>JARYHS010013630.1:170936165-171140862 GCA_031002005.1 Vandiemenella viatica | reverse complement strand
ATCCGCTGATGTTCCATCCTGGAAGAGGAGTAAAATTCCAGTGATTACAACATAAAAACATCATGGTGATTATTGTACACAAACATCACATCACATTATTAATAAGTCTAGTCTTAATGGGCTCGTTTTACACACAGATCGCCTTTTTCGCCTATTTGTCGTCCCTAATAAAGGGCATCTACATTTATGGTAGAATCTGAACCACAGAGCATATTAACGTAGATCTCATGAACAAAGCGAAGAATTGCAAGAGGTGAAGGTCAGTTGAAAGACCAAACTTTGAAATCGAGCTTCGGAAATGAAGTTGACACCTGGTATTAGGGAAGCTACAGGTTAGATTCCCGATCCATCCATCCACGTTTAAATTTTCATGAATTTCCGAAATCACTCTTGGTGAATTCTGGGATCATCTATTCAAAAGTTCCCCTCTCCCCGTTCTCTGCCGCTGTGACAACATTCACGTCCACGAGCCCTAATTTTTTTTTTTTTAAAAATTTATTCATTAAACAGGGTAATTCTTACTGTTAGAATTGTTAACAGAAACTTCGAATTTCGAGGAACCAGTTTAAAATTACATGATGAGTGTTTTAACCAAAGACCAAACACGAAGGAATGATTACTTTAAAGCCTTTTTCTAAGCTACGTTTGACATCATTTTAAAGACTGGCGTAAGGCGCTTCGCCAAAGCAATATCAGAATTTTTTTTTTAATCTCAAATAAGTCTTCAAGAGTCTAGCCAAGCACTTAAATTTGAACTTGTTTGCACTTTTCTCACCTTTTGGATCCGGTAATGGGAATGAATCATTTCAATTGTGATCGTCTCGTGATGTATTACAACTATGCGGAATTGTAAACACCACTGCACAGAAATGGCAAAAAGAAACAAAAGCGCGCCTTTCTGTTAAATGAAATTAGCTTCTTGAGGTAAAGAAAGTAGCCTACAATATTTCCAAATAAGATATAACTCTGATAACGCAGCTTCTCAGAAATATCTGAACATATTTTATTTATTAGAAGATAATATTCTCTGGTTTTTATATATTGCTGTATCAATACTTGCAGAAATGAATCTCTTTGAGAACAGCTGTGCCATTCATAGAATATTTCGAACAAAATTAAGAAGTTCAAGTATTGAAGTATTGTCCTAAGGCAAAAATCAGTACAGTAATGACATAGATCTGTCATGCTTAACCTTCCACAACATATCTGGTCGCGTGGACTAGCGAACTGGAGTCAATTGCCCAGTAGGCTGCGGGGCAAATGGGCGTGCGATGATGAATTGGGAGAGCGCGATCGAGAAGCGTGGTGAAGGCAGTCTGTACGCTTGCATTTGTACAGCACTTCTACGAAACTTATGCGGTCTTGTACGTACTTTTATAACCATCCTGAGAAAAATGAAAGGTTATTAAAGGCAGATTTTTGTTGAAGTAAAAACTGATTGTTGTAATTAGCCAATCAGTTACTGATCCTTCAGTAGTGGCTTTGATCACACAGTAATCATGACCGGATATTTCGAAGTCATTCATGCGTTAAATCATTCAGGTGTCTCGAGCCATCAAAGACAATGATACGATAAATCTTCATTGCAGACTGCACAATTTTACGTTTTGTGGGATTTTAGCTCATTGCATCGTCCTGCACAAAACTGACGTAGAGCAACGTGAGGAGACATACAAAACACTGAGATGTGGCAGTTAATTTCTAAAAACTAATAATTTACTGAAACAACTGAGTTGGTGTTTTGCAGCATAGTAGGTATACTAAGGCGACCCTGGGACAAAAGATCTTAAGCCGGCCCCGGAAGAGACTCCACTCGTCCGCGTGACGTCACAGTTGGATGGCGGGAAATTCTAATGGACCATTGGCGGCCAAGGTCGTATGACGTCACACGTTAGTTCCTCAACCGGCCGCTGGGAGGGCAGCATCTCCCAAGGGCTTAATTTCTTTGGGCGCAGATATTCCACTCCCCCAGGATAGAGAAAGCCAGCGGGGGAAAACCCAGCCCTAAGGCGTATTTGAACAGGTGTCGACATGTACGTACTTGCTCGGCCGCCGAGACCCTGTTGCGACATGCGCGATAACTTGCATAACTTTCGCTAGAGGTCAGCACACGGTAGTAGACATTTGCCGCTAGATGGAGCGGGTGTCAATATGCGTGAAATATTTCGGCGTTTGCTCGGGAGTCCGACAGGTTACGAAATGGCTCCATTACAGAGCGATACAGCTAGGCCATCCACCATTGTGAAAGCATAGCTGGCGGACAAAGAAATTAGGGCGTCCAATTTCTTCGGTACTTAAGCATAAATCATTGCAATTTTACTAAAAACAAAAAAAAGTCCACATTAAAACGACCTCGGCAGTGTTGGGGCTAGAGTGCCGAAGGTTGCCGGTTCGAGTCCGGCCGCGGTGTTTAAGTGTTTTGTGAAAAAGCCGTAAAGTTACGCAATTTCCACGCCTAAAAAAATAAGTCGAAAAGCATAAATGTTTCCTTTTAACGGGAAAAAAAAACGTCATAAACTCCAGATATAAATTCTATGTGTACCTGTTTTCATGAAATTATTTAGCGTTTTGCCTCTCATTCGGGAGGACGGAGGTTCCAGGCATCCATGGTTTCCCAAAATCACTCCAAGTGAATGCCGGGGATGCTACCTTCAAAAGGCCATGGCCGAATTCCTTCCCGTCTCTAAAGACCTCGCTGTTAACATAAATTCCGTTCATCGAAGCAGGCAGACATTAAAAATTAATTCACCGACGAAGAGACGGGAAACAAACTCACTTTTTCATTATGAACAATATAATATAACTCACGAGTGTCACCTACAGTCCGTGTATTTTAAAGGATGTATTAAATTAGGGGTATTTATATTTTTATTTATTTTCTCGTGTCCAGGACATAACAAGTTGAAAAAACAAATAACATTAATTAATTAATATTAACTATAAACACAATTATATAGAATGTGACCAGAATTCCGCAATCTTGATGGCCTTCTCGTTTGCCCTGTAAAGGTCGTCGATATTGCAGGTTTCAGGGAGATTCCTGCATATCAGAAGATGTTGTGGGTTCTGAAGCTCACCACATTCACATAGATCGTTGTCATTAGTGTACCCCCATTTTTTAAATATTATATTTACATCGGGACACTTCAGTTCTTAGTCTGTTTAAAGCCTTCCATATAGCATATGGCTGATTACATCCCGCAGCGGGTGCCTCTTTGATGTTCCTCCACCAGGACAAATTTCAAAATTAGGGGTAATGAAATTGTGTGTCTCCAAGTGAATGCCGGGGATGCTACCTTCAAAAGGCCATGACCGAATTCATTCCCATTCCTTTCCCCGTCTCTAAAGACCACGTTGTTAGAGAGACGTTAAAAAAAAAGTACCTGTTTTAGCGTTCTGACCTTGTATTCGAGAGGACGGCGTTTCCGAGGAGCATCCAGATTTGGGTTTTCCATGGTTTCCCCAAATCACTCCAGGTGAATGCCGGGGATGCTACCTTCAAAAGGCCATGACCGAATTCATTCCCATTCCTTTCCCCGTCTCTAAAGACCACGTTGTTAGAGAGACGTTAAAAAAAAGTACCTGTTTTAGCGTTCTGACCTTGTATTCGAGAGGACGGCGTTTCCGAGGAGCATCCAGATTTGGGTTTTCCATGGTTTCCCCAAATCACTCCAGGTGAATGCCGGGATGCTTCCTTCAAAAGGACATGGCCGAATTCCTTCCCATTCCTTGCTCCCCATCCTTTCCCCATCTCAAAATGCCAGGTTGTTAGAGAGACGTTAAAAAGTTTAAAAAATGAAATTATTGTGATAAAGTATAGCAAAACCACACATACGTTATTCCTTTCAAAATTCGTAGCCTCAAAAACCCATCAATGGTGAAATCCTTTCATTGAAACCGAGAGACATTCACCGATGAAGGTAGGGAAAACCATAAAAAAATTCCGTTCATCGAAGCAGGCAGACATTAAAAATTAATACACCGACGAAGAGACGGGAAACAAACTCAATTAGTCACATCATGTTGGATTCGTTATAAACAATTTAATATAGCTCGCGAGTGTCACCTACATTCCGTGTATTTTAAAGGATGTATTAAATTATGTGTAATGAAACACAGACACTTTTTGGACTCAAAGAGGCATTGAAGGGGTTTACTGATGGATGTAAGTATAACCTCGATTGGTTGAGAGCCTCTAAACTAAAGCAAAGTTGTCGATTTGAAAACCAGGCTCGTAATTGTTGCCATCCAGGTCAAACCTTTGTCGTTTGTCTATCCAGGCCAATCTATGTATCAATTCTGTTATGCTTTCGTAAGCAATCACAAATTGAGTGTCCTTAGCTGTACTTTGTCTAAAATTCCAATAAATCCCTTGTGACACATCAGTGATTGACACCTTTAACTGTATTTTACAGTACAGCACTTATGTTCCAGGAACGAAATACCGTCTGTTAATCTTACTAATTTCACACCTGGGGAATCTAAGTACGCCAGTCCTATGTGATAAAAATCGAGTCACGCTAAGGCAGTGCTTTCGCAAAGTCTTCTGCTAATCAGTAGCCAGGTACCAAAATGTTCATTTAAGGTGGTTCTACTGCAGTTTTCAGGGAAATTCTCCCCTTTTCCAGGAAATTATTTTTCAATAAATCAGGGGGACGAAATACGTCTGTTAATCTTACTAATTTCACCCCTGTCGAATCGAAGTACGCCAGTCCTATGTGATAAAAATCGAGTCACGCTAAGGCAGTGCTAAGCACTGAACATGCCTGAGACCATCGCCTGTGACCAAGGTGGAGATACTCCCTTATAGAAGAAATCCAGTGCCAGCTTCTACTGATATTCTATTCCTAATTCTTTCACCAAGATCCACCCCTAGCCTCATCACCAACATACCCACAGCACTTCCTCAAACCACCTTCTGTTTTCCAATGATTCCCAATCCAACCCCTGATCAGTTACAGACAGGGTTACCTTCTGTTCGTGCGTTAAAGTAAACCAAAAATTCAAATTCGCAAAGTCTTCTGCTAATCAGTAGCCAGGTATCAAAATGTTCATTTAAGGTGGTTCTACTACAGTTTTCAGGGAAATTCTCCCATTTTCCAGCAATTTATTTTTCAATAAATCAGGACCCAGGGGAGTTCTCCATTCGGCTTAAAATGTTCCCATTTAACGCCAACCTTCGGATTCAGGACCAAGTCTGACATTTGTTTGTAATTGCATGCTTTGTTCAAGTAACCACGATAAAGTTACCATAATGCTCTTAGCTCACTGATAGTTTCATTGGTCATCAAACAGGCATCATAACCCACATTTTCATAGAAGATCCCCACACATCGACAAGTATCCAAAGGTGCAGACACTAGTTCTATTGCGCCGAAGATAGCACCCACGCTTGAACTGTCGTAAATTGTTAGGTCAAAGTGGGTGTTTGGATATTTTATCCATCAGTCCTCATCATCTAAAGTCTAATGCCAGATTGTGGTCATGCAACTTAGGCTCCATACACCACTCAGAATTATTCGCCAATATCCATTCTAACAGCATTATACACCACATACAGCCCCTGACACTCTTCCAATCTCCCAATGACATCCAGTCCAGTTCCTTTATTAAGGCACTTGTGAATATTTTCCACTAATAAATCTAGCTGCTATATTTTGCACTTGCATTTGATGTACAAAAAATGTGGTCTCCATACTACACTTATATATACAAGAAATGGTCTGACTGTGGGTTTGTACCCAAGTCCTTCGCTTCTCTGGTACATCCCTCATCACCCTCTCTGTTAAACCGAGCGTGGTGGTGTAACGGATAGCGTTCTGCCTCGCATTCGGAGGACGGCGGTTCGAATCCCCGTCCGGGCATCCAGATTTGGGTTTTCCATGGTTTCCCCAAATCACTCCAGGTGAATGCCGGGATGCTTCCTTCAAAAGGCCATGGCCGAATTCCTTCCCATTCCTTGCCCCCATCCTTTCCCGTCTCTAAAGACCACGTTGTTAAAAAGGGACAAAAAAAAACTCTCTGTTAAATGATTTTTGTGTAGTGAAAAACGTGAGAAACACAATTCGTATGCCAACACAAACGGCAGTAAACTGTAAAGAGTACAGTGAAATGGGAGATTGCCTAAGCCCTGAAGCAATGGTTAGAAGCACACGTTGATAATTCTATAACCATATATTTTAGACTCAAATTAACAGAGGAAGTAGACACACACTTGTACATGCATACAGCGAGGTCGACAGAACTAACAGCAAGCATCATGGAAACGATGAAGTGGGGCAGAATTGTCGTTACCACTGATTAACTGGGCAGAACTATCGTTAAAAAATCATCAGACAGACGAGTTTAAGTCAGGTATCACAATACTTACACTTACATGCACAAAGAGAGACGCAGATATACATGTTCAAGTCTACAGAAAGTTCAGGACGACTACCTGCACCAATCATGGAAACAAAAAAAAGTGATGTAGTACTTTCTTGCCCCCATGACTGGCTGAAAACAGAACTCTCCTTACATATCATCTGCCTGGCGAGATAGAGGGTGTGCAAAAGATGGCATGTTTTCACCATACACCTAAGTATTTACATCATAAATAGTGTTCATCACACACAATTGATTACATTTACCATCAATACGTGGGCAGAATTGTCGTTACCACTGATTAACTGGGCAGAACTATCGTTAAAAAATCATCAGACAGACGAGTTTAAGTCAGGTATCACAATACTTACACTTACATGCACAAAGAGAGACGCAGATATACATGTACAAGTCTACAGAAAGTTCAGGACGACTACCTGCACCAATCATGGAAACAAAAAAAAAAAAGTGATGTAGTACTTTCTTGCCCCCATGACTGGCTGAAAAACAGAACTCTCCTTACATATCATCTGCCTGGCGAGATAGAGGGTGTGCAAAAGATGGCATGTTTTCGCCATACACCTAAGTATTTACATCATAAATAGTGTTCATCACACACAATTGATTACATTTACCATCAATACGTTTCTCCCATACTGCAACCCTATCTGCCATTCATTAAGAGTGCCCCAGGTACCATGAGTTACAATAGACATTTGACTATCACCAGATACCAGAACCCCTCATATTCATACTAGGTCTCAACCACAAATCCATACGTATCCATGCACAAGCTCAAAGAAACAGGAACAGCAAATCATACATCCAGATAAATGAGTTTAAGGAAGGTATCACCATACTTACGCACACAGACACATATATCCATGCCTTCAGCGAGCTAGACACAACAACCAGCCCCAATCATGGCGACGAAAAAGTGAGGTAGAACCCCCATGGCTCATAACTGACCAAAAAATCATCAGTAACATATGTTCCAGGCACCATACTCTTCACATCAACATCATCTCATTTATTTCACACTACAGACCTCACTATCATCCAGTATCATGGTACAAAACTGTTCACATCAGCACCAACACGTCTATCCCACACCTAAGCTTTTCTGCCATTCAGTAACATGTGCCCCCCATGTACCACGAGTAGCAGTAGACACTTGGTCATCAGACAGATATCATAACTCCCATATTAATACTAGGTCTCACCCACAAATCCATACGTCACCTCACACAAGCATCAGTGCAGGAACAGCACATCATACATCCAGACAAACGAGATAAAGGAAGGTATCACCACATTTACGCAAAAAAAAAACACACACAGAGATAGAGACGCATACACACGTACATTTCCATGCCTACAGCGATCTCGACTCAACAACTAGCCCAATCGTGGCAACGAAAAAGTGGTACAGAACACCCATGACTGACCAAAAATCATAGAAAGACACACATACACACACACACACACACCCATGTCAATGCATTCACACAGTTCCATTCATCACCACACATAACTGGAGGAAAGAGACTGAACATGCTAGATCCAAACTGAAGAGTTACAGGATGTGTGAAGTTTGAAATCACAGCACATCTCTCCCACACCGCAACCCTTTCTGTCATTTAATAACATGTGACCCAGGTACCATGAGTTACAATAGACACTTGTCTATCAGACGGGTATCATAACTCCATATTCATACTAGGTCTCACCCACAAACCCATACGTCTCCACACAAGCACAAACATATGGGGAACATCAATTCATACGTCCAGATAAATGAGTTTAAGGAAGATATCACCATACTTACGCATACAGACACAGAGAAAGACGCACACAGACACATATATCCATGCCTACAGCGAGCTCAACACAACAACCAGCCCAATCATGGCAAAGAAAAAGTGGGACAGAACCCCCATGGCTCAAGACTGACAAAAAAATCATCATTAACATGTGTTCCAAGTAACAAACTCCTCACATCAAAATCATATCATTTAACTCACTACAGACCTCTCTGCCATTCAGTATCGTTGGTAATATGTACAAAGCTTTCACATGATCAGCACCACCTCTATCCCACGCCACAAGCCTTTTCTGCTGTTCAGTACCACGAGTATCAGTAGGCACATGGTCATCAGACAAATATCATAACTCCCATACTCATTCTAGGTCTCACACACAAACATAACTGACCAAAAAACCATCAGACAGACGTTAGAGTGTGTGCAATGGATGACATGTTTTTGCCATACACCTCAGTACTTATCACATTATCAATTAATTACATCAACCATAGGTAGCCAGTCATTGTGAAATCTCAAAGTCGAATATAATCCTATCGTGATAGACACACAGCCACATAGAAAGACACACACTCACATGTCCATGCATACACACAGATGACTGAACACCCTAGGTCGAGACTGAATAGTTACAGGATGTGCGAAATATTTCATTTCTTTGAGCTGTTCACATGATCAGCACCACCTCTATCCCACGCCACAAGCCATTTCTGCTGTTCAGTAATATTTGTCCGACATACCACGAGTATCAGTAGGCACATGCTCATCAGTCAAATATCATAACTCCCATACTCATACTAGGTCTCACACACTAATCCATACATCACCACACACAAGCACTCACAAACAACCATCAGACAGACGTTAGAGTGTGTGCAATGGATGACATGTTTTGCCATACACCTCAGTATTTATCACATTATCAATTAATTACATCAACACACCCTAGGTAGCCAGTCATTGTGAAATCTCAAAGTCGAATAGAATCCTATCGTGATAGACACACAACCACATAGAAAAACACACATACACACACTCACATGTCCATGCATACACACAGTTACCATATATCACCACACACATACACGTAACTGGAGGAAAAGGACTGAACACCCTAGGTCCAGACTGAATAGCTACAGGATGTGCGAAATGTTTCATTTCTTTGCCACAAACCTCGGTGCTCGTCAGTTAATAGAAGCTCATCAAAGACAAATTTTGGGTGAACCTGCCCAGGCGGGCGCGGCGGGAGGTGGCCACCCTTCCCACTGCGGACAGAAATACCGTAATACGCCGTCTAAAAGCTCGGACCGCGATGGATTACCGGAGATTTCCGACCGGGACCTATTACCGGTAACCGCATTTTTAGGACCGCACTGAAGACCGGAATTTCATTGCGCTCGAGGCGGTAATATGTGCCGGTATACCGACCTACTAAAACACGATGTACGCGTCCGCTGTGAGGAAGGGTGGCCACCTCCCGCCGCGCCCGCCTGGGCAGGTTCACCCAAAATTTGTCTTTGATGAGCTTCTATTAACTGACGAGCACCGAGGTTTGTGGCAAAGAAATGAAACATTTCGCACATCCTGTAGCTATTCAGTCTGGACCTAGGGTGTTCAGTCCTTTTCCTCCAGTTACGTGTATGTGTGTGGTGATATATGGTAACAGTGTGTATGCATGGACATGTGAGTGTGTGTATGTGTGTTTTTCTATGTGGTTGTGTGTCTATCACGATAGGATTCTATTCGACTTTGAGATTTCACAATGACTGGCTACCTAGGGTGTGTTGATGTAATTAATTGATAATGTGATAAATACTG
Organism: Vandiemenella viatica; assembly: GCA_031002005.1. NCBI lineage: Eukaryota > Metazoa > Arthropoda > Insecta > Orthoptera > Morabidae > Vandiemenella > Vandiemenella viatica. The sequence continues at coordinate 171,130,858 of JARYHS010013630.1, read as the reverse complement.
AGGTGTATGGCAAAAACATGTCATCCATTGCACACACTCTAACGTCTGTCTGATGGTTGTTTGTGAGTGCTTGTGTGGTGGTGATGTATGGATTAGTGTGTGAGACCTAGTATGAGTATGGGAGTTATGATATTTGACTGATGAGCATGTGCCTACTGATACTCGTGGTATGTCGGACAAATATTACTGAACAGCAGAAATGGCTTGTGGCGTGGGATAGAGGTGGTGCTGATCATGTGAACAGCTCAAAGAAATGAAATATTTCGCACATCCTGTAACTATTCAGTCTCGACCTAGGGTGTTCAGTCATCTGTGTGTATGCATGGACATGTGAGTGTGTGTCTTTCTATGTGGCTGTGTGTCTATCACGATAGGATTATATCGACTTTGAGATTTCACAATGACTGGCTACCTATGTGTTGATGTAATTAATTGATAATGTGATAAGTACTGAGGTGTATGGCAAAAACATGTCATCCATTGCACACTCTAACGTCTGTCTGATGGTTTTTTTGGTCAGTTATGTTTGTGTGTGAGACCTAGATGAGTATGGGAGTTATGATATTTGTCTGATGACCATGTGCCTACTGATACTCGTGGTACTGAACAGCAGAAAAGGCTTGTGGCGTGGGATAGAGGTGGTGCTGATCATGTGAAAAGCTTTGTACATATTACCAACGATACTGAATGGCAGAGAGGTCTGTAGTGTGAGTTAAATGATATGATTTTGATGTGAGGAGTTTGTTACTTGGAACACATGTTAATGATGATTTTTTTTTGTCAGTCTTGAGCCATGGGGGTTCTCTCCCACTTTTTCTTTGCCATGATTGGGCTGGTTGTTGTGTTGAGCTCGCTGTAGGCATGGATATATGTGTCTGTGTGCGTCTTTCTCTGTGTCTGTATGCGTAAGTATGGTGATATCTTCCTTAAACTCATTTATCTGGACGTATGAATTGATGTTCCACCCATATGTTTGTGCTTGTGTGGAGACGTATGGGTTGTGGGTGAGACCTAGTATGAATATGGAGTTATGATACCCGTCTGATAGACAAGTGTCATTGTAACTCATGGTACCTGGGTCACATGTTATTAAATGACCGAAAGGGTTGCGGTGTGGGAGAGATGTGACTGTGATTTCAAACTTCACACATCCTGTAACTCTTCAGTTTGGATCTAGCATGTTCAGTCTCTTTCCTCCAGTTATGTGTGGTGACGAATGGAACTGTGTGAATGCATTGACATGGGTGTGTGTGTGTGTGTATGTGTGTCTTTCTATGATTTTTGGTCAGTCATGGGTGTTCTGTACCACTTTTTCGTTGCCACGATTGGGCTAGTTGTTGAGTCGAGATCGCTGTAGGCATGGAAATGTACGTGTGTATGCGTCTCTATCTCTGTGTGTGTTTTTTTTTGCGTAAATGTGGTGATACCTTCCTTTATCTCGTTTGTCTGGATGTATGATGTGCTGTTCCTGCACTGATGCTTGTGTGAGGTGACGTATGGATTTGTGGGTGAGACCTAGTATTAATATGGGAGTTATGATATCTGTCTGATGACCAAGTGTCTACTGCTACTCGTGGTACATGGGGGGCACATGTTACTGAATGGCAGAAAAAGGTGTGGGATAGACGTGTTGGTGCTGATGTGAACAGTTTTGTACCATGATACTGGATGATAGTGAGGTCTTAGTGTGAAATAAATGAGATGATGTTGATGTGAAGAGTATGGTGCCTGGAACATATGTTACTGATGATTTTTTGGTCAGTTATGAGCCATGGGGGTTCTACTCACTTTTTCGTCGCCATGATTGGGGCTGGTTGTTGTGTCTAGCTCGCTGAAGGCATGGATATATGTGTCTGTGTGCGTAAGTATGGTGATACCTTCCTTAAACTCATTTATCTGGATGTATGATTTGCTGTTCCTGTTTCTTTGAGCTTGTGCATGGATACGTATGGATTTGTGGTTGAGACCTAGTATGAATATGAGGGGTTCTGGTATCTGGTGATAGTCAAATGTCTATTGTAACTCATGGTACCTGGGGCACTCTTAATGAATGGCAGATAGGGTTGCAGTATGGAGAAACGTATTGATGGTAAATGTAATCAAGTGTGTGATGAACACTATTTATGATGTAAATACTTAGGTGTATGGCGAAAACATGCCATCTTTTGCACACCCTCTATCTCGCCAGGCAGATTATGTAAGGAGAGTTCTGTTTTTCAGCCAGTCATGGGGGCAAGAAAGTACTACATCACTTTTTTTTTTTTTGTTCCATGATTGGTGCAGGTAGTCGTCCTGAACTTTCTGTAGACTTACATGTATATCTGCGTCTCTCTTTGTGCATGTAAGTGTAAGTATTGTGATACCTGACTTAAACTCGTCTGTCTGATGATTTTTTTAACGATAGTTCTGCCCAGTTAATCAGTGGTAACGACAATTCTGCCCACGTATTGATGGTAAATGTAATCAATTGTGTGTGATGAACACTATTTATGATGTAAATACTTAGGTGTATGGTGAAAACATGCCATCTTTTGCACACCCTCTATCTCGCCAGGCAGATGATATGTAAGGAGAGTTCTGTTTTTCAGCCAGTCATGGGGGCAAGAAAGTACTACATCACTTTTTTTTGTTTCCATGATTGGTGCAGTAGTCGTCCTGAACTTTCTGTAGACTTGAAGTATATCTGCGTCTCTCTTTGTGCATGTAAGTGTAAGTATTGTGATACCTGACTTAAACTCGTCTGTCTGATGATTTTTTTAACGATAGTTCTGCCCAGTTAATCAGTGGTAACGACAATTCTGCCCCACTTCATCGTTTCCATGATGCTTGCTGTTAGTTCTGTCGACCTCGCTGTATGCATGTACAAGTGTGTGCGTGTGTCTACTTCCTCTGTTATTTGAGTCTAAAATATATGGTTATAGAATTATCAACGTGTGCTTCTAACCATTGCTTCAGGGCTTAGGCAATCTCCCATTTCACTGTACTCTTTACAGTTTACTGCCGTTTGTGTTGGCATACGAATTGTGTTTCTCACGTTTTTCACTACACAAAATCATTTAACAGAGAGTTTTTTTTTGTCCCTTTTTAACAACGTGGTCTTTAGAGACGGGAAAGGATGGGGGCAAGGAATGGGAAGGAATTCGGCCATGGCCTTTTGAAGGAAGCATCCCGGCATTCACCTGGAGTGATTTGGGGAAACCATGGAAAACCCAAATCTGGATGCCCGGACGGGGATTCGAACCGCCGTCCTCCCGAATGCGAGGCAGAACGCTATCCGTTACACCACCACGCTCGGTTTAACAGAGAGGGTGATGAGGGGATGTACCAGAGAAGCGAAGGACTTGGGTACAAACCCACAGTCAGACCATTTCTTGTATATATAAGTGTAGTATGGAGACCACATTTTTTGTACATCAAATGCAAGATGCAAAATATAGCAGCTAGATTTATTAGTGGAAAATATTCAGCAAGTGCCTTAATAAAGGAACTGGACTGGATGTCATTGGGAATTGGAAGAGTGTCAGGGGCTGTATGTGGTGTATAATGCTGTTAGAATGGATATTGGCAGAATAATTCTGAGTGGTGTATGGAGCCTAAGTTGGCATGACCACAATCTGTCATTAGACTTTAGATGATGAGGCTGAGTGGATAAAATATCCAAACACCCACTTTGACCTAACAATTTACGACAGTTCAAGCGTGGGTGCTATCTTCGGCGCAATAGAACTAGTGTCTGCACCTTTGGATACTTGTCGATGTGTGGGGATCTTCTATGAAAATGTGGGTTATGATGCCTGTTTGATGACCATGAAACTATCAGTGCTAAGAGCATTATGGTAACTTTATCGTGGTTACTTGAACAAGCATGCAATTACAAACAAATGTCACACTTGGTCCTGAATCCGAAGGTTGGCGTTAAATGGGAACATTTTAAGCCGAATGGAGAACTCCCCTGGGTCCTGATTTATTGAAAAATAAATTGCTGGAAAATGGGAGAATTTCCCTGAAAACTGTAGTAGAACCACCTTAAATGAACATTTTGATACCTGGCTACTGATTAGCAGAAGACTTTGCGAATTTGAATTTTTGGTTTACTTTAACGCACGAACAGAAGGTAACCCTGTCTGTAACTGATCAGGGGTTGGATTGGGAATCATTGGAAAACAGAAGGTGGTTTGAGGAAGTGCTGTGGGTATGTTGGTGATGAGGCTAGGGGTGGATCTTGGTGAAAGAATTAGGAATAGAATATCAGTAGAAGCTGGCACTGGATTTCTTCTATAAGGGAGTATCTCCACCTTGGTCACAGGCGATGGTCTCAGGCATGTTCAGTGCTTAGCACTGCCTTAGCGTGACTCGATTTTTCACATAGGACTGGCGTACTTCGATTCGACAGGGGTGAAATTAGTAAGATTAACAGACGTATTTCGTCCCCCTGATTTATTGAAAAATAATTTCCTGGAAAAGGGGAGAATTTCCCTGAAAACTGCAGTAGAACCACCTTAAATGAACATTTTGGTACCTGGCTACTGATTAGCAGAAGACTTTGCGAAAGCACTGCCTTAGCGTGACTCGATTTTTCACATAGGACTGGCGTACTTAGATTCCCCAGGTGTGAAATTAGTAAGATTAACAGACGGTATTTCGTTCCTGGAACATAAGTGCTGTACTGTAAAATACAGTTAAAGGTGTCAATCACTGATGTGTCACAAGGGATTTATTGGAATTTTAGACAAAGTACAGCTAAGGACACTCAATTTGTGATTGCTTACGAAAGCATAACAGAATTGATACATAGATTGGCCTGGATAGACAAACGACAAAGGTTTGACCTGGATGGCAACAATTACGAGCCTGGTTTTCAAATCGACAACTTTGCTTTAGTTTAGAGGCTCTCAACCAATCGAGGTTATACTTACATCCATCAGTAAACCCCTTCAATGCCTCTTTGAGTCCAAAAAGTGTCTGTGTTTCATTACACATAATTTAATACATCCTTTAAAATACACGGAATGTAGGTGACACTCGCGAGCTATATTAAATTGTTTATAACGAATCCAACATGATGTGACTAATTGAGTTTGTTTCCCGTCTCTTCGTCGGTGTATTAATTTTTAATGTCTGCCTGCTTCGATGAACGGAATTTTTTTATGGTTTTCCCTACCTTCATCGGTGAATGTCTCTCGGTTTCAATGAAAGGATTTCACCATTGATGGGTTTTTGAGGCTACGAATTTTGAAAGGAATAACGTATGTGTGGTTTTGCTATACTTTATCACAATAATTTCATTTTTTAAACTTTTTAACGTCTCTCTAACAACCTGGCATTTTGAGATGGGGAAAGGATGGGGAGCAAGGAATGGGAAGGAATTCGGCCATGTCCTTTTGAAGGAAGCATCCCGGCATTCACCTGGAGTGATTTGGGGAAACCATGGAAAACCCAAATCTGGATGCTCCTCGGAAACGCCGTCCTCTCGAATACAAGGTCAGAACGCTAAAACAGGTACTTTTTTTTAACGTCTCTCTAACAACGTGGTCTTTAGAGACGGGGAAAGGAATGGGAATGAATTCGGTCATGGCCTTTTGAAGGTAGCATCCCGGCATTCAACCTGGAGTGATTTGGGGAAACCATGGAAAACCCAAATCTGGATGCTCCTCGGAAACGCCGTCCTCTCGAATACAAGGTCAGAACGCTAAAACAGGTACTTTTTTTTAACGTCTCTCTAACAACGTGGTCTTTAGAGACGGGGAAAGGAATGGGAATGAATTCGGTCATGGCCTTTTGAAGGTAGCATCCCCGGCATTCACTTGGAGACACACAATTTCATTACCCTAATTTTGAAATTTGTCCTGGTGGAGGAACATCAAAGAGGCACCGCTGCGGGATGTAATCAGCCATATGCTATATGGAAGGCTTTTAAACAGACTAAGAACTGAAGTGTCCCGATGTAAATATAATATTTAAAAAATGGGGGTACACTAATGACAACGATCTATGTGAATGTGGTGAGCTTCAGAAACCCACAACATCTTCTGATATGCAGGATCTCCCTGAAACCTGCAATATCGACGACCTTTACAGGGCAAACGAGAAGGCCATCAAGATTGCGGAATTCTGGTCACATTCTATATAATTGTGTTTATAGTTAATATTAATTAATTAATGTTATTTGTTTTTTCAACTTGTTATGTCCTGGACACGAGAAATATAAATAAAAATATAAATACCCCTAATTTAATACATCCTTTAAAATACACGGACTGTAGGTGACACTCGTGAGTTATATTATATTGTTCATAATGAAAAAGTGAGTTTGTTTCCCGTCTCTTCGTCGGTGAATTAATTTTTAATGTCTGCCTGCTTCGATGAACGGAATTTATGTTAACAGCGAGGTCTTTAGAGACGGGAAGGAATTCGGCCATGGCCTTTTGAAGGTAGCATCCCCGGCATTCACTTGGAGTGATTTTGGGAAACCATGGATGCCTGGAACCTCCGTCCTCCCGAATGAGAGGCAAAAACGCTAAATAATTTCATGAAAACAGGTACACATAGAATTTATATCTGGAGTTTATGACGTTTTTTTTTTCCCGTTAAAAGGAAACATTTATGCTTTTCGACTTATTTTTTTAGGCGTGGAAATTACGTAACTTTACGGCTTTTTCACAAAACACTTAAACACCGCGGCCGGACTCGAACCGGCAACCTTCGGCACTCTAGCCCCAACACTGCCGAGGTCGTTTTAATGTGGACTTTTTTTTGTTTTTAGTAAAATTGCAATGATTTATGCTTAAGTACCGAAGAAATTGGACGCCCTAATTTCTTTGTCCGCCAGCTATGCTTTCACAATGGTGGATGGCCTAGCTGTATCGCTCTGTAATGGAGCCATTTCGTAACCTGTCGGACTCCCGAGCAAACGCCGAAATATTTCACGCATATTGGGACACCCGCTCCATCTAGCGGCAAATGTCTACTACCGTGTGCTGACCTCTAGCGAGAGTTATGCAAGTTATCGCGCATGTCGCAACAGGGTCTCGGCGGCCGAGCAAGTGCGTACATGTCGACACCTGTTCAAATACGCCTTAGGGCTGGGTTTTCCCCCGCTGGCTTTCTCTATCCTGGGGGAGTGGAATATCTGCGCCCAAAGATATTAAGCCCTTGGGAGATGGTGCCATCTGTGCGGCTGGTTGAGGAACTAACGTGTGACGTCATACGACCTTGGCCGCCATTGGTCCATTAGAATTTCCCGCCATCCAACTGTGACGTCACGCGGACGAGTGGAGTCTCTTCCGGGGCCGGCTTAAGATCTTTTGTCCCAGGGTCGCCTTAGTATACCTACTTGCCTTTTCTTAGAATAGGTCAATTTCTCTTCCTGTATAGGATTTTTCATACTATTACGACGAGTCCTGCTTTAAAATGCTGAAGCTCATCATCAATATTTCAGGCATCATTATAAATGTTTTGCATGTCTTCGTAAATAACATCACAAAATCTCAGCCTGGTGATTCTGTTTTTAGTATGTTTATTTACGAATTTGTTTTTCTTCCTCTGCCATTAATTCGTCCTGGAGATTTTACGTTTTTTCCTGCGATAGTTCATCATCCATGTAATTCATGAAGCTGCTTGCAGCATTTTCTAGTGCAGTATATAAATTTTCATAATGTCGTCTGGTGTGAGATTTAATTTCCTGTTGAGTGCGTGATGCTTCTTCTGCCATCTTAATCGTTTCTAGTAAACAAATTTTCTACTTTTTGCGGGTCTTCGAGAAATGGTGTGGTGATTCATTTTCTTGCTCAATAATAATTTCCACTTTTGAATTCGATTTATTTAAGCGATTAGTTCTGAATTATTGTTTTGATTTTGTTTCGTTTACTAGCTACCCGGCCCGGCTTCACGCAGGCATACTTTGCTATTTTCCAGTTACGTCTGTATATAATTCTCTTCATTTCCGACTTTAAATAATTGTCAGCGAATACACTGATATCTTCTAAGATAAGGGTACTCCGGCATTAGTTTTGAATTTCAGTTTTGAAACATGTGGCCAAATGTAAGATCTCTTTATGGAAGTTAATGTTTTGTCTGCACTTGTTCCTGTTGTGATCACTAATAAAATGAAATGTGCTTGAACACTCGAAATAAAAATAAAATGTGCTTGAACACTAGAAATAAAAATACGGATTAAATTTGCATATATTTGATAACAAATATATGAAAATTGCTTCTGAATTCATAACACCACTTTATTAAAACATTTCCTTGAAAGGAATCAAATTATATGAATAAAATCAATTAGTAATTTAGTTTCAGATTTTCATAAAGCCATTCATGAATTTCCAGTGCCAAAGATCTTACACAACCACGGTAAAATGCAAGTTTTAGTGTATTCCGTCTGGAAACTGCAGTTAAAGGCATTTTTAGCTTCAGTTGTGACGGCAGCCACAATGTTTACAGTGCGGATAGTAGCTGGCGATAGTGATATGTGCTGAGGTTGCACGGTGTAGCAGCACCGAGACCTTACTAACTGCAGTCCTACAGATTAATTTGGGTATGAGAGAGATATGCGTTGCTTAATTGTAGATTTGTATAATTATTTTCTGAATGAATGGTGTTTTGATGGGTTAAAGTTATTGTAAATGGACCGAATGCTTGTTTTAATTTGTTTAAAAATAGTACTGTGAGTGAGAAATAATGAAAAGATTCTAACTGAGAACAATCGTGTAAACTATGATGTTCCGAATGAGGTTTTGATTGTTTGAAAATAAGTTTTAATTGTTTCGTATGATTTTTGTTGTTTCTATAATTGTTGGCTGTACAGATTGGTATGTCAGCGCTTTTAATATTCACCCGAATATACTGCGCTGCCTATTTAAACTCCCAACTATCGAAACCAGGCAAGTTCGCTCAGAACCTAACCAACACGACGCTATGTCATTTGTTTATTATGATGTGCTTTAAATTTTTGGAAATAGGTTTGATGACAAATTAATGTATATTTAGCTGAAGTTTTTTCTACGAAGGAATGGTATAGTAAAGGTTTATCGACGCTGTTATTTGAGAAGCAACCTGTCATTGAGAAGTTTAAGAAGTTGGATAATATGCTCTAGAGAAAGTCTAGATCTCTTGGTGACCGCACAAAAGTATCTGTAAATCTAAGTAAGCTAGCAAAAAGTATTAAGTTCCGAGTAGTTTAACAATTGCTTCAATCCGATCTTACACGAGAAAGAAGTAAAACGTATTTGAAATATGAGAAGCAAAGTGTGCATCAACAGAACCATTAAGTGAGAAAAGTGATTCTAAAATGGAAGTCTTAGCCACCGTTTCGTTCTCATTTCAAACTCGAACTTCTCTACTGCCGGAATTACTGCAAACTGAATCGAAAAATCATCATAATATGGGCTGGCAAGCTAAATGTTAATTAATTTTGTTAAATAAATTTTATAAGGCTAAAATTACAAAATTAAAATGTAAGCAGAATTTATTATAATGAAACTTATCGATTTACTTGAATTAAATAATCAAGCAAACTAATGTTCATCTTGACAATTTGTGTAATGGCTGATAACCGTACTGTAACGAGGAGTTGGAGGACGTATTGTTTGCGCTGTCAACGCTGTATAAGGGGAGACGCACGCGAAGATAATTTGATCCTTCCACCTTCACAGCAGGTGGAGGTAGTTTGGGATTGGAATAGGGAGCGGTATATTCACGAGAACGGGATGTGTAATCGGGGAGTAGAGCGGAGCCCGCCCGCTGTCAGATGTGGTCCCGGGGGCTCTCCCGTCCTCTCCTTTTCTACGGAGCACAAGGCTGGCCGGGATTACCGGGAATTGGCGTCGCCTCTCGGGAGCCCGCCTCGTCTCCCCATATCGATCTGCTCCACGGCGCACTCGGACTGGAGACGTCTCCCACGTGCGAGCCACGTTTACTGCACGCCCCCCCCCCCCCTCTCATCCCTCGCAGCAGCTTTGCGGGGGCGCTAAACGCGCGGCCTGTGTGCTTTGTTTCCGGCTACACGTGGAGACAATAAGCTGCAAGAGACCACCCTGTTTACGGATCATATTTCAAAGGTTCTTTCGGCAGCCACTGGTTACAGAAAAAAAGTGAGTGTCTACGGTTATAAGACGCTAGCTGTTACCCGTGCCTTCGTACGCGTGGACTTAAAATTTTATTGCTAGAATTTGATATAGAAAGCCGTAAAAGGTGTCCCAAAAAAGCAACGAGCAGGTATAATATGACGGGATAGCCGTTGTATTGATGCCAAAAACTTTTAGGTAAACATAAAATAATAGTTTTATGCGATGAAAATCCACATCTACAACGAATAATTACTTGAATCTGTTCATGAAATTTATAAACAAGCCGTACATATACTGACTGCAAGAGAAACAAAGCCTGAGCAACTGATATAACATTACAGAGACTTACACACATTATCCATGTGTCTGACGCTGTTCGGTTGGTTTTCAAAATTTCATGACAAAATGTGTTATTTACTCAAAAAGTATCACATGTCATACCTATTAATATACAGTATTTCCTTGTCAAATTTCATCAAGATCAGTATGGCCCTTTAGTCGTGAAACGTAACAAACAAAGAGAGATAATTACTTTCGCATTTATAATTTTAGCGTAGTTTTTGTGAAAACTGTTACTGAGAATTTTACAGGTTTATTTTTCTGTAACCTCCTGGCCAGTGAAAAACCTATAACTTAATAAAAACAAATATCAAATTGTTTGTGAAAGCATAATGTAGAAGATGCGAATCAAAATAATTTGTTCCGTTTTCACTTCCAGAAAAGTCAAACAACTTAAGGATTAAAGAAAATGTTACGGACAAAATTTGATCTTCGCCGCTATTTACCTCTGAATGTGGTGCTGAGAATACACATTGATGATCCTAACAGCTTTTCGCATCTTATAGTTTCCTGTCTTCCGATGTCTCAGAAACGTTTTACCAGACACGGCTACTCGAGTAATAGTGTAATCATTCACATGAATAATTAAAACAAAGTTTCCAATACCGACATTTTTTCTGATTACGTTTTATGTTTTCTACGTTACCTCTGAAGTAACAGCATCAAATTCTACAACACAAAGATGAGGACGAGAGGCTTGGACAATTAGCTCTCTTCCAATAAAAAATGACACCTGCCAAATATAAGTCAATATGGAAAATAATTCATGGGCAGTGTAAATCGGCAATTATGACTAGATCGGCGAAGTACGAGCAAACAAGAAATTGCAGCGCTTTATTTTTCCTCAGTCTCAACTAGCAGCTCCCATTTATGGCACCTTATATATCGCCATTCTGTTTCAAATTTTTTCTCTTCCTCTCTTAGCTAACAAAACTGATGTCTGCCAAATGCTAACTGAAGAACGGTGTAAGCTGTTCCGGGAAAGGACCTCTGATTTTTAAATGAATAGGTTTTTAAGGGACGAAATAAATAAATTCCAATTTTATTTTGGCATTTTAATAGTCAGATATGTAAAGTTATGATAATACACGACTCTCTTAGCCTAATTTGTGGGCATATTGTTTGTTTTCCAACTACAGTGAATAATTCTTCATTCAGTTTATTTAGTGACATTATGGACGAATGGGGACCTCATACTAATATGTCTATAGGTATTCATTGTTTCCTCATGTATTTTTTTGAGATAGCAATCCTTGATAGTAATTATACCTATTGAAGCTGAAATACTTTCATGACCTGTTCACTTAATTGAAACCTGTAAACATAATGAGTTTGAAATGTGTTTGCAGTCAAGGGCACAATGTATGGGAAAAAAATCAGACATTCTGAGAAATAGTTCATAACTAAATTGACAAGTTCCATCGTTTTTAAAATAACTTATTTTTCTTTTACTCTGGAGAACTAACTCGTAAATAATACGTACTGTACATATGGACAACCTTGCTTGTCGCACTGTGCTGTTTTTGGCTTCTTCTTTTATTAATAACGCCTATAATAATCTCGTTTTGTAGTACTTCAGCAATCGAAACTGGTTATTCCAGATTAGAATCCACTTGAAGGTCTCTGATGGGTGAATGTGACCACCCTGAGCGTAAAGTAAAATTCCACCATCAAGTGCAGCAGATGTTCTGCTTTGGCGTGACAGGCTGTCGACTGTATTTTGCCGTAATTTCTGCGAACTAATCGAGCTACCCCTGCTGTGCTGACCTTAATGTGAGCTCACCAAGCTCACCTAATAGTCTGAATACTTGGAATACATTCCTCGTCCTCTTTCGGATAAGGCTTTTCCTTCTAACCTTATTGTGAAATGACTGTCCATTCTACCATAGTGTCATTATGAAAACTTTATTTTCCTTTTTTTTATACCTAACCTTTATCAAGCACTCGTTTCCACTAACACTGAGTTTATAGAAAACTGAAGACCTGGTACATCCTCTGTTGACAGAACAACTAAAATAATAATAATAATATCAGCATCAATATTCAGGAGGATATGATTCGAGTTCTCGTCTGGGCATCCAGATTTCGTTCTTCCATGGTTCTCCGAAACCATGCCAGGCGAATAAGATGATTCCTTCAAAACTGCGTTAAATAATTACTTCCCGTTCTTTTTCCCCAACCATCTCCTGGCTCTCATGAGCCGTTAAGCTCATCAGCTAACAGTTTTGCATGAAAAAAATATTAATGATTCTTAAAAAAGATCCTCTGGCCAAATTCATGATATCTGTTTCGAAACTTTAAAAAAAATATATAGGGCCTATCTTTCCAGTCGTATTAGAGAAAGTAGGTACGCAATTTCGATCTAGCTACAAAGTGATTCATTGAAAAGACGTCTACACATACGGACTTTTTGGAAAATTCCAGTAAAAATAGATTATTTGAAAAGAGGTAAGTTTCGTTCTTGAAATTATATTAAAACTACTTAAATTTTTTTGTGGCTTCGTTTTGTTGGGCTGGCTGGTAGAGAACGCCTGAGTCGTATGCCGCCAGCACGACACCGCCCAGCCAGTACAGATAACAGCGCCGTGTGTGGCGGTGTGCCTCCCACCACAGGCTTTAATTAATTTCTTTTGTTACAACTTCAAGTAATTATGTGCTGGCCATTGTTTACAAGAGCAGTGATAACGCCGAGATGAAACAGTAAGGACGAGAGTTCCACTCTTTCCTACTTCATTCATTTTGCAAAAAAAAACCGAAACGGATTGAAAAAAATTTCCTCAACCACGAGCAAAGTCAGTCTGCGCTTCGGTTGAAATCAATGCTTTATACGCACTTTATTACCTGATTAAGCTTCCCGCAACAAGAAATTGAAATGACAGTCTGTTTGTACAGCGGTGTGCGAGACAGTAATTGGGAGATTCAGGGATTCAGTTGATTTGAACTTTTCAGTATTTCTGACTCTTTCTGATAAGGACTGCGAAACTAGAGGAAATATTAATTTCCGCAAAAGTGAAAATCTTGACTGATCAAATAACAAAGGCTTCTTTCTGCTTGCTGAATCTATGTACTGCAAGGTATTACGTTGAGAACGACGTATCGGCGAACATTTATTGTAAAGGGCAATATGATAATCACATATCAAGAATTCTTTATACATTAGCAGATTTTATTAAAAAATAAATCCATTAGAAAATCTATTAAATAATCAGTTTATCAGACTTCCGATTCACTCAAAAAACACATATATATATATATATATATATATATATATATATTCACGTATACTCAGAGACAAAGGAGATTCCTCCAGAAATACACAAAACCCGACGGTGAAATCTCTGTCGCTGAAAAGTTTGCTCCCTGCACAGTTTATAACATATCGCGGAAATTTCTACCGCCGCATTTCAATAATTAATTTGGTTTTAGGACATGCTGTGAGTGTTTTAATTATTTTCGAAATGACATTTGTTAAGATCTGTGATAGTTAATTTGTGAATCCATTGATTTGATCTCAAGTAATAACGTTTATATGAAATTACATATTTAAATTCCAGTTACTGAAGCATCATCCAATGATATTTCCGCAATTTTCCAAAAACCATTCTAGTCAAATTTTTATATAGTTCTTCCGAATGCTGATAAAGCATCTCCCAACGGCGAAGTGGCAGTTTTTGAGATGACGTGGAATTTATTTAGTTGTTAGGCGTTGTTCGTCAATAATTTCCACTTCATCTTAAAATGAACAGATTTTTTAATGTTCAACATTCATTTTCACGAAGGTTCTTGTTTATCTATTTCTTCAGAAGTTTTCTACTCAATTAAATGTGGTGTAATGAGTTTTTGTGGCTGCAATTTTTTTTTGTTTGGTCGAATAAATGTAACAATTATTTGAACATAAATATAATGGCACCTCTCACGTTTTTTTCATAAAACAGGAACAATAAAAGAAGTAGCTTACAACTTAAAAAAAAATAATAACCTTCTTATTTTTGTGGGCTTAGAAAGAAGCATTAAAGCCAGGTGAGCGGCGGTTATGCTGCTCCAAGGCGGGTTCGTAAAGGTTTTGCTATAGTGAGCACTCTTCATTAAAAATGAAAGTTTATCAAGTCTTTTAGTTGGTTACTCACAGTAGAAGTCAGTACTGATCAGTATAGATGCAATAGAAATGAAGGCAGAGTCACTGTCAGCCCAAAAACACCGCGGTGTGGAATACGCAGGTATTTCCTTGTTTAACTTGCAGAACTTTGACAGAGCTGACGGGTTGACATTTCCTGTAGAAGGAGCGCCCTCTCCGTTTCTCACTGAGTGTATCCGGGGAACTGTTAGGGACGTCTAACTTCAAAGATAAATCCTTGATATCATGGAGGATCATACAGGTCGCAATATGTCCTCCAAACATCAAGACTTACAATTACAAACTTTTAATTACTTTTTCATACATAATACTATCCTTGATCATATTACATCTCATTTAGACAGTTTTTTTCCATAAAACAAGGGAGAGTTCTGGTGTACTTAAATGACACAACAAGCTGTGCCAGACGTACAGATTTGGTTAAGGGCCTATGAAAAGACCCACGGAGATAGGGATACGATCTTGGAACCTTTCAATCTCCAGCCAGAAGCCTTAACCACTGTGCCAACCGAATGCCCTGAGTCTCAAGTGAAATGCAGCATCACGTTCTCATTATTTTTTGTACTATTCGTTTCAATATAACAGCGACTCGAATGTTGTAAATAATGAGTATACATTTACGTTTCATTAGTTAAAACTGCTTTAAGGAAAATATGAATTAATACTTCGTGCCCTTTAGTGGTTTAAGACTTCGTGGACCAACACCGATAGTGAAACTTAAATTTGTAATTAATAAAATGGGTGTTGTTGTAGCCAGTTTCTCTCTCCTTTGAACTAATAAATTACAGTAACTTTTACTTTTTTGTTCTCGAAACTTTAACAGCGGATATGTTATTTTGTCACTGTAAAACTTAAGGTAAAAACAGATAAGTTTGGTAACTCATTACTTGAGGTTTTATTTACCATTTGTTCCTTACTATATTATGTTAAGCTCTGTTAGTAAGAATTATATATCAATATGGACGAATAACTGATTGTGAAATTCATACTGAAAGTGGCTTATCTGAATGGAATGGATGGAAGAGTATAATTCGATTCAGATCCGCGCGGCTAATCGATATCGTCTTCATTTGAAGCGAGAAGATTTGGTAGATTCTTTGTAAGTGTAATGAACCCCTGTGAAATTTACGTATTTCTTCGTGTCAGGACGGAGGACAGGCAAGCAAGGAAAACTAAGCAACGGTAAGAGAGCCACGTAAAACTGTAGAAGGCATCTATGGAGCCATAGTGGCATTTCACTGAATTAGCCTCCAACATACGGTTCCCAGTGATTTCATTACGTTCTCTCCTAATAAATTATCCAGAGAGGGTGATACGAACGAGGTTTTTTCTGAGAAAACGTTCTCAAAATTGTTAATCATCACAATGTAATGAGATGTTTCATCTTATTTCAAGCTTACTCACGAAACTTTAGTTAGCAGCTAGAAAGAGAAGACTATAGTTTTAATTTAATAATTAAAATTGTAATGGAGCGCACGCTCCTGTGACAGTTTCCCTACACACCCATCTTCCCCCTTTCCAGCGCACATCTACATTTGCCCTCTACAAATTTTTACTTTAAATTATTTCAAAATTTTTGATAAATTATTCATCATTTCTCTTGGTAACTTATTCCAATCCCTGACACCGTTAGCTAAAAAAGAGACTCTTCCTACACCCTTGGGCCTGAAATAGAGTGCCAACTTGTGGGAATGGACATATTTTCCGTTCCATGCATTACTTTTAATTCTTACACCAACATCTTTCCATGCCTCATCATTAATATACGCATTATACACTCCCATGATCTTCCTCACCTGTCTTCCAAAGAATCCCATCATGTCTTTTATTGATTGTATTCAGCGGTAATTTCCAGAAAAAAATCTAGGAGCCCTTTTTTCCCATCCTCTCCAACTCCTGTATTTGATACTCAAAATGTGGGTCCCAACCTACTCTATCATATTCAAGTACAGGGTGATTCAAAATGATTGTCGGGGTTTCATGAATTTTTTACCGGCTGTGTACTGAACATACAAGTATTATCTTTACATGGATGAATAGACAAACTCTCAAAGTTTTGTTTTGTAACAGCCGCTAATCTTGTAGTTACGTTTTGTTCCGCCAGATATCAGTGTTTGCGATATGGCAGCTAACGCTATAGAGAAGGCTTTTTACACTTTAGGACTAACTTACCACGATATTGTCTCTGAGTGGTTGCTGCCTCAGCTGAAAGAGGTGGATGATTTCATATTCCAACAAGATGGTGCTCCACCTCATTTCCATCGGAAGGTCAGAACATTTCTCAACGAACAATTGCCACAGCGATGGATAGGACGCGGAGCCCAGTGACCACATGCTCATGGCTTGGCCACCTCGTTCACCAGATTTAACCCCATGTGATTTTTTTCTGTGGGTTACATCAAGGATCAAGTTTATCTTCCTCCTCTACCTGCGACTATCCCGCAACTGAGAGAACGGATCAGGGCCGCCTTTCTAAACATTTCTGATGACATGCTGCGTCGCGCGTGGGATGAAATGGACTATCGCATAGATGTGAGCAGAGTGACACAGGGCACACATATCGAACATTTGTAATGGATGTAAAAAAACTTGATGAGTTTCTTTACACACCAAAATAAGATTCAAATTCGTATCTCAATTGTGCTAAGTGTAGGAATGTTTTGAACCCCCGACAATCATTTTGAAGTATTTGCCTGACCAAAGTTTTGTAACCCAGTTCCTTCACTTCTCTCGTACATTCCCACATCACTCTCTCCATCAAGTGCATAATTTTGATACCCTTTTCTACTACCTACCCAATGTGTCCTGCCCAGTTTAGTTTGTCATCAAATGTGATGCCAAGATATTTATATTTCAAGTCTTCAACAATCAATTCTTTCTCCACCTTATAATCATCAACATCCTTTAGTTTATTATCTGTGTATCTATTAAGCTGACGCTTCTTTCTATTTCTCTTCATCCCATGTTTATCAAGCCAAGTAGATATACTGTCCAGATCACCCTGCAGCTGTTTACAGTCCTGTACCGTTTTGATCCTTTGATATAGCATTACGTCATCTGGAAACAATCTAATTTCTGATAGTAAACCATTAACACAATTATTCATCAGAATAATGAGTAGCAATGGTCCCAGTATTCTACTCTGTGGTACTCCCAGTTTTACTTCCACTTCTTTTGATGCTGTTTTACCTACCCAAACTTTCTGTTTTCTACCTTTTAAGAATTCTTACGCCTTTTAAAATATTTCCTTAACAAAATTCTAAATTAATTTAACTGAGCAGGGAAGCTGCTGACCATTATAAAACTAGGCAATTGTGGTAGCGTGGACACCTGCTTCTCAGAAGGAAAAACATTGATAAGATGGAAGTTGTCGCAGTAATGACTAATTCACAGCGGCACAACGATTGGCGAAGAGAGGCAGAATCGTCAGAGAATGATCTGCGTCATACTCTGGTATTTCGTACACTACAACTTACTTCCAGTCTCGTGGCTCAGACTATTGCATCTAATCTCTTCTGCATTCAGGGCATCACAAGATTTTTTTCACTGAATCTAACGCAGGAGTCTAAGATATTTATAACGATGAAATATTGACATTCCTTCCCGATGACAGTGTTTAAATGACAAAATAAATGTTTACTTTAAAGTCATATCAACAACTCACGTCATCAACAAGAGGGGATGGAAGCTAGAACTGAACTAACATAGTGCTGTTATTATATTTTTTGAAATATCTTTTACCAATGTGGAAATTAATAAAAGTTGTGTAATTCACCTAAACATTTACAAAGAAGAAAGACTAATTATTCTCCTTAGTATGGTTGGTATTTCGGTGGGAATATGTGAAAACTCAACTGGCCTACCAGCTCGCTAACGATCTTTGTAACATGAAATAACCGTGATTTTAAGGGACTCTAATGGTGGCGTTCAAAGAAACAACTTCAGCAGAAAAAGACTGTGGCAATATTGCCGTGAAATGAATTTGAAATTTTGTGAAAATACTAATTCCTTGGTAAAATTCGATCAACATGAAGGGAAAGACTTTTCAAACTGAAATAAATGAATATTCGGTTAGGTACGCAGTAATCGCATCTACTACCGCAAGCGTTAAGCTGAATTCGCCTTTCTTTTGTCAAAAAAGGCAATGAAACAAAAAATATTGTTTCTAACTCAACATTATTTTTACATGATTAACTACTACTGGGTTCTTAATTGCAAATCATTCTATTTAGGTATTAAGATAACTTTTACTCAGCACTTAGATGCCGTAGCACCTGTTTCAGAGAGTGTTTACAGAAGTAAAGAATCCCAAGCTAATCATTGTGTTCATGTCCACCTCGCCGTATTTACATGGTGTTTTCATTCAATTCTATGTGCGTTCCGCTGGTTCTAATTCAAATTCCTTACTATGTACCTTGACATTTTCACTTTTGACGTGTCACGCTAAATACGAGCAGTGTGCACTCTGTAATTTAAATACGTTATGGAGGAGTGCAGTGAGTCTATAAAAGGACGTAGCATTTTCGCAAAATTTTTACAAGGATGTTGAAAAAAATGTTGAATACAAATCAAAATGTTAAACTTTTTTAGAAACTTTGGAGGGTTTGGCTTGAGGAGATGACTCATGATTAATGGGTTTTCTCGCACAAGATGAATTGTGGCTACACCACAGTATTCTAGTGAAAGAGAAAACTCGTTTGTTTGCCAGTTATTTCGTTTGTTGAAGGCGAATCGTGTGTTTCATCACGATTACCTGTTTGATCGACCAACTGTTAACACTGCTTACTTTTCTGAACTCTTGGAATAGGTAGACGCAAATTTTGATCCGCAGCGTCCTGCTTAGTCCACACTGCTGCTGCTACACAAACATAATTGGAAGAACTACAGTGGACAGTTCTGGATCACACTCCTGCAACCACCATGTACCTAACATTCATTTGGTCCATTCAAATAAAATTTGTTTCTAGAAATTTTCCAACGATGGAGATATACCATATATATCTGACTTTGTGGACAATTGAGAAAGTTTTATGAAGACGCAGCTAAGGAACAGTCATTAAAATGCAAAAAGCTTATAAAATAGTAATTGTTACGTACAAAATAGTTTTGGATTTATTTTGATACATGTTGATTCACTGAAAAATTCAATTCCTTCTAAAACTAGAAAAAAAGTAATGGTCTTGTCGGTATTTTATCGATCCTCGTAATTTATATCTTGCGCTTTAGATTTTTTCATACCTTGCGAATTTATTTTTAGTAATAGGCAGCTTGATTTCCGTTCATCAAAGATTTATCAGTTCAGCAGTGCTTCAAATAAGCGTTCTGAATGTTACTCAAATGAGAAATAGATTCAAGAGCACTGGTAGCAAGTGGTTAATGCTGTTCACAAATACAGATATTACCTGTTGCTGTTAATGTACTAGTAGTGTCAAAGCTATGCTGCTAACTTAGCAAGACCTCCACGTCGACATTTCAAACTCCAAAATTTAGAAATAATAGACAAAACAGAGTTTTGTTGAAATCAATTTAACATTGTGTTTATGGAGGTCATCATTTTAAACATCGTCCTTTTTTCTGACGATCCAAAGTAGAAGAGAACTACATTGGTGGTTCATGCATAACTGGAACTCTAATCGAATATCATTATTTCAGTTCCATAATTGATAGCATGGTGAAACAGGTTATCGGTAAATACTTGATTCGGGGATTATGCCCTGTAGACTGTCCACTAAGCTATTAAAAGTTTGTGTGGAAAAATCGAAATGGCAGATTTAAATAGAATTTCCGTGTTGCTCTACTATCTTGCAGGATCAAGTATATTGTTCAAAATCAAGGACTCAGGTCTATGAATGTATCTCTGTTGCCCCATTCATTTAATACCTAACACTACAGTCATATAATTAAAACAAGACTAAGCCCTGAGCATTATACCGCCACATATCTGACGATAAGAGAGTTCCGATCTCATCTCGTGTCAGGTTTTGTTAAAGCAGTTGACCGGCCCGTAATGCGTGCCGTCCAGTCCCATTAGGGGATTGTATCGCGTCAGATTTACGACGCTCCATCTGTTTGCCGTAAAAACGGCGTCGAGGGAGACATCCATCGCTGCTGTCACCACACCGCTGCCTCAGCGAGTCCAAATACGGTTTGATGCCTTTCATAATATTACTTATTCACCAACCTTCATATAACATAAATGATTTAACGCTTTATTGCGCCCCACTGCCATCAATTAATAGGGAAAGTAAGTTCAAGAAACTGCCCACTGAAAAAACTAACGGGTTTATCATGGGGAGAACTTAGAGCCACAACTACGGCTCTATGCTTTGCAGCAGGGGAATACGCATCGCCAGTGTGCGAGGCGTCAGCTCATTCAAAATAGGTGGACATTGCTGCAAGAACCGTTACTGGATACCGACAGCTCTAACCATGGTATACGATTAACGGGTATGGCGCCACCACGAATCAGAAGAACAGTAGTCGCAGGAAAAGACAGGACTCGGCACCCACAACATAATCACCCTTCTGTCCCACGACTGCGGCCCAGAATGATTTTAATTTTAATTTTTTTTAATGTAATTTAATTTAATTGCAATCGAGCACAGCTTCCAGTGGCAATTTCCCTACACCCCCATCTTCCCCCTATCCTGCAGCAACCTACATTTTCCCTCTACAAATTTTATCTTTAAATTCTTTCAATGTTTTCGGTAAATTATGCATCATTTCTCTTGGTAACTCATTCCAATCCTTGACACCCTTACCTAAAAAAGAGAATCTTCCCACACCCTTGTGCCTGAAATCGAATGCCAGTTTGTGGTCATGGTCATCTTTTCCCTTCCATGCACTACTTTTCATACCTACTCCAATATCTTGCCATGCCTCATCGCCAGTATACGCCCTGTACACTCCCATGATCCTCCTCATCCTCCTCCTGTTTTGCAATGAATCCCATTCTAGCTCCTTTATCATATCTGTCATTGATTGCATTCTGCGATAATTTCCAGAAACAAATCTAGCATCCCTTTTTTGCACCCTCTCCAATTCCTGTATTTGATACGCAAAATTATGGTCCCATACTACACTACCATATTCGAGCAATGGTATGACCAAAGTTTTGTAACCCAATTCCTTGACTTCTCTCGTACATCCCCTCATCACTCTCTCCAACAAGTGCAGAATTTTGAAACCTTTTCCTACCACCTGTCCAATGTGTCCTGCCCAGTTAACCTTGTTATCAAATGTAATGCCAAGTTATTTACATTTCAAGTCTTCAGCAAGCAATTCTTTCCCCACCTTATATTGATAATTAACCTTTTGTTTTTTACTTGTGTATCTAATAAGCTGACTCTTCTTTGCATTTATCTTCATCCCATGTTTATCAACCCAATTAGATATCCTATCCAGATCACCCTGTAACTGTTTACAATCCTCTATCGTTTTGATCCTTTTATAAAGCATTATGTCATCTGCAAACAACCTAATTTGTGATAGTAAACAATCAACACAATTATTCATTAGAATAATGAATAGCAATGGTCCCAATACGCTACCCTGCGGCACTCCCATTTTTACTTCCACTTCTTTTGATACTCCATTTCCTACCCTAAGTTTCTGTTTTCTACCTTTTAAAAATTCTTCTACCCAGCAAATAACTTCCTCGTCCACTCCAGTAGTTTTTACCTTTTTTTACTACCATTTTATGGCTCACTCTGTCAAACACCTTTAACAGATCTAGTGCTACACTATCAATTTTTCCTCAAGAGAACGATACTCCTGTCAAACACACCAGAGACAAAACGAATAAAACTCTTGCAGGAGAATTACAACGATCATAATCAAGATCTAAATGGGGAACTATCTGGGGGACATAATTTAAGGCATATCACATGGAGAGCACTAAATCGCCTCAGGGTGAGAGTCTCTAAATGCAAAAGCAACCTCAAGAAAGGGTCTATGCAGAGGAAACATGTGACTGTGGAGAGACCCGAACACAAGACCATCTACTCCCTTGCCCACTACTGGACGGATCTGTGAATCAGCAGGGTTTAATCTGACCGAAGGACAACGCTATTAAAGCCACTCAATACTGGAACGAGAAGATATAGCAACCCGAACATTTTTAGTCGAACCTGGGAATCAACAGGACTTAAGTTATTTATCAAAGGATAACGCTGAGAAAGCTGCTGAAAGTTGGAGGAAGGAGGTTAATGCGTCTCTAGACACTGAAAGTAAAGTAATTAGTATATAACATAATTGAAGATACTTGTTTTATGCTGCTCCTAACTTAATAGTAACTTACCTGTTATATGTCAGACCTAATTACAACCGGAATGGATACCACAAACAGTTAGCCTAAGTAATTTGTTTTCAATACTGGCAGATATGTCAGAGTGCTGAAGACATAGCAGACTGCTAATTAGTGCGGCTAAAGCTATAACGAGGCCGAGGAACACTAAGTATTTTTACTACTTTATTCCACATAACTCAGCTTTATCTATAGCTAGCAACCCGTCCAGCCTTGGTACAGGTGCAATGAGGTAAAGTGAGATACAGCATATTCATTATGATCTCGATTTCTGACCTAAATAACCTATCAGTCTTTTATGTTTGGTGCTCTCATGTTAATACTGGTTCCCATTTTGTGTCATATGGCCAAACATCAAATCTTTTTAAAGCAGTGTTTACTCGCCTCGCTCTTGTTACTCTAGTAATGACTTATAAAATTTGTAATAACATGTAGATTAAAAATTAAGACATATGAAAAGCACACGTTGCTGAAAAGCATATGAAAATTACTTCTGAATAGTGTGTACATTACACAAAAGGAGTAATATTATCAATTTACTAAAACAGTTAAATCTCACTTTGATTGATTAAGATTCATTTAAAAAAATTGTGAACAGAATTCACTTTGAAAAGTATGTTTTAGGAATATCAAAAAGTAGAGAACTCAGTAACAGAGAGTCGTGTTGACGCATTGGAATGCCATTTTGATACTGGTGGTCCTCGTTCGCGTCCCTCCCGGCTCAGGCTTGGACTACTTGCCGAGAGTGCGTTGTCTCTGACAACGCACTCACTTGGCTAGTTACTCCAAAGAATATACGACGCAAAGAAAAACTACAGTTTTGTACAGGGCACCGTTTATCTAAAATGTTGGAGGTAACGATGTAATTTTTTTTTAAAAATTAAGTATGAGATTGGAAATAAGATCGTTGATTATATTTCAGTAAAAATTTGAATTCTTATTGCGAGTTAACTGATGTAGATGGATATACCGTGGATTATTTTTGAAAAAAATTCTGTTCTTCGATACGTAGCACAGTTATATTTCAATCGTTCAGATAGCGTGCCATAAAAAAACTCTTACGCATAACTTCTTTCCGAATTAATTCACTAAAATATGTATTGTTCAGCTCCCGTGAGTAATAGATGAATATTTAATACACATAAACTTTTTTCCAAAACTATTCAATATAAAAGTTAAAACATCGTGAAATTTTGTCCATTGGTTCTAGATCTTGCCCCCTTGGCTCAGTTGGCTACGGCACCGAGATGGTGTCCGCCCCTCACACGGGGTTAGATACTTTGAGTACTGGAGGTGGAAGAAATTTTCATCTTCGGGGAAGGAAAAATGGTGGTGTACAATTTCCTGAGAACCAGACAGTGCATCAAAGTTCCCAAACCTCTCCACAGCGTGTATCGAGTCAGGGCACACGATACTGTTGATAGTGATTCCTCAGGCGAATGGCAAAGTTAAGCTTGGCAGCATAAATGGTGTCTTTCAGAAGACCAGGCGTGAATGGGCTGGCACCGGGATTCTCCCTCTTCCCTCTTTCATCCCTCATTTACAGCACAAACACTGAACACACACACTATCAGTCATCCAAACTCACAACACTTACGGACACTGCCACGCTGTAAATACAGCAGGAGACCACCCCAGTACATCTTCCCAGACGCTCCCCATGATAACCTCCTACTCCCAGACACGGCCAAGGCGTTAATCGATGAAGAAGCGTCTAGAGATTAGCTATAGCGACAGATATACGAAGGGGAAATGCGGTAAGTTTCTGGTCCAGTATTATTACTGGAACTGTTGGTTGCCGTCTACTAGGGCTGGCTATCGGTTCAGCGAGGATGGAAGCCGGTGACAGAGGCTGAGTACAGCCCGGCAGTCTTGAGGTTTCCAGGCCCGTACCACACTAAACAGAGGATATGATCGCGTAATATAGTGTGAAACACCACTCTCACTTATCTAGTCAAAAGAAAAGGTTGCTGATAATGGAACAATTAAAACCCACCTTTTTTAACTACATTAATTTTACATTTACTTAAAGAGCTATGTTATTCTAACCTCGAAGATGTATATCGTTAAGAAAAGATACAGCAATGACCCAAAATGTTTTATTAATATTTGAAGCGGTGTAAGTCAGTTTAAATAAAAAGAAGCATCATTGTTACGTTTATTTGCGAATTCATTGAACGAAACGCACACTGTATTGGTCGGACATCGATTATAGTTGCAGATAAAACTATTGTAAATAACACTGTTCTTATATATAATAGGGTGTCCCTTATTTTTCACCAAGTTTTGTAAATCATGGGTCCTAACTTTTTCTTTCATTTTTATCCTAAAACACTCACAAATAAAATTTTACGCCATTCTGAGAATTGTAGCCCGTGCCGACTTGCACCGATTCATCTTCATATAAGTTACGCAAGAGTAGTGGCGCGCCCACGTTATTGCAGTTCTTCAATAGGTATCAAATATATTTCTGGTCTAATAGATGGTTTTAGGGTTACGAAATGCCAGAAAGAGCATATTTTTATTAGGAGAGGCAAACAACCAATTTGCAGGAGTGCTATTAGTTTTTATTTTTAATATACGCGAAGGCAAATTGACTATAAGTGAAAACCTAATGTCACTGTACAGGAGTGCATTATATTCTGGGGAATATTATGGAGACAGTTGAAAAAGAATGCAAGCAAATGTCAGTATATTTATAAGTGAAGGGAAGAAAATTTCAAACGTGAAATGGATAATGTTTATGGTATTGCACACGGTAACGCCTTCGAAAGAATGTAAACAAAGGAGGGTAAAATCTTTTTACAGCGACAGATGGAGCCGGGGAGGTGTGTGTGGAAAACTAGCTGAAAAGGAGGAAATGGTAAAACAAATGAAGATAAATAAAGAGAAAAATACTTATATACATGTTGTCCAGCTCTTCAGCGTCCTATGCTATCTGAACAACTCAACTACACATTTTTAGTGCCACTGAAGGTCAGTAAGAGCATTTAACAAACTCACCTGAAATAATACAATCGGAAACTGCTGCAAATCATAGAAGAAAAGATATCATTAATCCTAAATTAATAGCTGCGCTGGATAGATGTCAATTAAGTGTAAGAGATTTATTTTACGTTCTTCAAGTTATCGCGGGGATACTTAGAGTCAGCATTGAAGATTTTTCTTTAAACAACGAATGAGGACACAATCGGGGAAGAAATGAGCAGAAGCTATAATTATTGATTTTAAAATTACGTGTCCCAAGTAGTGACCATTCAGTGGAATAGCGAGTTGTTGCCTGGTCTGGGCGTAAGAAGTTCCAAATACGAACAACTGCCAATCTATCCCAAATTATATTTCGTAATACGGAACAACTTCTTGTGATAAAGACCAAGGTAAAGTTTTTCCGAATGCTCTGAATAAGAGACAATGTACAGATAATGAGCTGTGACACAGATGCATCTAACATAGGTCGTCTCACTGGTGCCTGGGCACTTCTGGAGCAAATGTTAGAAAGAAAGTTTATAGTTTTAGTATGACGGCATCAAGTTAATATAAGCACTCAGGGGAAAAAAATAAAATAATGACACACAAATTGGATAGTTGTTATATTTCTGTTTGGCTCAATTAAACATCCTTCTCGAGAGATGACTACAGAGAACTAATTGAGCTATGAGTTATATTTTGGATGGAGATAGTGGTAAAGAACTGAAAATAAGGCATCCTATTGCAGTGTGTCAAGCGTTATGAATGGCAAGAGCCATTTATTCATTCAAGATACATTTCCTAAGTTTTCAAATTAATTTGAACAAGGAACGCAAGATGGTACGTAATTTAGAAAGACAGAGTGCATCTGACTGTAGAAAGGTACACTGCTTTGATGTCAGAAATATTCAGCTCTATTTTGCATGGCATGTAAAATTAGCTGTCTTGTATGTACATTATGTTGTATCTTTGCAACTTGATTAATGCTTACCAATATTTTGTTTTAGGAAAAACCACAATGAATTTGTATCCGCGAAGAGCTAACATTTGTTTTCTCGGTTGGAATTTAAAGCATTGTTCATCAGGAAAAAAACTGCTGTTTTTATATAGGTTGAAAGAAATGTATTTTATCTGAACGAAACAGCTCAAAGAACTGTAAAATTATTGAAGGAGTTTCATGGTTGCGCACAAATACCGAAAATTGTACCTGCACTGTAAAAAAGAGATCCTAAAAAGAAAACACCCTTCATAATTTTAATACTCTTGTCTAAAAAATTAAATATTATTTCTTGTTGTATGGATTTCATTATTAACGCATAACTATAAATTTTTTTAGTGATTTAATCACGTATCAAGCGATAGTCAAAATAAGCCTTTTTCTTAAACTTTCTTGTCTACTCGGCACGGGAACATCATCATAGGAGGATAAAATTTCTTATGTGAGTAAGCTACAGTAATTTAAAAAGAATTAGAGGGTATTTGTTTGAATATTACAAAAAAATTGTGTCCTTAAGAGACGCCCTAATAATATGTATATATGCATAAACGTCGTAGAGGGCTATATCATTAGAATCAAGAGAATATTTCGTCGAGGAATGGGAATTGGCCGTATAATCTTTATAAATAAATCATCCAAAATTCATTGAAAATTTAGAATGCTACACATTCACCAGTCGTAGAAGCAACTAGCATTGTTTAATAACTTTTCTTTTCGAAACTGAATTTGCCTAGCCAGCTGCAGAGTCGTTAATGCATAAAATGTTTCTAAAAGATAAAAGTAGAATTTACAAACTCGCTTAGTTTCGTGTTTTTAATATTTGCATGTAATCAAAGGAAACACTCAGGTAGCAAATACACAAGTACGTTTAAAAATATATTTTTTTTTTTTTTACTCAGCCGAGGAGTTCATCAGATCTGCGGTCGTTCAGTAGACACTTCTGGTAATACACAGGAATGGCGGGTAACAGCCCGCATTACCAGTGGCAACGGCACACATTACTTTCGCGCTATTTCACAGCGTTATGGCGTGGAAGTAATTGAAATAAAAGCCTAAATCCAAGCTCTAGTATCATTCTAGTTGTTCCATCACGCTGCGCTGCATAAAAAACTGCTTTAGAGCTCTACAGATAAAAGCAAGCATAAAATTTTACGAGCGCATGATTGGGATGACTTAGTCATCTCTGTCGTCCTCTACGACGGCTATGATTAAGAGAAGCTGCTTACCAAGGCGGATTAACCTCGTAAAAACTCTGCTTCTCTCTGATAATTTTTATATTATTTATTTCATACCATTATTGGAGTCCTTTTCCTTGTCAACTTCTTCAAATACCGCTTCTTATTATGAAGTGATCAGAAACGTTTCGATCGCTAAATTGTTTTCAAGCCACATCACCACAATAGTTTCAATAAAAAGTTCATGTGCTGATTTACATTCAAGTTAATAATTAATAGCGACTTTTGGCAGTTTTCTGGTAGGAGTGCCATATCCTCTGCACTTTAAATAAACAAAAGAAATCACCTAATTTTTTGCGAACGGAAACAGTGGATCTTGTCTTTATTAAACTTACCATATGGCGAATCATATTTTATAAAGCCCTAAAACTTGGACAGAGTATGAAATGCATAGTTGAAAGTTTAGTTCTGTTTACGTCCTTTCCATTCACATCAGCCGGCCTCGGTAGCGTAGGGGCTAGAGTGCCTAGCTCCGCGTGCCGAAGGCCGCCGGTTCGAATCCGGCCGCGGGCATGGATGTTTAAGTGTTGTGTGTCTGTGTCTGTGTGAATGTCCTGTCCGTCCTGTGGCGTCCATACATTGGAAAAATACAATATATATACTTGATGACGACTTATACACTGAAATCTACAAAAATTACATTGAGCTGGCTGTATGGGCTTCGTTGCCAAATGCCATTTATAAAAAAAAAAAAAAAAAAAAAAAAAAAAAAAAAAAAAAAAAAAAAAAAAAAAAATCACATCAAAACTTCGAATCTACCACCAAGTGTGGTGGGTGAGTGATAACGCTTTGGCCCAGCATCCGGAAGATGCAACTTCAAATCCCCGTCCGGCCATCCGGATTTTGATTTTCTATGGTTTCACCAATTAACTCCAGACGAATTCCTTCCCGTTTCTTTCCTTCAGTCCTTTCACATTTTTAATGACCTCAACGTCGACGACGAGTAGAGCCAGAAGTAAAAAAAATCTATACCAAATTATGGTTAGTGTGAAATTTTAGCAAGAGGAGGTGTCTTATAGATTGTGTGTACTTAATAAACAGGTTAAACTAACAGAAGTAACGTTCCCTGACCAAGCAGTTTCAATCAACCCGAATATTGGCGCAACTACACTGAAGAGCCAAAGAAACTGGTACACCTATCTAATATCCTGTAGGGTGCCCCGAGCACGCAGACGTGCCGCAACACGACGTGGCATGGACTCGACTAATGTCTGAGGTAGGGCTGGAGGGAATTGACACCATGCATCCTGCAGGGCTGTAAGAGTACGAGGGGGTGGAGATCTCTTCTGAACGGCACGTTGCAAGGCATCCCAGATATGCTCAATAATGTTCATGTCTGAGGACTCTGGTGGCCAGCGGAGGTGTTTAAATTCAGAAGAGTGTTCGTGGAACCACTCTGTAGCACTTCTGGGCGTGTAGGGTGTCGCATTGTCCTGCTGGAATTGCCCAAGTCCGTCGGATTGCACAATGGACATGAACTGATGCAGGTGATGGTGATCAGCCATGATGCGTACGTACATGTCACCTGTCAGAGTCGTATCTAGACGTATCATGGGTCCCATGTCACTCAAACTGCGTACGCCCCACACCATTACAGAGCCTCCACCAGCTCGAACAGTCCCCTGTAACATGCAGGGTCCATGAATTAATGAGGTTGTCTCTATATCCGTACACGTCCATCCACTCGATACAATTGGAAACGAGACTCGTCAGACCAGGCAAACATGTTTCCGATCATCAACAGTCCAATGTCGGTGTTGACTGGAATTAGGCGTAAAGGTTTGTGTCGTGCACTCAGCAAGGGTACACGAGGGGGTCTTCGGCTCCGAAAGCCCATATCGATGATGTTTCGTTGAATGGTTCGCACGCTGACACTTTTTGATGGCCCAGCATTGAAATCCGCAGCTTCTTCTTCTTCTTCTCCTCGTGTCGATTACAGCATCAGATATGTGGTAGTTTTTTCGCCAATGCGATGGCTTTGTCAGTAGCTGTTTGGAGGTCAAATTGAGATACATTTATTCCGATTTGTGGACAAGACAGCAGATGTAGCATGGTTTCTTTCTCCTCACACGACATGTGGTATCTTGCTGTTCTCCCAGGTATCCCCAAGTGGCAAGAGTATCCTTGCAGCGGCCAACTCCAACTCGAAGCCTCTTTAACGACTTCGATATGGGTCGTGATGGTTCAGACCCAGGTGGTAGACCCTATTTTGGCTTGATCCACTCAAAATCATATTGCACTCTCTTCTCCCAAGCCAATATTTTTCAATGTTTGGAGCACCATTTTGTGGCTTTGAAGTCCGCATGAAGCTTGATCGGGACTTTAGTCTCGATGGTGCTGGTATAAAGCCATGTAGGGGGTGTCGGGCGTCTTCGTTCCCAGCAATTTGCGGAAGGGTGGTACTTCAGTCACGTTGAAAGATTCTCTTCAGTTTTCGCTGGTCCCATTCTTGCAGGATTTTTTTCCGGCAGCAGCGATGTCGGAGATTTGATGTTTACACCACGTTCAAACTCAATAAAATCTTGATAACCTGCCCTTGTAGCAGCAGTAACAGATCTAACGCCTGCGCCAGACACTGCCTATATTTGGTTTTTCAAAAACGCATCCCCTTTCCCCCTTCCCACCCCTTAAGTTTTATACAAACCCACACTTTATGTCAGATTTCGAAGGAATTTTGCACACACATAATATTAGAAAAATTGAAAAATACTGTAGACATTAATTTTTAAAAAAAACCAATCCTCTTACCCTTTCTACCCCAAAACCATCCCTTCTTCCACCTTTCGGCCCATAATTTTAAAATACCCACACTTTAAAACAAACAGAAAAATGCTGCCTACATCTGGTTTCCAAAATCACGACCCATCTCCCCATTACCACCTCTATAATGATTGTATCTTTCTTTGTATGTCCTCTATGCACTACTAAACTATTCATCCGATTACGGTAAAACTCTTGTGAGTTGTCGATTGTGCGTCCGAGATGGTTCCTAAGAAATAAAATTTCCAAAAAACCACCCCCTCTTCCCCATAACACACCATAATTTAAAAAAACCTACAGATTTTATTCGATTTTGATGGAAATTTGAACACACATACTTTAAAACAAACAGAAAAATACTGCCTACATTTGGTTTCCAAAAACGCATCCTCATTTCCCCTTCCCATCCCTTAATTTTTACACAAACCCACACTTTTTAACTGATTTATAAGAAACATTGCACGCATATACTATAAAAAATAAAAATAAAAAATTATAAAAATACTGTAGACATTAGTTTTGAAAAAATCTAATCCCTCTCACCCGTTCCCGTTCTACCCCAAAACCGCCCCCTCTTCCCCCTAACACCTCCTAATTAAAAAAACACACAGATTTTATCGGATTTTGATCGAAATTGGCACAGCTATACTTTAAAACAAATAGAAAATACTGTTTACATATGGTTTCCAAAATGCAACCCCTCTTTCCTTTTACATCCCTTTAATTTTTGTGAACGTACCTTATACAAAGCTACAATTGTAACCCGATTTTGAAGGAGCTAAGCATATGTATACTTTAAGACAAACAGATATAATTTCTTTGCCAAAGTCCACCCTTCTCCCTTTTAACGCCTTCCCTCTGAATTTCCAACCATATTTATTGAAACCCACAATTTTTGTCTGATTACGGTGAAACCTTTGTGAGTTGTGGAGTGCGCGTCGGAGAAGGTTACTAAGAAATAAAAATTCAGAAAAACCATCCCCTCCAGCACTTTACAAACCTTAATTTAAACATACCCACAGATTTAATCATATTTAGACCAAAATTAGCACACGTATACTTTAAAACAAATTGAAAAGTACTGCCTACATATAGTTTCCAAAAACTCACCCTCTCATTCCCCTAATTTAGACAAACTCACATATTTTATCCGATTTTGAAGGAAATTTACACACGTATATTAAAATATATACAATGAAATACGGTTTCAAAAAAGACAACCCCTCTTTCCCTTTACAACCTGTTAATTTTTGCCAGTGTAACTGGAATCACCAAGAACATTGCATATCCAAGACCATTGCAAAAACTAGAAATTGAATGAAATAGTAATTAAAATTTATACATAAATATCTTATTTTCACTAGATACTAACTTTCAAATGTATTCATTGAATCTATATGTGAACTCAAGTCTAGCAATAGCAAAGCATTTCCGGGGTGCGATTAAGGTGAAACTTTGGCGAGTTATCGAGTGCGCGTCCGGGATGGTTCCTATGAAATAAAATTTCCAAAAAACCACCACCTCTTCCCCGTAACACGGCATAATTTAAAAAATCCTACAGATTTTATCCGATTTCCGCGGAAATTTCCACATGTATACTGTAAATAAACAGAAAAATACAGCCTACATTTTTTTCCCAAAAACGCATCCCCTTTCCCACCCCTTAATTTTTACACAAACCCACACTTTTATCAGCTTTCGAAGGAATTTTGCACACATATACTATTAAAAACAGAGAAAAATTCTGTAGACATTAGTTTTACAAAAACCCAATCCCTCTCACCCGTTCTACCCCAAAACTACCCCCTCTTCCCCCTTTTACCCCATAATTTAAAAAACACACAAATTTTATCCGATTTTGATGGAGAAGGTGTTTTGTTGCCCCGAATCCCAAAGATTGCAACAGAAATGCCGTTCGAGTTTAAACACTTGCAATTTCCGGTGTGACTCGCATTTGCAATGACCATAAACAAGGCACAGCGACAATTATTACAAGTGTGTGGACTAAATTTGGAAAATCCATGCTTCTCTCATAGAGAACTGTATGTGGCTCAGGCGTTGGGAAACTATCTGATTTATTCGTGTACGCACCTGACGGAAAATCAAAAAATATTGTGCATCCTAAAGCACTTGAGTAAACATGTTATAATCCAAGGCACTGTACGTAAATATCTAATCTTTACTAAATACAAACGTTCAAATGTATTCATTTAATCTACCACAAGTCTAGCAATAGCGAAGCATTGCCGGGCCAGCTAGTCTTTTATATAAAAATCAATGTCTGTCTGTCTGTCCTCTATTCGCTCCTAAACCGTTCGTCCGATTACGGTGAAACTTTGGTGAGTTGTCGAGTGCGTGTCCGGGGTGGTTCCAAAAAATAAAATTTCCAAAAAACTACCCCCTCTTCCAATAACACTCCATTATTTAAAAAAACCTTCAGATTTTATCCGATTTTGATGGAGATGTGAACACATATACTTTAAAACAAACAAAAAAATACTGCCTACATTTGTTTTCCAAAAACGCATCCCCTTTCTCCCTTCCCACCCCTTAACTTTTACACAAACCCACACTTTTTATCAGATTTCGAAGGAACTTTGCACGCATTAAAAAAATAGAAAAATACTGTAGACATTAGTTTTACATAAACCCAACCCCTCTCACCCGTTCTACCACAAAACCACCCCCTCTTCCCCCTAGCACCCCATAATTTAAAAAACCAACAGATTTTATAAGATTTTGAAGGAAATTTGCACACATATACTTTAAAACAAACAGAAAAATACTACCTACATATGGTTTCCAAAAACACAACCCGTATCCCCCTTCCCACCCCCTTAAATTTTACACAAATCCACACTTTTTATCTGATTTCGATGGACCTTTACACACGTATAATTTTTTTTAAAAAAATTGAAAAGTGCTATAGACATTAGGTTTACAAAAAGCCATTGCTTCTGCCCTTTTCCACCACTTCATTATTGTCAATGTTCTTTATACATAGCTACAGCTCCAATCCGATTTTGAAGAAGTTTGCACACGTATACTTTAAAACAAACAGAAAAATACTGTTTACATTCAGCTTGCCAAAGCCTAACGCCACCCCTTCCCCCTTTGCCTCTCCACTATTAATTTCCAGACATTTGGTTTTCAACTACCAACTGCACTCCCCCTTTACCCTAACCTCCTAATTTTTGTCAATATTTCATATACATACCCACAGTTTTTATACGATATCGATGGAACTTTGCACACGCAAACTATAAAACATACAGAAAAATATGGTCTATATTTAGATTGCAAGAACCGAAACCCTCTTCTCCTTTACCTCACGCTTTATTTTTTGCCAATGTTCTTTATATATAGTCACAGTTTTTATTCGATAGCGATGGAACTCCACACACGTGTACTTTAAAACAAGGAGAAAAATACTGTCTACATTTGGTTCGCAAGTCCCAACCCTTCATCCCCTTAATTCCCTCCTCTCTTAATTTTCAATGTTCCTTACACTAACTTTATTCAACGGGGATGGAACTTTGCACATGTATAAATTAAAGCAAAGAGAAAAATGCTGTGTATCTTTGGTTTAAAAAACCCACCCACTTTCTTTATCACTCTAATTAAGCAAAATTAAGATTTTTGGAAATATCTCGAAAGCGGTGGGAAAATTAGTCAAAGTAGTTAGCAACATTATTAAAGTGCTCATTATTTCATGTTAAACAGCACTGGACATATTACGATCGGCCAATTGCTGACCAAGAAATTCAAACTTCAATTTTAAAAATTATTTTAAAGTTTTTGTGACAACACACAATTCTACCGTTTTTATTTGATGTCGAAAGAAGTTTACACACATACGCTTTAAAATAAATCTAAAATGATGTTTATATTTAGTTTACAAAACTGCACCCACTCTCCCGTTTCACCCCTCTTAAGACTGATTTACACGCGCAACATTTCTATGTTTAGCATATATCTACAAAAGAAACTCAGATTTTTGTTTATATATGCTTATTGAAATCACCAAAACATGGCATATCCAAGACCATTGCAATAAAATTGAAATTGAATGAAACAGTAATTAAAATTTGTACATAAATATCTAATTTTTACTAAATACAAACTTTCAAATGTATTCATTTAATCTATATATGTACTCAAGTCTAGAAATAGAGAAGCATTTCCGGGTTAGCTAGTAAATGAATAAATAACACATCTTAGCAATTTCTTTACTTGATCCCTAAAACATCAAAAACGAATGGTTTTTACTAATTCAAACTAAGTCAATTTCAGTTGCGTCGGTTTTAATTGAAGTTAAGAACCTAAGAATCTTGGTTCAAAAACACTGGCGGAAATTAAAAATGCAACATCCAAACAAGAATGGTGAAATTTTAGGATACTTTTTTAGATATATCCAGTGTCATACCCAGAAGAAATGATAACAAATTGAAATGGGTCAGGCTAAGTTTATTACTTTTAGTTACAGTTGTCAATAAGAAGTGTGCTCACCTTGAGCAAATATACCTCTACATTCCTGGATCCTTGCCGGCATTGAAACAATAAGTGTTCAGATGTCTTCTTGGGGTATGTCTCTCTACGCCTGCTTGTTTTGTGCAATCAGTTGTTGCACAGTTTGTTGGGTGACTATGTGATCTAATCTGTCTACTCCTGACATCCCAGATATGCTCCATTGGGGACAAATAAGGAGACCGTGTGGTCCAGATTGTGATTGTAACCTCTTGCGAGGCTTGTATTATTATGTCCACAGAATGAAGATGGGCATTATGTTGTTGGATGCTGTGATTTGAGTGGTGTATATGTAGACATGAGGAGTGTCACAATAGGATGCAACACCTCGTCAACCTAGTGGTCGGCTGTCATTGTTCCTTCAACAGCAGCCGACTCAGTCCTGCTGTCAAAACTGATTGCCCCAAATCCACGACACCGTAGCTGGACCTGTGTGACGTTCTGAAATCACAGCAGGGTAAGCCATTTCTCCACTACGCCTGCGTACATTTTGTCGATTATCACTCTGACACAGACAGAAACGAGACTCGTCTCTAAATACAAATGTACGCCATTCACATGTCCATTCGCGTTTTGCATTACTCCAGGTTAGATGATGCTAGCAATGAAATCGGGTTAATGGAACATATTACATAGTGGTCACACAGTTTAACCTAGCTTCCTGTAATCGGTTTACAATCGTCGGGAGGACGATAGTCTCTGTAACCATTTTTGTATCTGGCCTGCAGTCACCCGCCTGTCAGTGACAGCCACACACGCGGTTTGGTGGTTTTCAAGTGCCGTTGTTCTTCTGTATGGACCTGTGCCTGTTCTATGAGTGCTAGAGAATTTTTCATCCACTGTGTAACAAGTCTGTACTGAAACAAGCCGAGAAATGAGAGAATAATAGCACCATTACTCTAACACCACATGCTTCAAAATTACTGACCAGAATAATATACAGAAGAATGGAAAGGGTAGTAAAAGAAGTGATAGGTGAAGATCAGTTTCGGTTTAGGAAAAATTGCAGTACAAGGGAAGCAATTCTGTCTTTAAGATTAATACTTGAAGAGTGGATCAAGAAAAATAAAGATAATTTTTTGGTGTTTATTAATTTAGAAAAAGCTTTTTATAATGTTAGGTGACACAAGATGTTAAAATTTTTAAAGAAATCAGATCTAAAATTTCGAGATAGAAGATAACTTCATAAAATATATAAAAATAAAGTAGCTATAATAAAAGTAGAGAACCATGAGAGACAAGCATCAGTTAAAAAGGGTGTGAGACAAGATTGTAGTCTATCCCCGTTAATATTCAACTTGTATGTACAAGAAGCAATGAAGAAAATAAAAAAAAATCATGTGGCATAAGTGTTCAGGGAGAAAAAAATCAGTATGCTACGATTTGCTGATGACATTGTCTTGTTACAGAACGAGCTGAGGATATTGAGTATTCTGAGCATCGTGAAAAAAATACTGAAGGATGATTTTGGACTGAATATAAATCAAAGCAAGACTAAAGTGATGAAATGTAGCAGAAATGATACCAATACTAGTAGATTAAATATAAAAATAGGATCGGACGCAATTGGAGAAGTAAGTGAATTTTGTTACTTAGGAAGCAAAATTACAACCGATCGCCGAAGCAAGAATTATGTTAAAAGCAGAATAGCACTAGCAAAAAGAGCCTTCATGAAAAAGAGAAATCTTTTAGTTTCAAGTATTGATCTAGGAATTAAAAAAAACTTTTTAAAACTCTATGCGTGGAGCACAGCCCTTTACGGTAGCGAAACATGGACTTTAGGAATACCGGAAAGAAGGAAAATTGAAGCATTTGAAATGTGGTGTTACAGAAGAATGCTGAAAATTAAGTGGACAGACAAAGTACGAAATGAACGAGTTTTGGAAATAATGGGTGAGGAAAGAATTTTATGGAAGAAGCTTACAGAAAGAAGAGACAGGCTGGTATGTCATATTTTCAAAGACACGCTGGATTTGTTAGTCTGCTGGTGGAGGGACCAGTCGAAGGTATGAACTGTAGAAGAAGAATGAAGTTAGAATATATGAAGCAGATAATTGAGGACGTGAGTTTTAAGGGATTTGTAGAGATGAAGAGTTTAGCACAAGATAGGAAGGGATGGAGGATTGCATCAAAACAAGTCAAAAGAATGATGACAGAAAAAAAAACTGACATTGCACTACGACTAATCCTTCGGGAGATTTCACGATATGATGCACCATTTCAAACATGCCAATTCTCCGACCTCTTTCACTGTAATAGACATTTCGATACCGAGGGTCGTCATATTTCGTCATGGCATACTCGTTCAACAAGAACTTGCGGACAAAAAAAACTTGTCGTATTTCATCACACTGCTCACCACTTATATGTTAAAAATGTAGCAATTTTGCATAACGGTTAACGTTCTGGCCTCGCATTCTGGAGGAAGCCGGTTCGAATCGCCGTCCGGGCATCCAGATTTGGGTTTTCCTCGGTTTCCTCAAATCAGCCCAGGTGAATGCCGGGATGCTTCCTTTAAAATACCATGGACGAATTCCTTCCCGTTCCTTTTCCTTGGTTCCATTCCGCCTCTAATGACCTCGACATCTACGAGGCGTAAAGCCATAAGTAAAAAAAAGTATAATAAATAACCCCATAATACTGATACTATTTCATGTAAAACTTTCAGTTTTTAATCATTTAACACTCTTCATACGAGGATACTTGGGGCTAACTTTCATTCACTCATCACAACTCCGTATCGCTGTTTTTGTACTTTTAATTTCCGCCAGTGTCACATTGACAGGGAATTTATGGCCTGGTTATTTGATATAGACAATCGTATATCAATGAATTTACCACACTGGTGAAAGGTGAGTTGTGTCATACTGCAGATGTGGCGTATAATGGCGAGGCTAAGCTAAGGTCGTCTCTCGGTAAGTTGTCTGGATAGCGCACGTGCAGTGATTATGTGTGGCTGCAAATCTGTATTCACTGCGTCAAGCGGATGAGTTTGGTTCGATAGTAATGCCATATACTTAGTTATCAGGCAGAGACGGAATGGCCACGAATCATCGAATCGCTTAGAATAACTTCCGCTTTACAGAACCGATTCTCTCCCGTTTCGGTGCGGAACAAACCTTAACCAATCACGTTCATGATACGGGAAGACTAAACAACTCCGATCGGATCACATGTAACAGAGAATAAACACTTGTTACCGCACATGGATCTCTGTGAGTGACTGAGATCACTTGCCCAGTTTGTAGGGGTTCCTCAGCATCCGCAAACAAAAACGCGTTTCCAAAAAAATGTGTTTTGAATCAACTTTCTAAGCTTCGACACATCGAACAGTTACTATTTCCTTTACAGCACTGAATTGGTCCACGTTTTTGGACAGCTACATATAACGTAACTTTGATTTATTATCTCTGTACCCGACATATGCAAAAAAAAAAAAAAAAAAAAAAAAAAAACTCTTCTTTGTTGGGTTAGCACTCCAAAAGCTTGCCCTCCGTATTTAAAAGTACCTGTCTTATCAGAAGTCAATTTTATGATAATGTTTAAGGCTTCTATCGTAAATTGTCACTTCCACCAAATGCTCCCCACGCAGGCTTTTCCTCCGAAAATTCCCTGCCTTGAATTGCACTGTCAGGTGTTGATAACGTCCACATTTAAGTTAACATTTCATCCATAAATTTTCGGAAGCAAACATTATTACTACCATCCCTTTAAAAATGTTTGAAAACTATGAATTTCAATTACATGTCTCCCATTCTTACTCTCAACACTGCACTGGGTTCACTTTGATCAATTCCACAAATTCGGTTACGCGATTTGTTAAAATGGAATCTTCATACAGCCCTCTCTTACGAAATAAAATGATTAGTTGTTACATACCAAGTAAAACCTGTCGTGGCTAAAAGATGTCACTCCTACGGGAAATAAATATCCCTTATTTTTATCAGCTAAAATAATTAGTCATCTAAGCTTGTTTTCTTTTCCGACATGTCACTCGGTTTTTCAGCATTGAACTCTTAATCCCTTCGGGTCTATTTATTCTCATACGCAAATGTATTATTTGACTCAGACTAAAAAAAAAAAATCTTTTCTGATGTTTAAATACTTACTAATTCAACTTGAATGTTATGAATGAAATTAAATCCTCGCCAAAAATCACTGCTAATTGTGTTTTACGACACTTCTCGAAGATTTAAAAGTTAAGAGCTGAATATTTTGTACACACGAAACATTG
The DNA here is from genome assembly GCA_031002005.1 of Vandiemenella viatica. Taxonomy (NCBI): domain Eukaryota; kingdom Metazoa; phylum Arthropoda; class Insecta; order Orthoptera; family Morabidae; genus Vandiemenella; species Vandiemenella viatica. Next base: position 171,091,289 of record JARYHS010013630.1, on the reverse strand, counting down.
CATGAATATCAATTTTGATTCGCTATAGCTTTAAACTGTAATAAGCGTCTAATGTGTTTTCTATTGCTACCTTCTATTAATAAATGTCTTCCTTATTCCTAAACAGTTTGTGATAGAGTTTAAATCGGCCACCAACTCCATTTTTGGTGTCGCTGGAGCTATAGTTTCACGAGGAATTTACAAACACGTATCGTGTTAACACGCTTCACATGAACAAAATAAAGTTTTCCAGAGGTGTAGATCAGGTTAACAGCCCTTAAAAATTTGTGTCCAGTTTGGCATTCAACAAAGGACCCTAATTTTTTTTAAATTATTCCTTCATATGATTGGAAAAATAGACAAATGAAGTAGGCTACGTATCACCGACGATGTCGTGAAATGCACAACTGAATAAAAAAAAGTTCGAAAACAACTCTAATTCTTCTTATCATTTGTCCCGAATTGCAGGGTCTGCTTTACTGGACTTCTTCTTCCATTTATGTCAATATTTTTCAAATCTAAATTACATTTGTGAATACCTGTTCAAAGATAAGCGAAAAAAGTTTCAACCCTTTGTTACATGTTTGTGGAAGTATATTAAAACATGTTTGCTTATGTATCTATTGATCTGTTTTACCGCCGAAGAAACATGTCTTCCCATGAAATTTCATCATGAACGAATTAAAGGCGACGGAATTTAGGGCAGGATTAAAGTACCTTCATTTTTACAATTTTGACTACACAACCCTCAGAATGTTGGACTGAATTAAACTGTTACACATAAGTGGTTTTAAAAAATTCTCGGAGAAAGTATGTGCAGCTATACGATAACACGATTTTTTTTCCAACTTTTGCGTATAATCTCAATATATTTTCGTATCAACATTGTGCTTCGTCTTCATTGATCAAGCAACAAAGAATCTTCTCTCCAAAGTCGATTTTATAGTCAGGAAGTACATTGCATGCAAACTGAAAAATCAGATATCGTTTTATTCAAGGCGTTTCATCTATATACTCCTTCCCTTTTACAGCAGGTAGCATGCCACAATTTTTCACGTGTACCACCAACATCCCAAGAGGATCTCACAGACAAGTTCAACGCCGATCCACGCTGTGTCGTGGGAAACTCTCATGCGGAAGATTAAATAATCAATCTTGGTAACGTCAACGTCTGGAGGGGAATGGACTCAAATTACTGCAAAGGAGTTTTAGGCAAACATACTGTTGGTAAATGTAATGCAACGATCACATTCTGCTATTACCCATGAGCTGGGGTGGGGAAAAAATTATTTCGATCCTCTTTGCTGGAATATATACATTGAAATTTAATTACGATTTTTTTTCGGATATCCAAAACACATTTTCTTTTTTTTTTTTTGCTGTTATCAGTCTTTCGACTGGTTTGATGCAATCCTCCATTCCTTCCTATCTTGTGCTAAACCCTTCATCTCTACATATCCCCTACAACCCACGTCCTCAATTATCTGCTTCATATATTCTAATCTCTGTCTTCCTCTGCAGTTCTTACCTTCGACTGTTCCCTCCACTAGCAAATTAACTAATCCAGCATGTCTCAAAATATGACCTACCAGCCTGTCTCTTCTTTCTGTAAGCTTCTTCCACAATTTTCTTTCCTCACCCATCATTTGCAAAACACGTTCATTTCTTACTTTGTCTTTCCACTTAATTTTCAGCATTCTTCTGTAACACCACATTTCAAATGCTTCAATTTTCCTTCTTTCCGGTATCCCTTAAGTCCATGTTTCGCTACCGTAAAGGGCTGTGCTCCACGCATAGAGTTTTAAAAAGTTTTTTCTAATTCCTAGATCAATACTTGAAACTAAAAGATTTCTCTTTTTCATGAAGGCTCTTTTTGCTATTGCTATTCTGCTTTTAACATCATTCTCGCTTCAGCCATCGGTTGTAACTTTGCTTCCTAAGTAACAGAATTCACTTACTTCTCCAATTGCATCCGATCCTATTTTTATATTTAATCTACTAGTATTGGTATCATTTCTGCTACATTTCATCACTTTAGTCTTGCTTTGATTTATATTCAGTCCAAAATCATCCTTCAGTAACTTCTCAATATCCTCAGCTCGTTCTGTAACAAGACAATGTCATCAGCAAATCGTAGCATACTGATTTTTTTCTGCCTGAACTTATGCCACATGGAAATTTTTCTTTACTTTCTTTATAGCTTCCTCTACATACAAGTTGAATATTAACGGGGATAGACTACAACTTTCCCCCATATCCTGCACTCACCTACATTTGCCCTCTACAAATTTTAACTTTAAATTATTTTAACGTTTTCGGTAAGTTATTCATCGTTTTCCTTGGTAACTCATTCCAGTCCCTGAAACCTTTACCTAAAAAAGAGAATCTTCCCACACCCTTGTCCCCGAAATCGAGTGCCAGCTTGTGGTCATGGTCATCTTTTCCATTCCATGCACTACTTTCCATACCTACTCTAATATCTTTCCATGCCTCATCGCCAGTATACGCCCTGCATATTCTCATGACCCTCCTCATCCTTCCCCTGGAGTTTGCAGTTTGAATTCCTGGGAACAACTGTGTGTGATATTACAATTACCAGTTCCTATGGAAGGTTGTCCCAGTCGAACAAGTGCAGCATTTGGAATTTTGTGGTAGTGGCATGGAACAACGAGAATAACTTTAATTCTATTTCAGATTCAAAACAGCAAGATTTTGCTAGTAATCATGCAGGACGTGAGTAAATAATCGTATTTTCCTTTCACTTCAAGCAAACAGATATCACCATATTCCTCTGACTGTCATGCTACTCAGTTTATTCCTAACTAGAAACGAGAAATCTGGTGTTTGTAACTATTGCATTGCTATTTACGAACCGAGAATATTCGCTCACAGATGTAAGTACCCCTACATTCCCCTCCGTCTTCCCTACATAACACATTGTTGTGGATGATATGTTGTGACTGACATCAGAAACACTCTACCCTTTTCGAGCGCTGGCTCAAGGGCATGCTGCGAGGGAATACTCAAAATCAGCCAATTGGAGCGGCCTGTCCTTGGTCGGACGTTCTGCAAGTCAATCTCCCCCTCAATAGGGAGGCTGATTATACTCTCACACTGAATAAACTCTATTTGCAAGTCAGGCCAGTTAAAAGGGTGCGATCATTCGCTATGTGTCGTATGCAATAGTTGAAAACAGACAGTTAAAAGCAAATTCGTGTAAAAGAAACATATATGAATGGTTGCGGTCAGACGCAAAGAAGTACCCACTTATAATTTGCGGGGGTGAATTCCGACAGTCAGCTTCGAAGATAAATCCTCTGATTCATCGAGAATCGAACCCCTGCCATGAAGGGCAGAGTCACTCGCTCTACCGCCTTAGTTAAGAGGTTCCTGTAGCAGAAACTGAAAACCCAATCATCTCTAGTTTAAGTTAGAATCTTAGTTCGCATGGTACAGTATCTTCATGTTTCATATTTGCTATCACCAGTAAGCGTAACTTCAGTTCTTCGTTCAAGCCAAAGACAGCATTTTATTTTTTTATTTTTTCATGCATGTGTGAAAGAACTAGACACAAAGCGAATGAAAGTTTTTTTTACAACTTTGTAAAGCACTGGCAAGACATAAAATAACATAAAATATTTTGATCTTTTAGTCACCTAGCATTAAAGATGGAAATCATTGCATACTCTTAATTATTATTCTTTTTGTTATATCTGTAGAGAATTAACTCTCAAATCACAAAAACGAAAATTTACCCCTCTTGTGAACAAGTGCTATGAACTTTATTTCGGGTGTAAAGTTGGCGATCAAGGAAAAAAATGGGCACCTCACACCTGTTGTTTGGTATGTGTCACACTCCTGACAGGTTGGTTGAAGGGATCACGTCACATGCCCTTTGCTGTTCCGATGATTTGGAGGGAACCAACGGATCACACAACAGACTGTTATTTCTGTCTGACAAAAATAGCAGGAATTACCTCGAAAACAAAGAAAATTGTGCAATATCCTAATTTATCTTCTGCTATAAGGCCTGTATGTCACTGAAGAATTACCGGTACCAGTGCCTCCTGAGAGAGTGACTTTGAGTGAAGATGAAGACAGTGGTGAAAATGCAGAAGGCACCGAACGAAATGTTAATGTCGACCCTACATTTCAAGCCCCCTGTGAATCAAATCAACCACACATTTTGTCTCAAGCGGATATAAATGATCTTGTCCGTGATTTAAATTTGTCGAAGCAACAGGCTGAGCTTTTAGCTTCGCGATTGAAAGGATGGAATCTTCTTTCTCGCGATACGAAAGTGATTTTTTTTCGCGACCACCATGTTGATTTTTCCGAATATTTCTGCAGGAGTGGTGACATGGTTTTTTTGTAATGATGTCGAATTAGTTATGCAGACTCTTGGCCATGATTTCAATGTAAATGAGTGGCGCTTGTTCATAGATTCTAGCAAAGTTAGTCTGAAGGCAGTGCTTCTTCACAATGGAAACAAATTTCCTTCAGTTCCTATAGCTCATACAGTTAATATGAAGAAGACATATGAGAATTTTAAACTGCTTCTCACTCACATCCAATATGAGAAATACAAATGGCCTATATGTGTGCGACCTCAAGGTGATTGCAATTCTGCTCGGCATGCAGCTGGGATACACAAAATTTTGCTGCTTTCCGTGCGAGTGGGATAGCAACGACAGAAAAAACCACTATGTTGGGAAAACGTGGCCGGCTCGGTATGAGCTACTGCCTGGATAGAAGAATGTGGTAAACACTCCTCTTGTTGAGCTCAAAAATGTGTATCTACCTCCGCTGCACATTAAATTGGGTGTAGTCAAAAACTTTGTGAAAACCATGGATAAAACATCACAAGGATTCATGTACTTGCGAGAGAAGTTCCCAAAGATCAGAGAAGCAAAAATAAAGGAAGGAATATTAATAGGACCACAAATTAGAGAACTAATGGGTGATGATAATTTCACTGATGTCTTGAGTGCTGTTGAAAAAGCGGCTTGGCTTTCACAAGTGTCTGCAAGAATTTTTTAAGCAATAATAAGGCAGAGAACTATCGCGATATTGTACATGAATTACTGAGATCATACCATCGTATGGGAGGCAACATGTCACTCAAACTGCTTATCATGAGCGATTATTTGGACTTCTTCCTGGATAACCTTAGCGCCGTTAGTGACGAACATGGCGAACGATTTCACTAGGACATTTCTCAAATGGAAAAGCGTTATCAAGGCATTTGGAGTGCGGCAATGTTGTTCAGGGGAAAAAAATCAGTATGCTACAATTTGCTGATGACATTGCCTTTTTACAGAACGAGCTGAGGATATTCAGAAGTTACTGCGTATTATGAAAAAAATACTGAAGGATGATTTTGGACTGAATATAAATCAAAGCAAGACTTAAGTGATGAAATGTAGCAGAAATGATACCAATCACAGCAGATTAAATATAAAAATAGAATCGAATACAATTGCAGAAGTAAGTAAATTCTGCTACTTGCGAAACAAAATTACAACCGATGGCCGGAACAGGAATGATGTTAAAAGCAGAACAGCACTAGCGAAAAGAGCTTTCATTAAGAGGAGAAATCTTTTAGTTTCAAATATTGATCTAGGATTAAGAAAAAAAAATTAAAACTCTTTGTGTGGAGCACAGCACTTTACGGTAGCGAAACATGGACTTTAGGAATACCGGAAAGAAGGAAAATTGAAGCGTTTGAAATGTGGTGCTACAGAAGAATGCTGAAAATTAAGTGGATAGACAAAGTAAGAAATGAACGAGTTTTGAATGGGTGAGGAAAGAAGTTTTTGAAAGGAGCTTACAGAAAGAAGAGACAGGCTGGTAAGTCATATTTTGAGACATGCTGGATTGGTTAATTTGCTGGTGGTGTGACCAGTCGAAGGTATGAACTGTAGAGAAAGACAGGGATTAGAATATATGAAGCAAATAATTGAGGACGTGGGTTGTAAGGCATACGTAGAGATGAAGAGATTAGCACAAGGTAGGAAGGGATGGAGGATTGCATCAAGCTAGTCGAAAGACTGATGACAGCAAAAATATATACACCTATATTATTGCCGTGTAGAGGTAGATGAACACATATACCGAAGGAAATTTCGTCAGGTTGAAGCTCTTTCAACAATTTCTTCATGGAGAAGAACAAGGAAAGACATTTCGTGAAATTCATCTCTGGCTGATCTGAAGCCACATACGCAGTCGTTACTCCCCCAGCTGCGCTCACGTCTATCACTGGCGGACAAAGGTTCTTGCTGATTGGTTCCCGCAGGCCACAAAGCGCCGCCGAGTCGGACAATAGCAGACGCCGTCTCCTGTCCAGTGACAACTCACAGCTGCCGACGTCCATTGTTGCACACCAGGCAATAGAAAATTCTGGTCGCATTACTCTTACCTCGACTGTTGGATGTTGTAAAAGTATTCTCCCCATATCGCGATTATTTCTATTCGCACGTATGCTGAATATCGGTACTTAAGTGTAACCAGGTTGCATTCCAAACAAAACCAAAACCGTTTACGAACTACGTGTGGTTCCCCTAGGAGGCACGAGGCCCCCCTGAAGGCGCGAGGCCCGCAGCATTTGCTAACTTCTGTTATGTGGCTAATCCGGTACTGGGGGAGTGGAGGGCATAAATAATAGATTTTGCGCGGTATAAAATAGGTAACATGCACGCACGGATAAAACCAGTTTGCTTGCTAGTGCACTGAGGAGCCACATCCACTACAATGGTGTTTGGTGTTTCGCAACCTAGGGCCATTGCCACGGATTAAAACATCCGGTGTTTCGCAACCTGTGAAGCAGGTAAAATAAAACAATTTTTTTGTGATTTCCTGAAAAATTTGTTCAGTTGTTAAGAGTCAAGCGAAAAGTCAACAAAACATCGTCATATAAAATACAGATTTGATATTACCTCAGGTCGACCCCAACTCTGGTCGAAATACCCATTTCTTCTACGAACTTGAGGTTGTCAACCATATGAGTCTTTGAATTTTTTAATTAAATCAGATTTAGGCGTTGTTCTGTGTTTCCTCACTCTCTGTCAACAAATATTGTCTCGAAGGTTTGCTATGACATCCTGATCTACATAGTCTAGTTCAACAGTGGCCTTTCTAATTATATTGTTTGGTCGCGCCGAAATGTCGTCAAGAGCCTTTCGTTTTACACTAATTCTGACCTAAAATGGTAGAGTGGTAGAATAAAATCATAATCCCACTCCAGACACATAAACAAACATAGCAAAAATGTGACTTTACCCTAGTGTAATAGTTCAATTTCATGCTCAATTAGAACATCATGGTTGTGGGATCCGGTTATTTTCACTATGTCACTCACGACACTCTTAGTCGTCAACAACACTTTGCACCGTTCTTTTATACGACTTGCAGACATGCACAATACATTACCATAAACGTAGGTTTTTTTGTTTAAAAAAAAGACTCTTTTTCAGGAGTATCGCGGTTGATCGATTGCTCGACACATGTACTATTGGAGATGACATGTTGAAAACTGATAATTTACGTTATGTGATGAAGAGTAGACAGGCGAACAGAACTATGATCCCGTGTTTACGTTCTCCGTGCGAAACACCGGATCTATCTGACCGCCGAGAACAATAGCAGGTTGCGAATCACCGCACGCCCCCACAGCAAATAGTAAGTAGCTTGATAGACGCACTGAATACAGCCGCGAAGCTATAAAACCTTGTTGGCGACCAAGCAGACGCACAACCATCCCTGACAAGCCTAGCTGCACCCACGTACAACGTCAGCTAAGATGCCCGACTAATTTGAGTCAGCAGTTAGTATCCTTTCGCAATTTCGTGTAAATACTTACATCAATAGGTTTTATGCCTTCCCACTCGGAAGCTGAATGAGCCGACTCGGTTCCGGCAAAGATCCATGAATAGTTTTTATCGTTTTCATAGTTGATAAGCAAAAGTACAAATGGTTTATACATACCACGAATTTTGAAGTATTCAAACTGACGCTCACTATCGCAGCTTACGACCATGAACATGCTGTGCCGACAGTAGGTGAAGGAGAAACCTTGAATCCGAAGATATGTTTTCTACTTATCTTTTTCGAGTTCTTCAAGCAAAAAGCTTTCATCAAAATATTACACCAGCAGCTGAATCTACGACCACCCCATGTCCACTTACCACTGGCGACCATAGGATAAGGAACAATGAGGAAGAGGCAGAGTCTTCTGTCACCACCGAGGACAACGAGCCATCTGGCAGTAACCAGGAGAGCTGTCTATTAATAGAAGAGGGATCTAATGAAAGGTCCAAGTACAGCTGCTGTTTCCAGTAATAGAAGTACATTGGCACACTGACGGAGGTACTACGCAAAGTCGCCCAGCACCAAATCTCTCCTGGCAGGAGCAAGAAGGGTGACTTGTTGCCTACTCCGACCCAAATAACCAAGAAGATGCAGTGGAATACCTCTTAAATCAGGAGAGCCGATGCACCATCAAGCGGCCAGGTAAACTGTGGCGTCCAGTAACCCAGGAACGCCTGTGAAAGACGTCGAATATGCTTTTACGAAATACGATGTGAATCCCATGCTCCGTCCGGGAACTGAGTAGTGCTTGTGCAGTTTGCCCTAACGGCCAAACCATCAGCCTCCAAAGCACTTAAAGATGAGATACTTGTCGGTTGAAAGGTGTAAATCGAGTGGAAAAGGAAGTCACCTGTGGCACTTGTGGCAATGTTTCTGGTGCCAGAGATTCCAGCACAAAGCGAAGCACTGAACGCCAGCTTAATTGCTCTATGCAGCCTGCTAGTCCTCTAGCAGAAGAAATAGCACCATCGCCAGGAGTCAGCACAGCTACGCCATTCGTTGCCCGGCCACCAGGCCCGGGGATTGCCCGCAGTAAGCGCGCAACGCTCTACCCGGTGGCGGCGGTGATGGTCAGACAGCTGTTTTCCAAGGAATATCACCAATTCTGACAACACTGTCAGACCTGGTGGCCAAAACAGTAACACAGCCGTTTTGAGTAAGCCACTTGACGCAGCTATGTTACGCCACGTCCTTGACCTACCCAGCAACCACACCAAGCGGTCGAAACTAAATCTGCAGAATGGGGAGGCAACCAGTCTAAGCCCACCCCAGTGCAAACTTCCTGATAATGATGATGGAAGTTGATTAAGTTGGCTAAAAAGTATCCATGAGACGCTACAACCGTCCGCCTACCAGGCTACACCTGGAGGGAATGAAACGTAAGAAAAGGAGGCTCACTTGCTCACACTAGTTTATCGAAGGCAACATTACTTACCATGACTAACTAGTTTAGTCCCCTTGAGATCTCAGAACTAATAGGGAAGGGGGGAGGGGTTCGAAAACGCGTTTCCTCTAGATGCATTACCATCTGTAGGAAGTCAATCATGTTGTAGAACAACTTCACAAACATGCGAGAAGACACCGGTTACATATATCTAATGATATTGATTGTTACATATTAAAAGTTTGCGTTGTATCTACATACCAATGTTTGCTCTAATCTTTCAAAATGACTTCCTTCACACGGGTTACACATCTTCACGTTGTCACCAATACTAATCTCGTATTCGACGTTATTATTGTACACTCAAGCTCACTGGTTCGATGTCTGGTGACGGAATTTCAATAAAATCTTGACATTTACATCCTAAAAAACACAAAGCTGTATTCAGAACATCAGTAACATAAAATCAGAAGCTATTATTGTGTTGCTAAAATACATCGGTTCGATGTTTAATGATTGAAATTTCAACTATCTTTTTACATTTTCTCTAAAGAACACACAAATCCGTATTTTGAACATCCTTAACCAACTCGTTACATTTAACAGTATACAGTGGAATTAGGAATTCATATTTGATGATCTTCTTAAAAGATTTAAAAAACAGTTATCAGGAAAGCTATCTGCAGGTAATTATTTGCCACCAGACAAGTGAAATTATCAAGTCCTTTAACTTATTTACTTAACGGTTATCAAAATAGTGATCTTGCTGTAGGATTTTACCAGCAATGAATTGTACGAGTAATTAACAAAGGATTCTCGAAAATTACTTATTTGATACACAATAAGTGAAGGAAAAATTATTTTGTTGGTAAAATGGATAAATGGTAGAAATTGATTCAAATTATTAAAATGTACACCTATTTCAGTGACGAACGTTGCATTTATATAAACTGTGTTCTATTTCAAATAATTTACAAACATGGTAATTAAATAGAGTGGTGGAAGTTCAAGAGTTGACCCACAGTTTTTAATTAAATTACTTAATGACTTGTATGACCTGCTTAAGAGTTTTTTCTTAATTGTGATCTCACTTTTATTGCTATTTATTACCCTCTTAGTGGCTTTTTATTCATTGTATTGCTGACCATTCTTTAATTGCACTCTCAGTCTTATTGTTATTTATAGCAACTTTTAATTGGACAGTCACTTTTATTGCCTTTTTCACCTTTTCTAATTAGATTGCCCCAATTATTGATTTTTTTTGCTGCTATGTGGGTTTTCACCTTAATGCTTTCATTAAAACTGATATTTATGAAAACCAGTAAGGACTTGCCCCTTCACTAAACTAGCTGCTGGGGATCTGAACACCAACCGCTCACCCCAATCTTTCACCAGCACTCCACGATCGCTTACTGTTCTTACTGGTAAAGATGTATCCTTCATTGTTGTTATACTAGTTGAATGTAAGTGATTCAAAGAGTTGTTTTATTGGACGGTTGGTGAATGAAGCGTTTGCTGCGGTGGCGGTGTTTCAAAAAGTTGGACACAGCAAAGTTCTGTGGAATAAAGAATGGGGCGTACTGATAAAGATGTTGGATGTAGCGTCCGTTTTTTAAGCAGTAAACCAGACTGCGCCAAGACGAGCATACCACTTCAGTGAATCAACATGGGGAAACTTCATCGATCCACAACCTGAGATGACCAGTGCCTTGGACTTCAAGAAAACGTGGTGCCATCAGGTTGCTAGATACTCGAAAGGCTTTGTAGACATACTATCTGATATAGCAGGGGTGGCCAACCGGTCGATCGCGATCGACCGGTCGATCGCGGCTATTAATCCAGTCGATCCTGTTGAGGTTTCGTTTTCGGCGCGCGATGGACAGAAGGCGGGATCATGGAGGAAGGAATATTCCTTCCTCCATGGGCGGGATAGTATGGGACGCTGTCAATTCTCCAGTTGACGACGTTATTAATATTTTAATTTTATTTTTGTAGATCCTTGAAAAATGTGCTACAAAGAAATCAAAAACATATCACTTTCACCAAGAATGGTAACGGGATAAACTACTTTACAATGGTGAAAGAAAACTGTTGCTGCTTAATATGTAATACATACGTTGCAATACCGAAAAAAGGAAATTTAGAGAGACATTTTAACACAATTCATAGTAAATATCAGACAGATTTTCCACCTAACAGCGACATAAGAAAAAGTAAATGGCAAGTATTGAAATTGCAATTAACAGTCCAAGAATACGTGTTTTCTAAGCCTGCTGAGGAAAGTAAGGCTGCAACTGAAGATTCTTTCCAAGTAAGCTACAGAATTATACAAATCTGCAAAGCTTTTTCCGGTGGAGAATACATCAAGGAAATTTTAGAAGCAGTGTCAGATTCGCTGTTCGTGAATTTCAAAAATAAAAATGAAATTAAAGAAGCTATTCATGGTTTACAGCTGTCTCGAAATACTGTAATGCGCCTTATAGAAACGATGAGTGAAAACATAACGAACAACTAAAAAGAGATATTGTCCACTGCGTTGCTTTTCCGCTACAACGTGACTGGTCAACAGATATCACTGATACTGAACAATTACTTATTTTTATTCGGATGGTCTGTGAAGATTTCTCGACGAAAGAAGAACTGCTAAGTATGATTTCCTTAAAAGGAAAAACTCGTTGCCCTGATATATTCAAGGAATTCAAAGCATATATTAGCAAGATTAATTCCTATCAATGACAACTGGTGGGCCTTCTGCAATGACAGGCATTCATAATGGTTTTATTGCTCTTTGTCAAAAAGACGAAGAATTTCCAGTCTTCATTAGATACCACTGCATAATTAATCAGCAAGTTCTGGCTAGTCAGAGACTAAACACAAAAAATGTAATGGATATTTCCTTCAAGATTGTAAATTCCATAATTGGAAAATCTCTCTTTACACAGAAATTAGATGAGAATGCACCAGATTTGGCATTGCACACTGACGCAAGGTGATTAAGACAAAGCAAGTTTTTGAAAAAGATTTCGAGATCTACTGGGCGAAATAATAAAATTTCTAGAAGATAGTGGTGATGATTATCAGCAACTGCATGATTTAGACTGGCAAAATGATTTAGCACTTTTAGCAGATTTTACCGGAAAACTGAACACATTAAATCTGGAACTACAAGCCAAGAATAAAACATTAATAGATGTTATAAGTTCTATTACAGCATTCTAAAGACAAACAGCGTCTATAACAGTTGACATCAAAAAGAAAAAAATTCAACAATTTGTAAACATCAAGGAACATATGAAAAAACTTCATACCTACAATTCCATTCCTGACAAGTACATGGCAGAAATTAAGGCAATGGTATCAGACTTCGAAATTCGCTTTGGTGATTTCAAATAAATTGAGAAGTCGGTGGAATTCATCAGTTATCCGTTTAATAATTCCATTGATCATAGTGATATCTATGAAATAGCTAAAAAATTTGCAGATACATTTCAAATGGACCACATGATATTTCAAAACGAAATTATTACTCTGCGCTGCAACATATTTCCAAAAGCAAGGTCATCCTCAGGTCTACATTTCTGGTCATTGGTTACCAACGAGAAATATCCAAATTTGAATAAATGTGTTGAACAACTTCATTCGTGTTTTGGTTCAATATATTTATGTGAATCAGGGTTTTCCTACAAAAAACAAACAAAAAATAAACACCGTTCTCGCTTGGCAGACGCCCTTACGTTGGATTCTGTGAGGTTGGCAATTTCCAACTACGAATCTGATTTTGCTAATCTAGATGGAAATGCTCAGACGCAATGCTTACACTAATATATATAAGTAGTTACTAAGAAAAATTTTCAGTTTAATGTTTTCCTTCTTAATAAAATAAAAATACAACAAAATTGTGTGCTGAACTATACTGTTTCATTTAAAATTTCAAGAAGTACGTCATTGGTCGATCGCACAGGGTTTCGTCAGCAAACAGTAGATCTTGGGTCTAATAAAGTTGGCCACCACTGTGATATAGTGTCATGTGGCTGTCATATGACTACAATTCAAAAACGAATTGATATACATCTTTTTTTTTATGTTACTCAAGTTACGTACAGTCCAGATTCATCTCTGGATTTTGCATTTTGAAGAGTAGAACAGTGTCAAATAAATATTTTTTGGTGTTTGATGAGGTTAATTGCAATATTAATCAACTTTTAGAGCACCATAAACTTGGATAAGATGCGTATGGTACTACTAAGGTATGAAAGTATGAAATAAAAACGTTTTAGTGTTTTTCTTATTTTTACCCATCATACACGATAGAGATGCAACGCACACTCCACCATCCACTTTTATTGAATCGCGGAGTAATAGTAGTAGTAGTAACGAATACCAATGAAACATTTTGAGCAACACACATAGAATCGTAAAATTAATGTCCTTCATAACTTTTATCAAATTATTTTTCTGATTCTACAGAAACTTTAATATTGTTGTATGGAATAATCTTCCTGAATCATCGAGTTTTCTCCGCTAATTTCACGACTATAATAGTATCGACATGATTGTTGATAGCATGCAGAATAGTACGTACCGGTACTCTACTGAAGGTTACAGCAACAGCATGATATTTTGTCAACCATCTAACTGCTCCATCATTACCTCCACATACTTATGACGGTACACAGTGTTTAGTACGGTTGATTTAGCTAAATACCTAGGGCTAACAATCATATATAAAACTTCTATAAGGTATTTTTTGTCACAAGCCTTTATCTCCCTTCATACGTAACCGAAATCAATGAATGAGGTGCATTTTAAACTTTATGGTCTCCACTTTGGTCACACCATATTTTTAGAAAGGAATTTCTCGAAATTCGACCCTTAAAGGGCAAAAATGTCAATATTTCTAAAATGCTGTTTTTTGTGTTAACAATCATTTATCTCCCTGAAATCGTTTAATTCAGTATCATTTTAAAGATTAAGATCTCCGCTTTGGTGACATCATATATTAAGATGAAATTTTTCGGAATTCTACCCTTAAAGGACAAAAGTATCAATATTTCTGCAACGCGTTTTTGTGCCACGAGTCATTTATCTCCCTTGATATCTAACCGATATACACTCCTGGAAATTGAAATAAGAACACCGTGAATTCATTGTCCCAGGAATGGGAAACTTTATATACACATTCCTGGGGTCAGATGCAACACATGATCACACAGACAGAACCATAGGCACATAGACACAGGCAACAGAGCATGCCCAATGTCGGCACTAGTACCGTGTATATCCTCCTTTCGCAGCAATGCAGGCTGCAATTCTCCCATCGAGACGATCGTAGAGGTGCTGGATGTAGTCCTGTGGAACGGCATGCCAAGCCATTTCCACCTGGCGCCTCAGCTGGACCAGCGTTCGTGCTGGACGTGCAGACCGCGTGAGACGACGATTCATCCAGTCCCAAACATGCTCAGTGGGGGACAGATCGGGAGATCTCGCTGGCCAGGGTAGTTGACTTACACCTTCTAGAGCACGTTGGGTGGCACGGGATACATGTGGACGTGCATTGTCCTGTTGGAATAGCATGTTCCCTTGCCGGTCTAGGAATGGTAGAACGATGGGTTCGATGATGGTTTGAATGTACCGTGCACTGTTCAGTGTCCCCTCGACGATCACCAGAGGTGTACGGCCAGTGTAGGAGATCGCTCCCCACACCATGATGCCGGGTGTTGGCCCTGTAGCCTCGGTCGTATGCAGTCCTGATTGTGGCGCTCACCTGCACGGCGCCAAACACGCATACGACCATCATTGGCACCAAGGCAGAAGCGACTCTCATCACTGAAGACGACACGTCTCCATTCGTCCCTCCATACACGCCTGTCGCGACAACACTGGAGGCGGGCTGCACGATGTTGGGGCGTGAGCGGAAGACGACCTAATGGTGCGCGGGACCGGTGCGCGGTTGTGAATGGTCCTCTCTGATACCCCAGGAGCAACAGTGTCCCTAATTTGCCGGGAAGTGGCGGTGCTGTCCCCTGCGGCACTGCGTAGGATGCGACGGTCTTGGCGTGCGTCCGTGCGTCGCTGCTGTCCGGACCCAGGTCGACAGGCACGTGCACCTTCCGCCGACCACTGGCGACAACATCGATGTACTGTGGAGACCTCGCGCCCCACATGTTGAGCATTTCGGCGGTACGTCCACCCGGCCTCCCGCATGCCCACTATACGCCCTCGCTCAAAGTCCGTCAACTGCACATACGGTTCACGTATTCGCTGTCGTGGCATGCTACCAGTGTTAAAGACTGAGATGGAGCTCCGTATGCCACGGCAAACTGGCTGACACTGACTGCCGCGGTGCCCAACCGCTGCGCAGCTATCGCCCTTTGACGGCCAACACTGCTGTTCCTGGTGTGTCCGCTGTGCTGTGCGTTAGATCATTGCTTGTACAGCAAGTATGGTGGGTCTTACACACCGGCGTCAATGTGTTCTTATTTTAATTTCAAAGAGTGTAGATAGATGAGGTATCATATTAAATATTAGGATCTCCGTCATGGTAACATTATATTTTAACAAAGAAATTTCTCGTAATTCGACCCTTTAAGGGCAAAAATGTCAAGATTTGTAATATGTATTTTTTGTGTCTTGAGCCATTTATCTCCCTGGACATCTAAGAGAAATCGATAAATGAAGTAAGATTATGAAGAGTGTGGTGGGTGCCTTGGTGGGCAAACCACGTTACAATTATATTTCATATCTTTATGATTAATAATTGTGGATTTTTAATTTTAATTTTTATGAAGGAGTGAAAATTTATTAATTTTGCAAGAATTTCGACGTTAGTTGGAATTCAGGAAAATTGTCACAATATGACATTTATTTTCTTATCACTGGCGATTACAAGTCCGAGCGAATTTACCGTTAACATTAACACAAATTGGCAAAATCATAAAAGCAACGCTCAGAGTTACAATTAGCCGTCATGAGCAAGCAAACAATTATATATTTACTTTTAAATATATCTCAGAATCAAAATTCAAAAAATAATGACAATTGGAAACAATAAAAATACAAGTTATGACGACCTCAGACAAAGGTATCATAATACTGTGACTTTACAGTTAAAAAAGAAAATCATGGGCGCCAGAATGAACAATATATCATTCGAAAATAACTAGTTCTGGCAAATTATGCCGCTAGCTCAGGGGTTTTTTACAATTACAAAGTGAGAACATGGACCTATCCTCTCAAAGTCGCTTACGGGTTCTGTTCCACGGAATGCACAATCATATGGCTTGGTCGTAATAAATTACCATTGTAGTCCTGCGTCTGATGTCTGCGGTGACTGTAGCGGACCCACGATATGTGAGATTATCTCACAAGTCGGCTATAGGCATCTCTGGTCTGACAATGTGCATCATCGCATTACCGGCTGTGTTGCTGCGATAAGCTTGCTGCCAGAAGTCGTATAGCAGCAGTTGGCGAAAGAAGCCAACTTTCCAAGTCAACCTCAGACTAGACTCGCATAGCATGGACTCGAAGATCGAAGTTAGAATGTAGAATGTCCAGCTCCTCGCTCTTCGGTCCACGAGGAAACTTCTCGCTCCGCCCATTTGTAGTCTCGAAGCTCACATACAACAAAAATTCCCAGGATTTTGAGTTATACGCTCATTTTGATTGGATCTTCAAGTCGGCACCTAATGTCACGTGATATCCTCGATATGTGATTTGGCTAGAGTATCTAACAGAGGTCGGACATATTCGGCTAAGTTCGCCGGGGTGAGAGAACATTCGGGTGTCGGGTGGCAGGCTTTTCCCGCCGGGCGAGTGACGTTGACCGCCCATCCCCAGGGAGCAGAGTGTGTGGTCTGGCAAATCCCAAATCCGCGACTTCTTGTCGCCAAGGCTCGGGAACACCAAGATTAGCTTCAAGCCTACATAGCTCAACAATTCTTGAATATTCGCTTTACCAAGATACACTGTATGTTCATCATTTCATTACAGTCCCACTTGGAATCTTGCGTACTTTATAAAATTACAACAAAAAATCTATTTAGGTGGTCGCCCAAGATTTATGTAAATTACTCTTATATTATTACATATATAATAAAAATGCACCTTGTAACGTGGCGACAGCGCGGCTCGTTACAAGAGTAATGTCTCAGCTTTGGTGACATGGTATTTTAAGACAGATTTTTTTTAAAAAAATTCAACCCTTCAAGGGAAAAAGTATCAATGGTTCTACAAAATGTTTTTGTGTCACGAGCCATTTATCTCCATTAATAGATAAATGCGTTGTCATTCTAAAATTAAGATTTCCGCTGTAGTCAAATCACATTTTAAGAAAGGAATTTTTGGAATTGAACCCTCAAATGGCAAAAATAACAGTATTTCTAAAATGGGTTTTTTGTGTCTCTAGTCATTTATTTTACTTGATAATTAAACAAAATTGATAAACGAGGTATTATTTTAAAGACTGAGGTCTTCGTAAGGTCTTCGTTTCCGCTACATCATATTTTAACAAAGAATTTTTTTAAAAAAATCCACCCTTAAAGTTCAAAAGTATTAATATTTCTACAACGCATTTTTCTCTCATGATCTACGAGCTACGATACCTAAACGGAAACAATAAATGAGGTATCGTTTTAAATATTACAGTATCCGCTTTGGTTACATCATATTTTAAGAAAGAACTTTTTTCAAATTCAAATCTTAAGGGGAATAATATCATCATTTCTAAAACTTTTTTTTATCTCGCTTGATGCCTAACCGAAATCGGTGAATGAGGTATCATTTTAAAGACCAAGGTGGCTGCTTTGGTCACACCACATATTATAAATGGATTTTATTTTTTATTACGAGCCATTTATCTCTTAACCGAAATCGATAAATGTCATATCGTTTTAAAGATTAAGGTCTCCAGTTAGATAAAATCATAAATTATGAAAGAATTTGTTTGAATTTGATGCTTAAAGAGGTCGCGCGTATCAGACAGAGCCAAGTCCCTAGATTGCAGCAGTAAATATCGCAGTGATTTCAGTAAAATTTCATTAAACTGTTTTTGATACAATAAGTAGCTTTTCGGATATTTTTTTTCTGTTAAGGAAACATTTTTGTTTTGCTATACAATTCCAATATAAACATTTTATTCGCATAGCACCACATGTTACAGAGATGTTGATATGCTGTGAGCATTTTGTTCATTTTGGTTATATTAAGGTCAGTGACAGTTTTTCGTACATATTGTAGTGTATCGCTACACTACATGGTGTATTCGTGGTATGCTGGGCTATCGGCTCAGGCAGATGGACAAGTGAGACAAAGGGTGACAGTGCTGCTCTGGAATGCGGTCTTGAGCAGGTAGCGAGGGCGTTAGGTGTGTGTGGAGAGGACATTTGGCTGCGGGCAGTGTGGTTGCGTGCATGGCAGCCGAGATATGAGTGAATGTGATGTGCAGCGGCTAAGGTTAGCACGTGCTGCTGTGGTGTTCTTTGTTGCATGTCGCCTGCGGAGCGGATGAGGCAACCGGTGAACGTACAGATAGGTCGTCGCCGATGGAAGACCACTGGAAGCCGACCCGGCGCCTTCGAAATATGGTAACCACAGAGTGATCTTGGTAAAACCCACGAAGTGTCGCATTGATGACCAAACCTGCACCCTAGAGATTCTCATTGACCCGTTGTGTTTAGTGGAAGGACACTTAACAACACCCGCGGAATGATATGTGTAACTATTATAAATGATACGTGGATTGATGCATTGTATTTGAAAAGGAATTGTTATAATAAATATCAATGTTAGTTGTACGTGAAACGGTGTTGCCAACCTGTTCAGCACAATTCCAATTCCTCTTTTCAGTAATGTCATATAATAATAATGGTTTCATTGTTGATCAATTAATTAAAAGAAAAAGTAATATAAATTAAAAACGGGAGTACAAGTTGTACCCTTCAATACAGATTTTTTAAAATTTTCCTGTTTCACAAGATGTTGTAAGTATTTTTATGCGTACCTATTACACTAAAAAAAATAATAATTTGCTAAAAAGTGCGGTTTTACTTTTCATTGTATTAGAAGCATTCAACCTCACTAACCATCGCTTTTATTCGCGAAATTTTAGCATGAGTCGTCTAGATCATAACAATTTGTTGTGGAATAAACATACTGGGAAGATAACTGATAAAGCAAACTATATATTCTGTTTACTAGGTCATAATTTAATATATATATATGATATTTTGTTGTCATCAGTCTTTCGACTGGTTTGATGCAATCCTTCATCCTTCCCTATCCTGTGCTAACCTCTTCATTTCTACATACCCCTTACAGCACACGTCCTCAATTACCTGCTTCATATGTTCTAATCTCTGTCTTCCTCTACAGTTCTTACCTTCAACTGTTCCGTCCACTAACAAATTAACCAATCCAGCATGTCTCAAAATATGACCTACCAGCCTGTCTCTTCTTTCTGTAAGCTTCTACCATAAACTTCTTTCTTCACCCATCATTTCCAAAACTCGTTCATTTCTTATTTTGTCTGTCCACTTAATTTTCAGCATTCTTCTGTAACACCACATTTCAAATGCTTCAATTTTCCTTCTTTCCGGTATTCCTAAAGTCCATGTTTCGCTACCGTAAAGGGCTGTGCTCCCCACATAGAGTTTCAAAAAGTTTTTTCTGATTCATAGATCAATATTTGAAACTAAAAGATTTCTCTTTTTCAAGAAGGCTCCTTTTGCTACTGCTATTCTGCTTTTAACATCATTCTTGCTTCGGCCATCAGTTGTAATTTTGCTTCCCAAGTAACAGAATTCATTTACTTCTCCAGTTGCATCAGATACTATTTTTATATTTAATCTACTAGTATTGGTATCATTTCTGCTACATTTCATCACTTTTGTCTTGCTTTGATTTATATTCAGTTCAAAAATTTTCCTTCAATATTTTGTTAATGCCATTCAGTAATTTCTCAATGTCCTCAGCCCTTTCTGCTAACAAGACAATGTCATCAGCAAAACGTAGCATACTAATTTTTTCTCCCTGAAAACTTATGCCACATGGAAATTTTTCTTTTACTTTCTTTATTGCTTCCTCTACATACAAGTTGAATATTAACGGGGGTAGACTACAACCTTGTCTCACACCCTTTTTAACTGATGCATGTCTCTCGTAATTCTCTACTTTTATTATAGCCACTTGATTCTTATATAGTTAATAGAGTATTCTTCTATCTCGATACTTTACACCTGACTTCTTTAAAATTTTGAACATCTTGTCCCCCCTAACGTTATCAACAGCTTTTTCTAAATCAACAAATGCCATAAAAGTATCTTTGTTTTCTTGATCCGCCCTTCAAATATTAATCTTAAAGACAGAATTGCTTCCCTTGTACCGCGATTTTTCCTAAACCCAAACTGATCTTCACCTACTATCTCTTCTGCTACCCTTTTCATCCTTCTGTGTATTATTCTGGTCAGTAATTTTGAAGCATGTGATGTTAGACTAATGGTGCGGTAATTCTCACATTTGTCGGCTTGTGCTTTCTTTGGAAGTGTGTGAAGATGATATTTTTATTAAAATCAGTTGGAATTTCTCCTGGTTCATAACTTTTTGATATCAGCTTGAATAATCTTTAGATTCCTTTCCACCTAGGGATTTAAGAAGTTCTGCAGGGATCTCATCAATACCAACTGCCTTATTTGCTTTCAAGTCATTCAGAGCTTTATCAAATTCTATCCTCAAAACAGGATCTCCTAAGTCATCAATATCAACATCACCTTCCTTTTCCATTACACTATTGTTCAAGTCGTCCCCAACATACAGTTTCTCAATGTATTCTTTCCATCGGTTAACTCTATCTTCTGAGCTTAAAAGAGGTTTCCCATCGGCAGCTTTAATGTTCATACCTCTTTTCTTCATTTCTCCAAAAATCTGTTTGATCTTTCTATATCCAACATCTACTTTACCTACGACCATTTCCTTTTCTACTTCTTCACACTTCGCTTGTAGCCATTTTTCTTTTGCTATTTTGCATTTCCTATTTATTTGATTTCTAAATTGCCCGTATTGCTCTCTTCCTGCTTCATCCTGAGAATTTTTATACCTGCTCCTCTGATCCATTAGTTCCAAAATTTCTTCTGTGATCCATGGTTTTCGGGCAGCTTGCTCCCTAAAGCCTAATGTTTCTTTACCGGCTTTCATTATTTCGGTCTTTAATGCTTTCCATTCGTCCTCGGTTGAGCTCCTTTCAGAGTTACTTCTTAGACCCAAGTCAACCATTTCTGCAAATTTTTCTCTTGTGCTAGATTGTTTCAGTTTATTCATTTCGTCTGTTCTGCTTATACTGCTTCCTTATTCGCTTGATAGAAGGTAAGACATAATGGGCGCTCCCTACAGTAAGGGGTGCGCAACGCTAACAGCTGTTAGTCATGAGCCAATAGAGGAATGGTAAAAACATTCTAAAATACTTTTCTACTGGAATGAACTTGATATAACTGCTAGTGGTGACTTTGATTAGCTAGTGACGCGAAAGCAGTATTATTCACATCAACCATATGCAACAACCACCTATAATAACAACGACGAAATCCGCATACCCTCCCAGAACCAGTGAAGTCAGTGAAGTTGATGATGTAGGATTTATAATGAACAGGAGAGTAGGGAATAGGGTGAGTTATTATGAACAGTTTTGTGGCAGGATTATTTTGATGAGGGTAGGAAGTAAGCCTGCACCGACCACGTTCTTAGAAGTGTACTGCATGTGTCAACGTCACAGGAAGATGATATAAAATAATATACTTCCATGTGGTCGTACTGACCTGGTGGTAAGGTTTATATTGGCTGAACATTCCTTCCCTGTCGTAGCCGCCATAACCTAACCCTGCCGAGCACAGAGAGTTATACGTGGAATCCGAACCACGGAAGCGTTCTGGTGTACTTCGTATCACACAGCAAGCTGTGACAGATGTGAAGGTCGGATTAAATCCCCACCAAGACAGAGATTCGAACATGGAACCTTTCGATCTCTAGTCAGACGCCTTAACCACTGAGCCACCAGACCGCTCAGGAAGATGATGAAGCAAGAGATAAAATATATGATGAAATTGAAGAATTAATCCAGTATGTGAAGGGGGATGAAAATGTAATAATCATTATTGGCTGGAATACCACAAGGGAAATTTTGGTTTGGAGAGAAAAAATTAATGAGCTTCCAGGTTTTAGAATTTTGTCGCGGCGAACACACTATTTAAGAATCATACCCGAAGGATATAAAGCTTGAAATGCCCAGGGCATACGGGTAGATATCAGCTAGATTAAATCATGGTCAAACAAAGATTCAGGAATCAAGTTACAGACTGTAAAGCATATTAAACAGCTAATTTAGACTCTGACCATAATCTGTTAGTTATGAAGTGTTGGCTGAAATTCAAGATAGTAAAGAAGCAATAAAAGCAGTACAGAATAGAAGTAAACAAATGAAACAATCTAAAATGAGAGAAAAATTCGCAGAGATGGTAGACGTGAGTCTAAGAAATAACTCTCAAAGGAGTTCAACTGAGGACGAATGGATTGCGTTGAAGAGAGAAATAATGAAAGCTGATGAAGAAACATTAGGCTCTAGGGAACAAGTAGCTCGAAAGCCATGGATTACAGAAGAAATTTTGGAGTTGGTGCATCAGAGGAGAGGGCACAAAAATATTCAGGATAAAGGAGGAAGGGCGCATTACACCAATTTTAGAAATCAAGTTAACAGGAAATGCAAAAAAAGAAAAAAAAAAGAAAAAATAGATAACTGGCTGCAAGAAAATTACAAAGAAATAAAAAAAAGAAAATGGCCGCAGTTAAACTAGATGCGGCCTACAGGAAAATCAAACAAAATTTTGGAGAAATGAAGAAAAATATATAAACATTTAAGGGGATTATTAAGCGTAGAAAACAGATTTAACTGATGGAAGGAATACATAGAGAATACGAATGGGATGATTTAAACGACAATGTATAGGAAAAAGAAGGTGATATCGACATTGATGAGTTAGGAGATCCTGTTTTAAGAAAAGATTTTGACAGAGCTTTGAAAAATCTGAAATCAAATAAGGTGGTTGGAATTGATGAGATTCCTGCAGAAATTCTGAAATCCCTAGTAGAAGAAGGAATCCAAAGATTATTCAAACTAATAACAAATAGTGTAACAACCTAAGAGCTTAACGGGATTGGAATAAACACTTACAGTCAACTTCGATCTCATATAAGGGTCCACATAAACTTGCTGTACCGGGGTTGCAATCAGCTTATCACCTTAACTCTAACCATATAGTCAGCAGTCACTGGGTACGTAGTGACGCTGCCAGCGGATTGATAAGTGCCGACAGGGTAAACCTCCAATGGAGCCGTGGGTAAGGGCAGAGAGTAGAACTCAGCCATGGTTCTGATGTGAATATTCGTCGTAGGTCCCTACTGCAACACCTGACAGGTTTTATGGCTCAGTACTTTCAGATATTAATATAGGAATTGAGGTTAAATTACTGTAAACGGCAGTTGCATATTTACACATTTATTTATATGAGCAAGGACTGATGGCATACGTGAATATCTACAATGTTTAATTGGCTTTATAACAAAATGGCTATGTGTTCACTGGATCATTCAACACAGGCCCAAGGACAAGGCGAGCATGTAATTTATGGGCGCCTAGCAGCCCAAACTAACTGGAATAGTGATAATATCTCTACAAGACTATGACCACATGAATATGACCAAATTATTGATTCTTTAACTGTCCACAACCAGCTATCACAGTAGTGCCCACCTTAGTATGAGACTCCAGGCATCATCTTCTTCCCTGCAACCGCCGCCCCGGCGGCACCGACGCCTCCCGGCGCCCGCGTCGATGTGGTACGTTGAAAGACTTTCATAGAGAGACAGCCAGACAGACAGCTCTACCCACGGTTTAAATAGAATATCCCCTACCTATTCCCACTGTGTGGAGAGGGCAATACTCCTCGCTAACCTGCTGTATGAATTCACTTTACCAGCTCGCAGTAATGACAGGCGCTTGGCAACTGGCGACTTACAGCTCGCTGACTGGCGTGCTACTTCTCAGGTCATAGCTCCTATTGCTTGACTATTTCATGCTCGCCCGCCCTGGATACTGTCTTGGAAATTAATATGAAGTATTTGGGCAAGTGATCGACCTAGATCACTACAGATAATCAACTGCTTAAACTTAAAACGGCCGCCACTTGTCTTGATTTAAACCCCAAGCATGAAAAGGTTAGGTTAACATCATGAAAGAAAGTCACTGATATGGTTTAGGAGTCAAAAACCACTATATTCTTGGAAATAGTTACATGTCCATAACAGTTGTTGACTATCGGAAACTTCTTCACCAAATTAAATGATTGCAATAAATGAAACGCAACCAGACCAGCCAAATCCCGTATTGAAATTTAAGTCACATATTTGTTATGAAAGTTCCACCGCGCTATCAAAATATAAGATGTCTGCCACAAAGCATGGCTGACATGCTCCAACTTCCTCCTGCCCGCTCAAAGCGAGACACGACCTTCACGCACTGAAAGACACTGAGCGACTGAACAAAAGGCCAAGATGGCCATCATCATCATCACGTCATCTGTCTGAGCATAACCGATACTGTCTTCCGTGAGCCAGGAATTATTACTATGTCACTTGTCTGAATTGCTTTTTTTGACTTGGTTTTCTGTTAATGTCATGTGTTTGTACTGAAGTCTAATTTGTAGACGCTCGTGAATGAGGACGGTGATGAACTGGGTGAGCAGCGTCACCACCGCCGTCAGTTGGTCACTGGATCCGGTACAGCAGGCTTGGCAGCAGCAGCAGCAGCGTCATCTGGTGGAGAAATTTCTACAATGAGGTTGAAATTCCAGGATTATTCCTTTTCCTGTTGTCTTGTAGTAGGTTTTTTGACTTGGCTTTTTAGTTAAGTCCTTGATTTTGGATATGCCACCTATTTGGTGACAGATTGTGGCATGAGGGCGGTGGTAAGCTGTGTCACCACCACCGTCAGCTGGTCATTGGATCCGGTACGGCAGGCGTGGCAGTGATCTGCGGGAGGACTTTCTGGATGGCCGGTCGGCTGCCGTCTGGAGCTGTCGTGGGCTGAACTTGGCGGCGCGTAGTGGGCCTCCTATGCAGCCTGTGCGCTGTCTTGTCCGCCGGTCTGTGATCGTGGGGAGGCTGGCTGGATCTAGCCCCGTGGCAGATCCCCGCTAGCCGGCCTTCACGTTGGCTGGCTGGCGGCCGACTGAACCCTGGAACCGTCGTGGGCTGGTCTTGGTGACAGCGTATAGAGCCCGCGCGTTGTCGCCGGTCTGTCGGTGTGGGGTGACTTGCTGGAGCAGGTCTCCTGCTGGGCTCCCCTGGGTGCCGTGGCAGCTTTAGGGCGATACTTCGCCCGAAGCTGCTTCTTCTTTTCACAGCCAGAGAAGCAGGCTGCATGGTTTAGGCCGCAGTTGCAGCAGACTGCCTCTTCCCTGGCTGTGGTGCATTCGGCCGCACGATGATCAGCCCCACATCTGGTGCATCTGCGCCGGTTTTTGCTGTCCCTTGCCTCGTGCCCAGGGAGCTGGCAGTTAAAACACTGCCGGAGCTCGGGGGGAGAGGGCTTCTCCTTAGTGACCCCCTTAACCCTCGCTCTCGGCTGTGCCTCAACAGTCGCAGGCGCAGGGAGTGGTTGGCTTGGCGGGCTGGGCTGCTCGACGCTGCAGCTGACGCGGCCAACAGAACAATGGCAACACTGTAGCCAGCAGAAGCTGTACATACAGGCTTCCACAGTTTCCCTCAAATGGCACCACCACTGGTCGGACAGGTCCCTGCTCAGTGGCTGGTGCTTTCTCCTCCTCCTGGGATGACGTGGGCGACGTTGGTGTTACATCTAGTGCCTCTGCGTCGTCCCTGGTGGGGCTGGTTGGCATAGGAGGCTCAGCAACTTGTGAGTCAGGTGCCTCCGTCTCTAAGGCCGGCAACAGCTCTGAAGTTTCGGGAATCTTGTTTCCAGCCACCTGCCAGCTGCAGTTTGTTGCCTTCTACGGTGTCGCTTCAGTTTTCCATTCAGCTTTCGGAAGAGCTTCATAGCGCAGAAGTCCTTCGCGAAGATTAGCGGTATTGATGCTAAGTCCTCAGGGCGCTTGTGTCCTTTGGCCTCAGCATCGTTGTGGATGACGCTAACTTCCTCGTGCTTATCCCCCGAGCACATCAGTACCCCATAGAGGACTTTAGGGTAAGCTGGCTAGGACCAGCCGTACTTCAGGCCGGCGTATACGACCCAAAGCGACCCGGAAGTGAACTTGTACTTCTGATGCAGGTCCCTGAAGTAACTCGGTTCCAGGCGCGCATCCACGTGCTTTAAGTGGACGTGAAAAATTAAGTCGTCTCGTTCGCTTCACCCCTCCAAGTAGAGTTCGTCGCTCCTCGCCGCTTCTTCGATTGCCGACAGGTAGGCGTCGATGGCAGCAGCAGTTATGGCTCTCAGTGGTGGAGTCAGTGAGTGGTGAGCGCAGGCACTTGTATTTATATACTCGTGTGAAATCGTATATCACTCTGCAGGGTTCAAAGTTCAACTGTGCAAAATAGTTCTACAATCTTGGCTAATACTGCAACTAGTGTTCTGAAAATCTATCAGTGGATAGATTTTCGTGTAACTAACATTTTATATTCTTATAAAATTTTCTGTGGGTTTAACGAATTCGTCGTAAAAAGTGATTTTAAGAGACGTGACGCAATTGTTAATAACTTTTTCAGTTTTTATAATTGAGTGTTCAAAGTATTTCAAGCTTTTAATAAGATTATCTTTTGTTTAATACCAAATATTGCTAGTTTCTTCATCTGTAGCAAAGGCTATTATCCCTCCAAATGACACCGCAAAAAAACCTATTATGATTTTAATACCTATTTTAAACGATTCTCCAGGTTTTAAATTACTCAAAAAGCTTTTAATTTTGCCTTTAGCTGCTTTCTCTGCTTTGTAATTAATTTCTGAATATTTCTATTTCCTGGTTTGGAGAAACTGACGCCGACATCTGGAAAAAATCGTTGTTTTTTATTATTATAATGACAATACTACAGGTTGCTTGAAAAGTTTTATGAAATTTGGTTTAAAGGTTACTATTTTATTTTCTAAAGATTATTTCTTCCACTTAATTTACGAGACTGGTTTGCAATAGTTAAAAATCTCTATGACCTCATGGCATTTAAACCTTATAAAACCTCCTCAGATTTAAATGTGTTGTGCTAGAGGACGTTAAGTTAGTCTCATTCTATCAACTAACTGCTAATATTACTTCAAACAAATGGTTTCATAAAATTAATAGCACATATTTACGTGATCCATTATAATAATGGCTTTTTAAACTTTAAATGACTTTAAACTCTATCTTGCGTTTTCTTTAGAACAAGATTTATTAACTTTAGGCGGTTTATTATTATAAAAACCCTTAAAGTGTCGAAAAGTGTTGTGTTATGGTGAAATTACATTGTACCAAAATATTACATTCACTGTGATGGATTATATTCTGCCACAGCTGTTTTAGGTACGTTTAAAACTTGATTTTTACTATTTAAGGTTAGTTTATTCTCTGTATTGATTTTTTTTTTTTTGCTAACTTTACTGTTTCAGTTAGCTGCTTAATTGGCTGTAAGGCTGCTGCGGTATCGGGTGTTTCAATTATACCCGTTCTACTGTCAACAAACTTTGTTTTTAGAATTTGCAAAATAGTAAGGTAGCTTACAAAAGTTACTGAACAAGAGAGATTCCAATTGATTTTAATAAAAGTATAACCTTCACACTTCCAATGAAAGCATAAGCTGACAAATGTGAAAATTATCACACCATAAGCCTAAGCATTTTTCATCATTACTGTCCAGGATAATATAAGAAAGAATAGAAAGAATAGTAGAAGAGATAGTGGTTGCAGCTTAGTTTGCATTTAAGAAAATCTGCAGATAAAGGGTAGCAATTCTGGTTTTAAGATTAATACTTGAAGGACGGATCAATAAAACAAAGATACTTTTATGATATTTGTTGATTTAAAAAAAGCTTTTGAGAGTATTAAGTACCACAAGATATTCAAAATTTTAAAGAAATCAGATATAAAATATCAAGATAGACGAAAGCTTTATAATCTATATAAGAATCAAGTGGATACAATAAATGTAGAGAATGATAAGAGACATGCATTAGTTAAAAAGGGTGTGAAACAAGGTTGTAGTGTATCTCCATTAATACTTAATTATATGTAGAGGAAACAATGAAGGAAGTAAAAGAAAAATTTTAATGCGGCATAAGTGTTCAAGGAAAAAAAAAATCAGTATGCCACGATTTGCTGATGAAATTGTCTTATTAGATTGAGATATTGTGAAGATACAGAATGTCATGAATAAAATACTGAAGGAAGAGTAAAACAAGTGTGAAACAAAGTAAGACAAATGTGATAAAATATAGTACAAATAATAGCAGTTATTGTGGATTAAAAATAAAATTAGGGTCAGGAGAAGTATATGAATTCTGCTACTTAAAATTACAACTGATGGCTGAATCGATAAGAGTTTTCATGGAAAAGAGAAATCATTTAGTTTTAAATATTGATCTAAGACTCAGAAACAACTTTTTAAAAGTGTATGTGTGAAGCACAGCACTTTATGGTAGCGAAGCATGGACATTAGGAATACCAGAAAGAAGGAAAATTGAAACATTTGAAATGTCTTGCTGTAGAAGATGCTACAAATTAAGTGGACAGATAAAGTACGAAATGAAACTGATGACGGCAGAAACTTTGAATGTCTCCACGGTGTAGTATGATATAAAAATCCAGATTTTAATTCATTAAAAACAAAAGAGCAGTGGTCCAGTTGAGTTTTGTTTAGTCAAACGGGGTTTGTATTTACTTCCGTGCGAAGTATTGTTTGCTATAATAATAATCTTCTCGTTATTAGTGTGATGACCCGAATATTTTGCATGTCGTCAATGTCGTTTAGTTATGGCTTCATGCTTCATCGCCGTCAAGGTTATTAGAAGAAGGAAAGAACTAGGGTCAATGAATAGGAGTAATTGTGCCATGGTATTTTTGAAGGAACCATCATGGCATTCGCTTTGATTGATTTCGGGAAACCAATAAAAATTGAAATCTAGATCGCCGGATGGAAATTCGAACCCGTGTCATCACGAATGCCAGACCATATCGTTACCACTCACCTAACAAGCTCGGAGTCGATATCGTGAGATCCTTTGGTTATACAAACTATCTTATTCTTCTTCATATAGTGAAATTGACAGTTTCTTTAGTCTGTGTTTGGGATCGAGTTGTAAGTCCTAACTCAAATTTATCGGCGGAAAGTAATCACAGCTCAAGGCCGAATAATAGGGTACTTCACATTGAAAAGGAAACTATGAAACCTTAATTTACAACGATGGAGTAAGTTGTAAGGATACCGAAAATCAACTTTATTTGTTGGATAAAAGTTAAAAACATACTAATTTTAATAAAATAAAAACGCATAATGACAGCTGTTAGTAATGTGATACGAAACACCAATCAGGGCGCAGGACGTCATATATAAGCTCGCGTCTGTTCATCATCACGCTCTGAAACGCCAACCAACAGCAGCAGAGGAACATCACCACGACGTGAGGAAGAAGAAGATGCAACCAAGGCAACAGTGGATGATGAACAAGAAACCGTCGCAGCAAAGCCAGACAAGATGCGACTGACCTCTTCCAGGCCGGTAAACAGCGAGCAAGACCTGTCAAGCCTGACGTCCCCTCGACACACCGAGACAGCCAAAGGGGACGGACCTGCTAATGTCCAAAATGGCGACAAATGGGACGCCATTTACATCCGGCCAGCTGACTTGGCAGCAGCCATGTAGCTGCTCCAGGACGGTGGCATCCCTTGCAATCCAGATACATCGCAACCGCAGGATAAACGAAAGCGGAAGAAAAAAAGAGCAGCAGGTCCTAATCAATGCTTCCGCTACCAAGCCTGGGGCCACAAGGCCACGGACTGCGACGAGGAAGAGCGTTGTGTCCGCTGCGGTGACTCCAAGAGCTGCAGCCGGCCTCGAGACGCTACGCCAACATGTGCGAACTGCTCGGGACCGCATGCAGCATTCCACTCCCGCTGTCCAGTCAGACCTGGACCCAAGCGCAGTCAGCAAGAGTGAACAAAGCTCCAGGTGGAAGCCAAGAATGACGCCCCTGGAAAGAAGAGGAAGAAGACATCCGCAGGACTAGAAACAGCCTGCTGCAGCACAAAGAGAAGTTACGAGAGGAGCACTGCCCCCTCTCCCCCCTCCCCCGACTATTAACCCTCACCAGGCATGCTGCAGCAACAATCAGGCTGCACCACGGTCACGCACGCAAACCGCCCTGCGGCATGCCAAGGTCACGCGCGGACCAGATGGAGCTACCGCGTAAGTGCGGAAACCGACCATGGACACGATGTAGGGTGTGAGTCATATTCCAGACATCCAAGCCAAGACGCTAGAAGTACTAAAAACCAAGTTAAGGACTTAGGTCCGCAGAAACATAAGGACTCAGGTACAAAGTTCCAGAACCCCAAATTTTTTTATAAACCCCAATTTAATTTATAGAAAATTATAAAAATAAAGTTTTGTAAAAAAAAAAAAAAAAAAAAAAAAAAAAAAAAAAAAAAAAAAACCTTCTCCTGAAAAGAGCGATCATAGCTCCCGTTTGTATCCGTCTGTTGACAAACTGTGCATCGTATGTTTAAGGTTTTTAAAATTTCAGTACTGGTTATGAATCTATTAAACTGCTTATATTTGAAATGGAAGCTGGATTTCCGAAGGGAAGTAGCTCAAATTTGTCCAAAGATAATGTGATGATGCTAGGAATGTTGTGTGCATTCAACAGCGATTTCTATTGGGCAGAATTCCGGAACGTCAAAACATCCAATAAGTGTATCTATTCTGTTAGTCATATTATCATACTACGACAAAACGTCAGAAGTAAGTTATTTTAGAAGCGTGTGTGTTATTGACGCATTTTGCTTAGTACAAATCTCTAATTTGGATTTTAGTCAGCGGGTCTACATTTTGAAACCGAGCGTGGTGGTTGAGCGGTTAAGACTCTGGCCTCGTATTCGGGAGGATGGTGGTTCGAATCCCCGCCTAAGCATCCAGATTTATAAATCACGAGTCTTAAGTTTGCTTCTGAGCCAGCAGTCAGACCACCTGACAAAGAATCAGATTACACCAGTCGTGAGAAGAAAGCAAGGCAACAGCCACATATTTCCATAATCAGCAATATATGCTCCAGAAAGTTCCATACATACGCTAGGTATCAGCCCCAACCAATGTAAGTTAGTACCAGGGAGAATCATAGTCTAACGTCAAGCAATTCCATTGACACCGTTGGCTAAATCTCTAATTGCGGCCGGTGATCGGTAGCGCGAAGATCTCTCCGGAGTATATAAATTAGCATAGATGCCATGACACCTTCTACACTCCTTGGCAGACATCCGTGACCGTAATCACATATATCAGGTAAGGACGCACGATGCCCAAAGTTTGTCTCAAATGCCTTCATCTTTTCCTTTAGTTTGTCTCAATTAACTATATTGTCGGTTTAACTTCAGCTTTGATTAATGTTATTTTCTTACTTTGTTTGTTTCTGCTTTGATGGATTCTTTCGTCGTTGTTTCAATGTTTGACTTAAGTGTGTTTGTTTACTGAAATTAAAGTGTGTATTCGAACGTAGGAAGTGTTATATTAATAGTACAATCAGTTGTTCTGCATTATCCCCTTTAAGTAATTGATTCATATTATTAACGCGAAACGGTGTCATTTTCTCTCCAGCATAACGTAGATGGAAAGCGCACCAAATGTATGGTAGGCTTTTGATACTAAATAGTTTATAATATAATTCACCATTATTTATGTTTCATTTAACACTCGTATACTTAGGAATCAACAACCACATCCTGACGTTGTTGCCTTTCGTAGTATAGTAGCTAGCTTAACAACTCTTATTGTTGATAATTGGTTAATTGTGTCAGAAATACGTTGTAAAAGAAGAGTTGATTGGTGGAATATTTCTACATCTACATCTACATCCATACTCTGCAAATCACAAACATTGTAGTTGGCAGAGGGTGCTAAGCACCAATCCTAAACCCGCCCATTCCAATCCCGAATAGTGCGAGGAAAGAAGGAATACATATAAGTATCAGTACGGCATCTTATTTCTCTAATCTTATCCCTCCGGTCATTGCGACCTAAATAGGTTGGCGGAAGAAGCATTTCATTGCACTCGAAATTAAAATTTTTTCGCATATTCTCCAATAAATTCGAACACAAGCTACGTCGTCTGACTTCCAAACTATCCCAGCCCAATCTATGTATCAATTCTGTGACGCTTTCATAAGGGCTGTAACAACAAGTCACGAATCTAGGGGCTCTCCTCTGCACCCTCTCAACTGAGTCAATCAGAACCTTGCGATACGGATCCCAAACCCCACAACAGTAATCCAGATGCGGACGCACTAGTGTTTTATACGCTATCTCCTTTGTTTGAGCATTACCATTCCTCAAAATACGACCTATAAATCGTAATTTAGAATTAGCCTTGCCTACGACGGAAGTTATGTGCATGTCCCATTTCATGTTGCTTTGTACTATCACCCCCAGATACTTCACGGAATCAACCGTGTCAACAGGTGAATTGTTTAATTTGTTACTCGTGAACAACCTGATTATTCTTGTTACTTATCCGCATTGCCTTGTACTTTTTGCAATTAAGTGTAAGCTGCCATTTACGGCACCAATCGAAAATAGCATCCAAATCACGCTGAATTTCTAAGCAATCGTCGGAGCACCTTATTTCCCTATAGATAACCGCATCGTCGGCAAACAATCGCAACCAGCATTTGACGTTGTCACCTAGATCGTTTATAAATATTAAGAAAAGAAGTGGACCTATTACACTTCCTTGAGGAACGCCCGAAGTAACATTTATCTTAGAAGAGGCTTCCCCGTCAACAACGACATATTGTAATCGACCAGTTAGAAAATCACGTATCCACTCGCAAATCTGAGCCGAAATACCGTAAGCTCGAATCTTCGCTAAAAGTCGTTTGTGTGGCACAGAATCAAAAGCTTTCTGAAAATCCAAAAAAACTGCATTAACTTGCGAACCTGCATCGATAACTTTCATTATGTCGTGGGAAAATAGGGCCAATTGTGTTTCACACATAATTCTTATTACTCGCTTTCGGTCTTTGAACACTTTGTCTCTATGAGTAGAATTGCTCCAGAATATTATTCCATATGACATTAATGAGAGAAAATAAGCAAAATAAACGAGCTGCCTAATAGGTAGATCACCTATAGCTGAAATTACTTTAACTTATCTGGATAGCACAACTGTTCTTATAAGCTTTCCGCATATTGTAAAGCCGGGACCACACGCTTGCCAAACCGCGTCAAACAGTCACAAATTGAAACGTGTGGATAGTGTGCTTGGCTTTGCTTGTGTAGGCTTGCAGGCACTTGTGGCTGATTCGATCGAGTGTCGGTTTTTTGGCACAAATCAAAGGCGTTTTCGGCAAGTGCTTGCGAAGCGGCTACACGTTTGTGCGGTCAAATATTGTTTGTGCCCTGACGGCGGACAAAACGTGCGTTTCATTTTGTTGTATAAAAGTGCTGCAAGAGAAATGAATAACTGGTCCAATGAGGATATTTTAAAATTCCCCGAATGCTGCCAAGTAGAACTCTGCAAAGACCAAAAATAGTAGCTCATCTTTGGAGTCGTCTTAGTGAAGTTTTAAATTAAACTGTCATGCAGATTAAAAAAATAAATAAATAGAATTTCTTACTTTCACATTTCGTAAACATTTAAAGAAAAAACAAGATTCTATTTGCTCTGGCTCAGATATAAATTTATTAATTTAGCTGGTATAGTACAGCTTCCCTGAAGCTAAATTTTCTTTGGAAGTCATAGGTGATATTTCATTCAGCGAATATTCAGACTCAGCAAATCTCATTAGGCAGTAGTTATCAAACTGACCAGATGGCTCAAAATAAGCTCATGAAATTACAATAATTAAATAGTGCGGTTTCTATGGATTTTTAACATCCACGATCTTCTTTGCCGTCTTTCTCGTTTTTTAATTTTTTGAATAAAAATAGGTTAGGCTAAAAGTAATGGCCGACATAACCTAGACGTCCGTTATGCTTGCTTCTCCAAAACATACAAGCGCACACGCAAGCGTGTGGATGACGATGTTTGGCTCCCCAAAATTTACCAAGCGTTTGTAGTGGCTTGGAGTTTGTGATAAGTGCCAAGCGTGTGGTCCCGGGGTAACATATGTGACGAAACCGGCAAGTGCGTCATTTTCCCAAAACATATAGAGGGCTCCTGGAAACATCTGACATCCCTTTTAAGTTTCTCTCCTCATTTCGTGTAATACCATGTTTCTTTTCTTATTATAGTGTTTAATTGAGCATTTGTAGCTTAATATTTTATCACTTATGGATGTTTAGTGTAGACGTGTGAGAGTTTTGACTCGAAAAGTACACATCCCACAACTAAGTATGTTAATAGTAGGCCTACTGTTTATACGTCTGCTCAGGATTTTTTCTTTCAAAGACCTTGTGTAGTAGGAAGCTGTGATATTTCTGTCGAGAGGGTATTGGATTTTAGACACAATACAATATATTCATTTTCCATTGATCCCAATATAAGGGACTGTCTCTGTGGGATGTGGAAAGTTGTCAATTTACAGATCAACAATTGCATAACAAAGTAATTCATAAACCAGAAGATGTACAGTCTTATTGCTAACCCCATACATAATTCTTATTACTCGCTTTGGGCTCTGAATACTTTATCTCTATAGGCAGAATTGCCCCAGATGTATACGATATAGATATATTTCGTTCTACAATGCATCCTGAATCCTACTTACAGTCAGTGTAGAAGGAGGCTAACATCAGCAGAGAAATGAAATGCGTATAGGCCTACTACCTTTGAACGGGACATAAAATAATAACTAAAAAATGATTCATGAATAAGGACATCAAGGATGTAAATCAAATGATCCGCGGATTCGTATCCAACTTCAAGGCGAAGGTGGAACAGAATTTTGACACGCTGAATCATTGTACAATACAATCATTTTCCATTGATCCCAATATAGAGACTGGCTCTGTGGGATGTGGAAAGTTGTCAATTTACAGATTGTAGACCTATATAAAGCAGCTTGCCACTGAGGTATGAGACAAAATACTGTTCAGCGTAATACTAAACCATTTAAGCGTAAATTAAGTAGTACTTGCAGTTACAAATTTCATCGTCGTCTGAGAAAAGTGTTTAATAACGTCAAAATAGTATTGACAATTGATAATTCTTTTTGTTTTGTCTCCACAAACCGACGTGGATATTAGCGATTATAATTATACAGGGAATTAATTTTGAAGTAAAGAACTATAAAAAGATAAAATTACAGGTTTTTAGTATAAAAATAGCGGATCAACGATAATTTTCTTGATATACTGAAACAGCCCGTTACACTTATTCTTCCAACTGTTGACTCAGTCTCCCACATTCCAACGTGAGATAGTAATATAGTTTAACTTAGACTTTCAAAATGTTCGCATATGGTAATGTGTAATTTTGGTAAAATGTAGGTGAATGGATAAATAAAAACTATTAGATCATGTCTTTTGCTACCCGATAAGTTTAATTTGGATATGGAATTTAAATCCCCTTCATTCAACCAAACAAAAATGTTTGAGTAGTGCACATCCAGACTAACAGATGTCGCAGTCCGCTAGGTATTTGAATGTGTTGTTTATGTCGATCGGATTATAACCCCTCTGTAACTTAAAATTTTAACGAGATGTTATGAACAGACTGAGGTTTAAATAAAGTATTGACAAAGGATTTTGAAAGTGTCTAGGTAAGGAGCAGTAGACGCTACATATATACATAAACGTATAAAAACCTTCAATCACTTAATTGACATAACCTCTTTTGTAAACAGCTGATGTTGACAATACGATAATTGAAATGGTTTTTATTTTGTACTCATTTGTATAAGAGGTAAAATTGCAAACAAAAAAAAAATTAACACTCTATTTTCTTGGAGGGCATATATACCTCTTGAAAAATTTTATCATTAGTGAACGAGTATATAAACACTATAATATTTGTACTTATCAGTTAGATTTAGTTAGAAACAAATTTTAAACCATGCAGTTACGGTATATAACAAGGATTAAAAGTTTTGTTCAAACAGAAGTGAAATATTCAGGGATACTTATTTCAAATGCCTAGGAGAGGATAATACCCAATTAAAGTATTTTCAAATTTACAGCTCCTACTCCATACACCAATTCCTTTCGAAAGTATTTACAAAATAATTGACAGTACCCTGTATAAATGCAAATGTAAGTATTGCACGTATTATAATGTGACTCTGTATCTTCTAGTGGAGCAGGGAATAGTGTGTCTTAAGGATGAGTGGTTTAATGTGCAAATAAACCTTGGGATGGGCATACAGATATATGTTCCAGTGGTTAAACACAGATGTGAGGAGTATTAACACAAAGTTAGAGGCAGTACTACTAATAGCCTGAAGTATCATATGTTGGGACATGGCCAATACCTGAGAAGTTTAGATTATGGGGTCAGGATTGTGCCTTTTTTTAGGTTAGGGGTTGCTGGTGAAGTGATGGAAATAGATGATCAAAGTGATAGTGACTGTACATCCATGATGGGAAAAATCACAGATGTTAAAGAAATAGATGAAGTTGCTGAAACAATAACTGACTGGGATAGAACTAGTTAGGAGGAGGTTAGTGCTGAAAATATAAAGCCAGTAATAAGGGTGTTACTGGTGAACTGTAGAAGTATAATGAACAAAGAAATAGAATTAGCAAACTTAATAGAGATACACGAACCATAAGTAATTATAGGGTTAGAGTCTTGGTTAAAAGAAGAAGTACTAGACAATGAGGTTTTTACCGATGGTTACAGAGTGTACCACGGAGATAGAGGAGCAATTGGTGGAAGCGTTTTCATACTAGTTAGCAAAAACTACCACAGTTCACTGGTGTTCATAGATCATGACCATGAGTTACTTGGGGTAGATTTCTGGGGTAACAAAAAATAAAAAATCGGGGTGCTTGCTGCAGTGGGAGAATGATGATGATGAGGCACTTGGGAGAAATTAAATTCATACTCAGACTTCAGAGGTGAGAATAGAATGATCATTATTGGTGGGAATTTAAATTTACCAGGTGTAAACTGGCTAGGAAATAAG
The DNA here is from genome assembly GCA_031002005.1 of Vandiemenella viatica. Classification (NCBI taxonomy): domain Eukaryota; kingdom Metazoa; phylum Arthropoda; class Insecta; order Orthoptera; family Morabidae; genus Vandiemenella; species Vandiemenella viatica. The sequence continues at coordinate 171,053,759 of JARYHS010013630.1, read as the reverse complement.
GTTAATAACACATGGGAACAGAGATTTACAAATACCTTAATAAGGGAAGAAGTATTTATGCAAGTGGTGGAGCAGAACAGTAGTGGAAAAAATATTGTGGATATATTTCTTTTAAATCCTGATGATAACCTTGTGGGGTGTCAAATAATTGAAGGAATAAGTGATCATGAAGCAGTTCTGATGGATATTAGACTATTCAGTGAACCAGCAGCCAAAATTGAATGGGGAAATAGGTACAGTTATAGACTTGAAGAGAAATTTCAAAGATCGTTTCAACAAACGGATGGAAGGCACAAGTACAGTAGAGTCAAGTTGTAAAGAGTTGAAGGAGATAATAAGAAAGGGAGAAGAAATATTTATTCCAAAACAGAAAATAAAGAGAATTAGAGATCCTGTGTACTATAATAGGGAGATGAGGACGTTAAAGAGGTTGGTAAAAAGAGAACAGAACAGATTTAAGAGACAGCAGTGTAGTAGGGAATATTTGAAACAACTAAACAAGGACTTACTAATAGCAAAGAAGGTGGTTAAAATGTTTTCATGGAGTATTGTCAGTGCAGGGCAAACACTGACTTATGCATCGCGAAATATCTATGGCTACATTAGAAAACTGAGGGAAAGGGAGGGTGCTTGGTCCCTTATAGACAAGGATGAAAAAGAAGTTACGGAGGATTTGAAAAAGGCAGGGATTGTAAGTAACTGGTTTAGTGAGACCATTAGGGACAATCAATCAGAAACGTGATGGTCTAAATAGGAGAACGAGCTCAATAACACAGTTAGAAATTAGCAGACCAAAAAATTTGAAATACATCCTGAGTATATCATGAAGGAACTAAGACAGCTGAAAAAACATAAAGGGGCTGGTGTAGATTATATTACTACAAATGTCTTAAAGATATCTGGATGTGACGTACCTTATCTTGAAATATTATTTAAATTGAGTCTGGATACTTGTTGCTTACCAGAAGACTGGAAAAGTGTGATAGTAGTACCATTACATAAAGTAGGAGTGAGAAATAGAGATAAAAATTATATGCCAACCAGTTTGACATCAGTAGTAGGTAAATTAATGAAGAGATTGATATACAATCACATCAGAAATATATGTGAGGAGTGTAAGTAGTTTTCAAGTCAGCAAGATTGCTTTAGGCAAGACATTCATGTGAATTTCAGTTGGTTGGATAAATGCAAGATATTCTGGATGAACTGGACAAGAGAGGCCAAATTGATAGTGTATCACTAGATCTTTCAATGGCTTTTGACAGAAATGAGCTATAAAATGGAAGTAAATAAGGTAAAAACTATTGAAGTGAATGAGAAAGTGATTTTCTAGGTGGAAGAATTTTTTAAATCGTAGAAAACAAAAAGTTAGAGTCAGAAATGCAGTATCAAAAGAAGTGGAATTAAAAATGGGAGTGCCACAGGGTAGCTTGTTGGGACCATTGCTGTTTATTATTCCAATAAATAGTTGTGTTAATGGTTTACTATCAGAAATTAGTTTGTTTGCAGATGACATAATGCTATATAAAAGGATCAAAATGACAGAGGACTGTGAACAGCTATAGGATGATCTGGACAAGATATTTAGTTGGGTTGGTAAATGTAGGATGAAGATAATTGTGAAAAAGAGTCAGCTTATTAGATGCAGAGATAAAAAAAACTAAAGGTTGATTATGATTTTAAGGTAGGGAAAGAATTGCTTGTTGAAGACTTAAAAAATAAACATCGTGGCATTACATTTGATAGCAACCTTAACTGTACAGGGCACATTGGATAGGTAGTAGGAAATGTTTTCAAAATTCTCCACTTTGGAGAGAGTGATGAGGGGATGTACAAGAGAAGTAAAGGAACTGTGTTACAAAATTTTGGTCAGACCATTACTTGAATATGGTGGTGTAATATGAGACCCATGTTTTGGGTATCAAATTCAGGCGGTGGAGAGGATGCAAAAATGGGATGCTAGATTTGTTTCTGGAAATTAACACAGAATGCAATCAGTAACAGATTTGATAATGGCTGGAATGGAGTTCATTGGAAGACAGGAGGGTCATGGGAGTGTACAAGGTATATGTTCGAAATGAGGCATGGGAAGATATCGGTGTAAGAATTAAAAGTAATACCTGGAAGGGAAAAAATGACCATGACCACAAGCTGGCGGGTCTAGGAAGAATCTCTTTTTTAGGTAAGGGGGATTGGAATAAGTTACCAAGAAAAATGATGAATAATTTTCCAAAAAGTTGAAAAATTGTAGTGGGCAAATGTTGGTGTGTGCAGAAAAGGGAGAAAATTGCCACTGGATCATGCGCCCCATTGCAATTAAATTAAATTAGATTAGTTCAAGAAACGGCAGAAAAATTAAGGGAGAACACCAGTGCCCATCACTCTGACCCTGCTATTACTGCTGTTAATGATTTACCTTGTTTTAGAATAAAATTTGATGTAGACTGCCAGGTATAACAAAAGGAAACCTAAATTAAAGTTTTGTGTCAAAACCATCGAAAAATGTCTGGCAGATTGAGTGATTTTTCAGAGTAGAATCTGTTTACAATCATTTAGAAGTGAAAGAACTTATTGGAATACAGAAATTTCATACAGTATGATATCGGAAAATAGTATGATCATGTAAGTTTGCTACAAAACATTTCTGTTGTTCAATAAAGATTGGGAAGAGAGAGCATTAAGAAAGAATATCAGAGTAAATGAGATTGTACAATAACTAGAAATCAGGCTTTTATTAGTAGCCTGTATTGTTGGATTATAGCAAAATAAATTTTTAGAGTCTAGTAGTTTATTGTAGATGCAGCAATCAAAGATACTTTATGGGAGTTGAGCTTTGGTTGATGGAAGGAACACTAGAGAATAAGGTTTTTCCTGAGGGCTGCCAAGAAAACCATGGAGAAAGAAATGGGGTAAGTTTTTATACTGGTTAGCTCATGTGTAAGATGATGGCCATAAATACAGGGAGTAGAGTTTGGAGGTACATGAGGGTAAAGATAACAACCATAGCTGTTAACAGAACTGGAAGGATGAATGGAAAAAAAATGAGACTTTGGGCAAAAAGATGATATCACATTCAGTGTTCAGAGGTGGGAAAAAATAGGTGATAATAAATGGGGGGTAGGGATCCAATTAACTGAAAGAGCAGACAATTGTGAACACTTGAGTGAGGGGAGGAAGGTTTACACAAGTGGTAGAACAAAACACAAGGGGACATATTATGCTTGACATTTTCTTAATACTGATGAAAATCGTGTGGAATCTCACATTATTGAGGGAATAGGTGACAAAAAAGCTTAAGTGGGTTTGGGAAATTATTAAGTAGTTAAGATGGAAATTGTAGTTACACGACTTATGGAAAGGTTCATCATGTGGAAAGAAGGCACTAGTTAAGTAGAGCGTAAGTGGGAACAGTTCAAGTTAATAGTTAGAACTTGTGAATATAAGTTCGTCCTGAAACAAAAAATGAGGAGGAGGTCAGAACTAGACACAATAAGCATGTGAAGAGCTGAATATACCGAGCGTGGTGGTGTAATGGCTAGCGTTCTGGCCTCGCATTTGGGAGGACGGCGGTTCGAATCCCCATCCACGCATCCAGATTTGGGTTTTCCATGGTTTCCCAAATCACTCCAGGCAAATGCCTGGATGCTTCCCTTCAAAAGGCCACGGCCGAATTCCTTCCCATTCCTTGCCCCCCATCCTTTCCCGTCTTTAAAGACCTTAAGCAGAGAGACGTTAAGCAGATAAAAAAAAAAGAGCTGAATAGATTGGCAAGGAGAGAACATAATACATTAAAGTAGCAGCAGGGTAATAGAGTATATATCAAACAACAGGGAATTAATAGCAGCAAAGATGGAAGCTAAGGATAAATTCATGAGTAATACCATAGCCTGGTAGGGAACACGAAATACTGCAAGTACAAAGTTTTCTAGCTATGTTAGCAAAATAATAGGGAAAGAATGTATTCAGATAATTATGGGTAGGGATGGAGAAGTTACACAGGATATGAAAAATGACTGAGCTACTGAACACCTAATTATGTGAGACTATTATGGATTGTCACTCATCAAAATATGGAGATTTGTTTAAAGAGAATAATGCCCACGTTAGTCAAAATGAGCATAGTTGGAAATTAGAGATTGAATCATGGACTTTTATGAGAGAGCTGCATAGGGAGGGAAAAAGTGGAAAAGTCATTGTACCATACCTGGAAGTGTTATTTAGGTTAAATCTGGATATTTTTGAATTCCAGAGCAATGGAAATGTGCCATAGTAATACCATTTCATAGGGGAGGGAAGACAAATAGGGCTGAGAACTGTAGACCTATTAATTTGACTTCAATGAGGGAAATGATGGATTGTTGTTTAGCCAGCTACATTACTAAAACTGAGAAAAAGAAGTTGTTTGTTAGTCAGCAGCATGGATTTAGGAGAGCTCACTCATATGAATATCAGTGGATTATGTAAAGGATATTTGAGGTCAAATGAACAAGGGAGGCCAAGTAGCTACTATGGCACTGGATCTTTCTAAGTTATTTGACAGAGTTAGTCCCAAAATGGTTATGAATAACATTAAGACTATTGACATAAACCAAGGTGTATCTTGCTCTGTTGGGAAATTTTTAAAAGAAAGGGAGTCATAAGGAGTAATTCAATTTCAAGGGATGGATGCAAGAACAGTTGTAGAATAGTGTATTGAGACCATTACTGTTCATTATTCTAGCGAACGATTCTATTATTGAAGTACAGTGAGAAGTGAGGCCATTTGCAGATTTCATAATGTTATATAATAGGATTACATCAAGAGAGCATTGTGAGTAAAATTAAAAGGCTCTAGACAGACTATTTAGTCTGATAGATAGGTGTTAGGCATGGAATGGAGATAAATGCCTAGAAGAGCCAACAGACAGGCAAATAAAGAATTTGGGGAATGATTCATTGGAAAGAGAACTGGTTTTTGAAGGAATAAAATGTAAGTACATGGGAAAATATGTTGGCAGTAACCTAAACTAGGTAAGGCATATTGATGAGCTTGTAGGGAAATGGTTAAAACTATTGCATCTGTTGGACCGAGCGTGGTGGTGTAACGGATAGCGTTCTGGCCTTGCATTCGGGAGGACGGCGGTCCGAATCCACGTCCGGGCATCCAGATTTGGGTTTTCCATGGTTTCCCAAATCACTCCAGGCAATTGCCGGGATGCTTCCTTAAAAAGGCTATGGCCGAATTCCTTCCCATTCCTTGCCCTCATCCTTTCCCGTCTCTAAAGACCTCGCGGTTGAGAGATGTAAAGCAGTTAAAAAAAAAAAAATGCATCTGTTGGAGAGGATCTAACAGGGCAGTAAGAAAGATGGGTTTAAAAACTGTGTAAGGAGTATTGTGGAAACATATGGAATTCATATTATGAGTTTAAAATACTAGAATTTTAAGAAGGTGGTCAAAAGAGGGAAGTCAGATTTGTGTTTGGAGATTACCAAACGATGAACTCAGTAACTGAAAAAATAAAAGAATTGGGTTGGGAGTCATGGCAGGATAGAAGTGAGTGAAGAGGAATTGTGGGCATATGCTGATGATGAGGCCTGGATAAACATTGGTGATAAATAAAGCAACTTATGGAATAGAGGACCATGACAAATTAGCAATTGATTTCAGGCAGGAGGAAGTAAGAAAGTTTGCAATTGTAGGTATGGGAGCGAGAGACTGTAACAAATTACATGAGGTGGTAATGAATGATTTATCTCATTCTAATAAGGTTTTTAAGGTAGAAATATGTATGAATAATAAGTAAGTATGCAGAGTAATTTCTACTGGAGAATGAGCTCGATCATAAAATTAGTAATACCGGTAATGATAATATTTTGTGCTATGTAATGATTTTAACATGCAGCTCATCTGGATATATTGGTCTTATAAAAACTCGGAAACTACAGAGCAAATTTCAGTTGGGTTTTCACCTTTTTAAAGCTTAGAATCTCAATTTAGTTGTTTGGCATGTCTTATGTTGCAATGTAAATAATGCAGGAGCATTAAATGAAATTCTGAATGTATGATGACAAATCCCAAAGATGGAAGGATTAGATGTTACATACTTCGCACTAAACACACAACTACAATGTCTCTGACCATAGCCTTTAATTAAAGCAATAATATAACTTTACATGTTGCTCTCTTGCGTGTTTATTTGTGTGTGCGCTGGTGGCTGATCAGACCGATTCTTGCATAGAACAGTCGTCCGCACACACTGCACCCAAATGTGGGTGGCTGGCGCGGTAGGGTTTGTCGGGCTTTCCGCCTTAAATGGGATTCAGCTGCCAGACTTCGCCGCTCCTCTTCGAAACATGCCACTGCTGCGGAGGTAGTTTTGCGCCATAGAACGCGGTCTTTTGTGAGGCTGTCCCAGGTGGTAAGGTCTATATTAGTTTTCTTCAGGGTCTTCTTGAACTGATCTTTGTAGCGTTTCTTAGGGGCACCGCGAGGTCTGCTGCCAGTGCTGAGCTCACCGTATAAAAGTTGGCGAGGGAGTCTACTGTTGCTCATACGCTGAACGTGTCCAACCCATCTAAGTTGGTGGCTGATGATGAGGGCTTCAATGCTATACATTTGAGCTCTTTCCAAGACTCTAATGTTGGACACATAGTCGTCCCATTTAATGTTCATTATAGAGCGAAGTTTTAGCTGGTGAAATCGCTCCATTTTCTTAATATCTCGCCGGTAGAGTGTCCATGTCTCACACCCATACAGCAACGTGGAGAAAACTACAGCTTGGTAGACCATCAGTTTCGTGCTTAAATTAAGATCTTTGTTTAGGAACACTCGCCGAGTAAGTCGTCCAAAGGCTATGTGTGCTGCACGAATTCTGTTTTCTACATCCTTCTCTGCTGTGCACTGTGTAGAGAGAATGCTTCCAAGGTAGGAGAAGCTATCTACTTGCTCAAGGGCTGTGCCGGAGATGGTAACATCAAAGTCTGGGAGTGTAGCTCCAGGGGCAGGTTGCGCTAGCACTTTAGTTTTTCGGGTGTTGATGGTCAGGCCAAAACGGTCATATGCGTCCTTGAAGTAGTTTACGGACTGTTGTATCTGCTGAGGAGTATGTGCTGGAGAGGTGTTGTCATCTGCATACTGCAGTTCTGTTACCTGGGTGAGGAAAGTTAATCTTGATGAGCGGAGTCTTGCTGGATTAAATAGTCCTCCGTCTAACCGGTATCTGATCTCCACGCCTGTGTTGGGGGTAGTTGATGTTTCGTAGAGCATTGCTGCCAAATATAGGGCAAAAAGTGTTGGTGCAAGTACACAACCTTGTTTCAGACCATTTGTGATAGGGAACTTTTCAGAGGCGTCGTTCTGATAAAGGACTTGACCAACCATACCATCGTGGAGTGCTCTAATCAATCCCAGAAAATGTTCAGGGCATCCAAATCGTCTTAATACCATCCACATTGCAGATCTAGGCACGGTGTCAAAAGCTTTCTCTAGATCATAGAATACCAGAAAGAGAGGCTTTTGTTGTTCTCTGCACTTCTCTTGAAGTTGTCTAGCACAGAAGATCATGTCTGTGGTGCCCCTCGAGGCACGGAATCCACATTGAGATTCTGGAAGTACTCTCTCTGACATAATTTTAAGGCGGTTCAGCAGGATTCTAGCAAAAGTCTTTCCTGCTATAGATAGAAGAGAGATACCACGATAATTGTTGCAGATACTTCGATCCCCTTTTTTGAAGATGGTGACTATGTTAGCATCCTTCATGTCCTGAGGCACCTCCCCGGTTTCCCATATGAGAAGAATGAGTTGGAAAATCCTGGTTTTCAAGGGTAACCCCCCACTTCGAATCAGTTCTAAAGGAATATTGTCTGGTCCAGGAGCTCTACCTGGATTCAGGCTATTCAGTGCTTTGCAAAACTCCTGGAAAGTTGGCAGGACTGACATCCAAGGTTGTGGAGGGTGCTGTGGCATATTCCTAAGGAAATCGTCTGCAGCAGTAGAGCTATGGTTCAAAAGATAGTTATAGTGTTCTTTCCAGCGCTTCAAGATGTCCTGGCTCTCGGTAAGAATGGTAGTGTTATCAGCTGCTTTTAGTGAGCCAGATGAGCTGCGAGTAGGTCCATATAGCTCTTTAATTCCTGCATAAAATTTTTTAAGATCCCTAGCGTCTGATAGAGTTTGGAGTTCCTTTGCTTTCTGTTGCCACCAGTTATTCTTGATTTCCCTTATTTCTGTCTGACATTTCCGCTTAAGGACCTGAAAGCGGGTTTTCTTTGTCACAGAAGTTGGATCTTGAACAAGAAGTTGATAGGCTTCATATTTCACACTGATGAGGGTCAAAATTTGTTCATTATTGTCATCAAACCAATCTGGCCTTTTTTTATTCTCATAGCCAATTACTTTCTGTGCAGATTTCGTGATGATGTTTCGAAGGGTGGTCCATTCTGATTCCATGTTCCTTGTATTGATTGGATTCGGAAATGAGTATGGCCGACGACGATAACTTTACAATAACAACTATTTTGCACACTAAACAAAACTTGAAGTATTCTTTCCTTTAACTCGGGATATTCAATTTTTAAACGCCATAGATAGCCGTTAAAACAACTGAGATTTTCTTTAAGCACAATCTCTGGACAGTGTCTGGCCTTCAGCATTAGTCTTCTGTTTACGATAATATTATTCCGGATTCACTTTTGAAATTTGTATAAAAAGCTGAATCTGCGGAATTAAAGTATCTGGCGTTTTGAGCAAAAAGTATATCCATTCAGTGGTGGCCCAGGCATGGCAAAGAAGAGTTGGAAAAAAAAGGGCCAGATAATATGAACGTGGATGGTGGGCTACAACTTGAGCAAATATGGTCATGCTTGATTAAGAAAATGCAAGACACAGACCCCCATCGGACTGGCCATGCTGGCGGCGGTAGCTTGAGTGATGTCACTCTGAATGGTTAGCGTGCTCTATATATAAGGCAGCAGCAGTTACAGCTGTGACAGTCCTCTGAAGAAGGCCACAAAATGATGGCCAAAACGTTAGGTTTCGATAAATTGACGCGATTCAACCCAGAAAACCAAGATAACATTTATCCATTCACTTCAAAATTGAATCAAATATGAGTTTCTAACATTTAGTGTTGTTCAGTAATGTAGTAATGAAATTTCTTAACCAAATCAATGAAGCTTGATGTACATGAATCTTTTCAGATGAATGAAAATAAGGTACATGCTAATAAACTTCAACCCACCCGTTTCTTGGTAGGGGGCAGATGAATCTAGATTTGCTTTAATTCTGAAAAAAGTTGGTGCGAATTTTTTGAAACTTTGTACAAATGTTTCTCATTGCGGGGTGAATCTACGCCATCTGTATCAGGCAAAGCCGGGAACTCCGCTAGTATGAAATAATGACGGACACTTGTAATTTTGATTCACACCAGAAAGGAAAGAGTGTTTACTAATTTTAATATTTGGTTTGGATACATTTTGAATTATCATTCTCTTGTGTCTTTTTCAATGAAACAATTTAATTAAAAGTTGATATTCAGCTTGATTATCACCGATTCTTTTGGGTTTAAGCAAAATTAATAAGAATTAAGGATGTCAAATCGTCCAAGAATGTAACTTCTGTAGAACACTTCACCTCATCTCATAAAACTGTGTGAAAATAAAGATAAAGTAACATTAATGCATTCTTGTGTTCAAAGTATTTTAAATGATCCATAAATAATTATAAGAAACGTGTTCAAACGTTATCTTATTATTTTTAAATTGTGACTCATTCCTTTATTTATGATGTAACTAGCTGCTGATCAGAATGTAAGTCTTCTAGTATCTAGCCTGGTGGGAGAGCAGTTAATGCTCTGGCCAGATGTTCTGGATGACACTGATACAAATCCCTATTCAGTCATCAAAATTTTGGTTTTCATGGTTTACTCAAATGAATGGAAGTGAATGCCAGGATTGTTCCTCCAATAATCCATGCTATATCCATTCACATTCCTTGCCTCTTTTTGTGCCCTGGTAATAATCACTTCAACATAGATGAGCCTTAAAACTCCAAGTAAATATATAATCAAGGAAGCTTAGGAAAATTCAACACTGGGAATGATGAGCACAAAAAGTATCAACACATGTAACACAATATTTAGGAGTTGAGATTTATTCTTGAAAGTAAATGAGACTCTTAACATTGCCAGATGTGATCATGTGATCAGATCTGACCATGTTAAGTGTCGCATCTACTTCCAAGAATAAGGTACAACACCAAAATATTGCATTAGATGTGTTCGTCATTCCCAGGTATAGGTTTGAATTTCCCTATTCTTCCTAAATTTCATTGCCTTCAAGCATTTTCCTGTTATCCGAGAAATTACAATGGAGTAGTAACTAATAACATGAGGTGATATTAATACAAAAAGGAAAAATAAAATACATCCACCAAACACTAAAATTTTTACATGTTACTCTCGAAGGATAATGTTAAAAAGGGTTAGAGAGATAAGAATGTTTTTATATGTTCCAGAAGTAGGAAGAAAACTGAAACTGTCAAATTCTGTTTGATGATACTAGGAGATGTAAAAGTACAAATAAAAATATTGTCTGTACAGTTGATGAAAATACATGTATTATTGACAGAAACTCCTAGATTTTTAAACATTTAATTAACTGCAAATAATGAACATGTTTTATAAACATTGGAACATGAATGTGAATGTATGCGGTCTGCTCATGGCTCATTTTCAATCATAGATTACTTAGTGGACTGAATAAGTTTTAGGGACAGCAGATTTTATAGAGGTCTACACATTTATTCAGACCATTTTGCAATTACATAAAAATCAAACCAGCCAGCTAAATAGAGAAAAACTGAAAAAAATGTAATAATACTGACAACACCTCCTACAAGCTTCAGTTATTGAAAGATGAATGTATAAGATACCTCTACCAAAAATATTTGTCACTTAAAACCAGTTAATCAAAAACAAGTAGAGAATGGGAGATAGAAAAGATATTACTTCAAACAATTACTGAAGTTCCAGGGTTCAGTAAATAGAAAAATGTAATGTGAGGTTTACAAGTATAGAACTGAGAACTGAATAAACGATTAATGTTAAGAAAGAAGCCTACAGTTAAACCCCTTCATCTCCTAATAGTTCAAAGCAAAAAATTTCGTATCAAAGAAAATCGCCACTGTAAAAAGGAAAGTAAGGTAACTAATTCTTTAAAATGTAAAACAGTACAGCTTCAACCCACGTCGCCCATCGAGTTACCACTGGTTTTGGAGGTAAAGGCACATTTGGAAAAAAAATTTTTTGGCCTTATTACAAGAATGTGCCTTCAGAAACACTTTCTTTGTTGATGAAATCAGTTTATTTACATTCCCAAATGTGGGTCATCGTTCTTCAGCGAGTCGTCTTAGACTTAAGAGTTGAGCTGCTAGTAGGTTTTTCCAGCTACAATGTAAGATTTTATTGATTAACTACGTACACTTCCAAAAAATATTGTAAATATATCGAAAATATACATCATCACTTGGTTTTAGCTAAAATATGCAGTAACTGGTGAAAACGGAATTAATATGCATATGCAAACATGAAAATGCATTTAATCTGGTCTCTAGTCATAAGCAATAAACTCCTGGACCAATTAAACTCACAGAGACAACGTAATCAGGGCCCAGAAGTGAGTAAAAATAATTATGTATGGTGTTAGCAGTAAAACTTGATGCAGAGAGCTGTTTAAGAAGTTAGGAATTTTAATTTTGGTTGCTGTGTTTACATACACATCAATGGTATTTGTAATCACAAATTAATTGTGACATCAGAAGCAAAAATAATATTCACAAGGATTGTATGTCATCATCATTTGTTCAAAAAGGGATCAGATATCCGGGAGTACATATCTCCAATAAGCTCCCAACATGTCTTAAGCATCTGGCTGGGGATAAGTTTAAATTAGGGAAAAAAATAAAAGAATATTTAATTGATGACTTCTTTTACCCTATAAAAGAATTTCTTCCAAAGGTATCTACAAAATAATCACTAGTATGTTGTGTAAGTGTAGTTAATATAATTAATAATTGGCAATAGGGAAAAATTACCAGTCACCTACCACAGATGAAGTCAGGAAGATGAGATGAACACATAAAAAACACAAACAAAATTCTCAATATTTCAGTTAATAACTTTAGTCACGAAGGAGGCGAGACATATGACAAGGAGAAAGATATGACCACATACCAATCTGCCTGTGGTTGGGAACTTATTGGAGATATTGATGTGTAATCTAGTTATATTGTACTATAAATCTGTTATGCGGCTGTAACTGTTTACTCCGGAATTACAGAAAAAAAAAACACTTAATGGGGTTTTAAGGGGTGTTAAAGTTTATGTCCAACATAAAATGGGTTACTTGTTTTCTGATGATACATCACTTGCCACCAGAGTGGGAGATTTAAATCTGTTCTTCACTTCAAACTTATTTTATGTCTTTTCTGGCATAATTTAAAAACTACAAAAACACATTTTTGGTAGAGTCTTCACAGTTTCAAACATCAGAGTCTAACTTAAAAAATGAAGTGTATTTTATCATCTAATTAATTTTTTAAATTGTGATGGAGCACATGCACCAGTGGCAAATTCCCTACATGTAAAATTATCCCATTTCTTGTCCCCGCCTACTTTTGCCCTCTACAAATGTTCAATTTAAATTCTTTCAGCATTTTTGGTAAATTATTGAATGTTGTCCTTTGTAATTTATTTCAATGGCTGAACTACTTGCTATGAAGAAAAATTTTCCACACCTTTACACCTGAAACTGAGTACCAGCTTGTCGTCACAGTCATCTTTTCCCTTTTACGTACCTCTCTTAATTATTTCACCAATATCTTTCCACAATTCATCACCAATATACGCATTGTACTCTCCTACCACTCTCTTAACCCTCCTGTTTTCCAATGAACCCAATTTCAGTTCCTTTAACATATTAGTTACTGATAGTTCTGCAGTAATTTCCAGAGACAAATCAAATAGACTTTCTTTGCATCCCTTCCAATCTCTTATTTGATACCCAAAACGTGTGTCCCATATATGCCACCATATTCAGGCTGCGGTCTGAACAAAGTTTTTTGCTTCTGGCTTTATTCCTTGTTGATATCGAGATCATTAGAGGCAGCAAGAGCCTGGGGACAAGGAATGGGAAGGAAATTCGTCATTACCTTTTGAGAGAACCATCCCTGCATTCACCCGGAGTGATTTGGAGACATTATGGAAAATAAAATCTGGATGGATAGATAGATTGCCTCACTTCTTTGGTACATCCCCCTTATCACTCTCCAATAAGGCAAGAATTTTTAAACCTTTTCCTACCACATATCCAATGTACCATACCCAGTTGAATTTATTATCAAATATTATTCTGCATCACCTGGAATATATACAGAAAATTAAAAGCTCTACCTATTCTCTTCCTATAATCTGGCACTGCTTAAAAATTATCAAACAAATTATAATAGATTTTTCACAGTTTGAAAGTTTAGGGTCTGACCCAAAATTTGCAGTGTATGTCTTCAGTTTAGATTTACTAGAGACGGAGCTGAAAAGTAACAATAAGAAAAAAAATGTTGTGCTACACTAAAAATCTCCATAGAGTCTATCCAAACATTTTGGGACCTCAGCCTATAAACCTGAGCAATGGCTGTAGTTCTGTTAATCAGATTGATGACAAATTTAACAGTTATCAGATAAAAGGTTAACACGTTGCAAACTGCTGAAAACAGATTTGTAGTTACACACCCCAATGTTTTTGGCATTAGTGCACTACTAAGGAAACTAAAAATTATTTTCCAAATGAAACAAATTCAGAACTGTAAAATATTTTCAATTTCCTAATGAAATACACTTCAGCAATGGTTCAAAATTATATATTGCATAGTGTAAAGAGTGTGGAATCGAAATTGGAATTGAGATTAGGCGAAGACCAGTTTGGGTTTAGGAAAATTTAAAGTACCAGAGAAACAATTGTGATTATAAAATTAGTTTTGAGACGATGGAATATGGGAAACAAGAATATTTTTGGCATTTGTTGCCTGTATCATTTATTATCATCAAAAACATTTTTTTTAATCATGCCCAAGGTATTGAGGTAGAATAATACTTTGTGTTAATACAGGCTTTCCTGGCATCTGACTGAAATATAATCTTTGCAGATTCACTGCTGGATAATGTCGTTGAAAGACAAGACTTCAACAGCATTCTCAGCCTGATGTGGGTTTCAAGTAGGCAACATGGCTTTAGGAAAGGATATTCATGATAATCTCAGTTGGTGGGATATATGCAAGATATTTCAGATGAAATTGACAAGGGAGGCCAATTTGATAATGTAGCACTAGATCTTTCAAAGGCTTTTGACAAAGTGAGTCATAAAATGGTAGTAAATAAGGTAAAAACTATTGTAGTGGATGCGAAAGTGATTTACTGAGTAGAAGAATTTTTAAAAGGTAGAAAACAGAAAGTTAGGGCTGGAAATACAGTATCAAAAGAAGAGGAAGTAAAAATGGAAGTGCCACAGGGTAGCGTATTCTAATGAATAATTGTGTTGATTGTTTACTATCAAAAATTAGATTGTTTGCAGATGATATAAAAGCATCATAATGGTAGAGGACTGTAAACAGTTGCAGGGTGATCTGGACACGATATCTAGTTGGGTTGGTAAACATGGGAGGAAGATAAAATGCAAGGAAGAGTCTCCTTATTACATACACAAATAGAAAACAAAAGGCTGATTATGATTATAGGGTGGGGAAAGAATTGCTTGTTGAATACTTTAAATGAAAATATCTTTGCATTACATTTGATAACAAGTTTAACTGGACAGGAAACATTGGTCAGCTAATAGGAAACGGTTTCAAAATTCTGCACTTGTTGCAGAGAGTGATGAGGGGATGTACGGGAGAAGTAAAGGAATTGTGTTACAAAACTTTTGTCAGACCATTACTCGAATATGGTAGTGTAGTGTGGAACACACATTTTGCATATCAAATACAGGAGTTGGAGAGGGTGCAAATTGGCTGCTAGATTTGTTTCTGGAAATTGCCGCAGAATGCAATCACTAATAGATATGATAAAAGAGCTGGAATGGGATTCATTGGAAGACAGGAGGAGGGTGAAGAGAGTCTTGGGAGTGTACAAGTCGTATATTGGTGATGAGGCATGAAAGATATTGGTGTAAGAATTAAATGTAACGCATGGAAGGGAAAAGATGACCATGACCACAAGCTGGCACTTGATTTCAGGCACAAGGCTGTAGGAAGATTCTCCTTTTTGTGTAAAAGTGTCAAGGATTGGAATTAGTTAACAAGAGAAATGATGAAAAATTTACCAAAAACGTTGAAATAATTTAAAGCTAAAATTTGCAGAAGGCAGATGTAGATGGGTGCAGGAAAGGGGGGGGGTTAGAGAAATTGCCACAGGAGTGTGCACTCCATTGCAATTTAATTAAATATTATTATTATTATGGCAGAGATTGCCATCAAAAGGTTGTATTTCTACATCATTATCTGTCAGCGAACCTGCAAAGATTATACTTCAGAATAACAGTTTATAACATGTAATATGTAACTAATACAAATTAAGACTCACAAGAAACAACCACCAGAAAAAGAGTGGTGTGAGAGAAGGTTGTTGTCCTTCCAAACTAAAATGTAACATGTATGAGGGCTGTCTAGAGAGTAACTTACATTTTGAAATAAATCAACCAAATAAGAAAAAGAAATTTTTCCATTCACATTTGAAAGGAATAATCTTCAACAATTTTTCAACATAGTTGCCATTTAAGTTGAGGCATTTATCATAACAATGCATCTATTGCCTAAAATTTCAACCAGTGGTTTACACCAACATGATGTTGTGCATCACTGTGTAGCATAACAGATATTCTAATGACATCTTTGAAGTATGAGTTCCATGGCACGGGCATACCAATACTCTTTTAAAAAGAGTTTCCAACAGATATACAGAGATCAAATAGGAGATTGCCTAGGTCAGCGCTAAGGAGAACTTGCAGGAAGAAGTCCGATTATGTATTTAAGAACGATGTATTTAAAATAATAAAAGAGTGATTTAAATTGTGCAGAATAACGGCTAACAGATTAATTATTTACTATAGCCGCACAAAAGGCATATTACGATAAATCAATATAAAGACAAAGCATAAAATATAATCACATCATAAATACAACACGGTACCTTTTCTTAATGATAAACAGTGATCATTTAAGAAATGCTACATGGCAGACCGTGAAGAGGGCAAAGGTTGGAATTTTGAAATTGAGTGATCATTTAAGAAACGCTACATGGCGATCTTGGAAATGCTACAACTGTCAGAGCGCTGGTTTGGGAACGAAGTCTTCATTTCTGAAAAGAGGTTG
The DNA here is from genome assembly GCA_031002005.1 of Vandiemenella viatica. Taxonomy (NCBI): domain Eukaryota; kingdom Metazoa; phylum Arthropoda; class Insecta; order Orthoptera; family Morabidae; genus Vandiemenella; species Vandiemenella viatica. Next base: position 171,037,363 of record JARYHS010013630.1, on the reverse strand, counting down.
TAGGTGATCAAACACCTCCCAACCAAAACCGTCAAAGAGCTGTTGGGTATGATTAGCCACGTGAGGGCGTGTATTATGAAAAAACAACACTTTTGAGTTCAGTTTTTCCTGACGCTTGTTTTGTATCGCTTCCCTTACTTTTGTCAATTTTTCACAGTACCTTCTTGAGTTAATTGAAGTGAGACATTGTAAGGCATCAAGAAACTTGGTGCTAAGAAACACTCTGCCTTAACTGTAAACAATAATGATCGTGACCATTAGGCTTTCTAGTGTCTTCAATTTATAAATGATGCGGTCGCCAAACGTTTGTAAAAAAAACCAAAATTTGAAAGGTAAATTAAATAACTTCACTGTACATTGCTTCAAAGTCATACAAGATATATAATATTTCAAAAGTTCTCTTACAATGTCGGTACCAAAATTATGAATAAACCAATTGGACAACTGTTCCACAGAAGATTGTAGGAAAAGCACATTCACTCACAAGAACAAACTCTCATCAAGCCCCTTAACTTTGATGAAAGTGAAGCTAAGGCATTCTGAAATATACTACATCAATCACTAACCATTTGCAGAGACCCACTCACCGAGCGTGGTGGTGTAACGGATAGCGTTCTGGCCTCGCATTCGGGGGACGGCGGTTCGAATCCCCGTCCTGGCATCCAGATTTGGGTTTTTCATGGTTTCCCCAAATCACTCCAGGTGAATGCCGGGATGCTTCCTTCAAAAGGCCATGGCCGAATTCCTTCCCATTCCTTGGCCCCATCCTTTCCCGTCTCTAAAGACCACGTTGTTAAAAAGGGACGTTAAACTGTTAAAAAAAAAAAAAAGAGACCCACTCTACATTACAACATGAAGTTAACTGTTTGAAAACTGCCAAAAAACTGAGTGCCCATCGATATTGCTGCCTTCTGTTTATCAAATCGGTTGACCTTATGACGTGAGCTAAAACCTCCGAAAATTAATATTTTTGAAAGTATTTAATAATTACTTCCTGGGCTTCTTGATGTCTTATTACGTCTGTTTTGACTGAGTTTGGTCTTCAAAAGGGTTTCTGTCAAATTAATTTATAATAATAGCAAATAAAGTGGCTAAAGATGGGTTTATGAAGAGTATTGTCAGTGCAGAAGGACACTGACTGATGCATCTAGAAATTTCTATGGCTATGTTAGAAAACTGGGTGTTGAGACACTTATAGATAAGTATGCAGAAGAAGTTACTAATGATTTAAAAAAGGCAGACATTGTAAGTAACTGGTTTAGAGAGAGCATTAGGGACAATGAATCAGAAATGGAAGGGTCTAATTCGGAGAACAAGTTGAACAACACAATAAGAAATGAAGATACCAAAAATTTTAAATTCATAATGGGGAAATCATGAAGAAAATAAGAAAGCTGAAAAAACATAAAGGTGCTGGTGTAGATAATATTGCTAAAGATAGCCGGATGTGACATTGTACATTGTCTTGAAATATTTTTTAAATTGAGTCTGGATACTTGTTGCTTACCACAGGACTGGAAAAGTGCAATAGTAGTGCTGGTACATAAAGGAGGGTGAGAAATAGAGTCGAAAATTATAAGTCAATCAGTTTGACATCAGTGGTAGGTAAATAAATGGAAAGATTGATATGCAACCACATCAGAAATATATGCTAGGAACATAAGTGGTTTTCAAGTAAGCAACAAGGCTTTAGGCAAGGATATTCATGTGAATCTCAGTTATATGCAGGATATTTCAGATGAAATGGACAAGGGAGGCCAAATTAATAATGTAGCACTAGGCTTTTGACAGAATGAGCCATAAAATGATAGTAAATAAAGTAAAAACTATTGGAGTGGATGAGAAAGTGATTTGCTGGGTAGAAGAATTTTTAAAAGGTACAAAACAGAAAGTTAGGGTAGGAAATACAGTATCAAAAGAAGTGGAAGTAAAAATGGAAGTACTGCAGGGTAACGTATTGGGACCATTGCTATTCATTATTCCAAAGAATAATTTGATTGTTTGCAGATGACATAATGCTATATAAAAGGATTATAATGGTAGAGGACTGTAAACAGTTGCAGGGTGATCTGGACAGGATTTCTAGTTTGGTTGGTAAACATGGGATGAAGATAAATGCAAAGAAAAGTTAACTTATTACATACACAAATACAAAACTAAAGGTTGATTATGATTATAAGGTGGGGAAAGAATTGCTTGTTGAAGACTTGAAATGTAAATATCTTGGTATTACATTTGATAACAAACTTAACTGGACAGGACACATTGGACAGGTGGTAGGAAAAGGTTTCAAAATTCTGCACTTGTTGGAGAGAGTGATGAGGGGATGTACGACGGAAGGAATTGGGTTACAAAACTTTGGTCAGACCATTGCTCGAATATGGTAGTGTAGTATGGGACGCAGATCTTGAGTATCAAATACAGGAGGTGGAGAGGGTGCAAAAAAGGGTTGCTAGATTTGTTTCTGGAAATTATCGCAGAATGTAATCAATGACAGATATGATAAAGGAGCTGGAATGGGATTCATTGGAAGACAGGAGGAGGGTGAAGAGGGTCATGGGAGTGTACAAGGTGTATACTGCTGATGATGCATGGAAAGATATTGGTGTAAGAATTAAATGTAATGTATGGAAGGGAAAAGATGACCATGGCCACAAGCTGGCACTCGATTTCAGGCACAAGGGTGTGGGAAGATTCACTTTTTTAGATAAGGGTGTCAGGTATTGGAATAAGTTACCAAGGAAATAATGAATACTTTACCAAAAATGTTGAAAAATTTGAAAGAATTTAAAGTAAAATTTTTTTTTCCTTTAACTGCTTCACGTCTCTTAATAGCGAGGTCTTTAGAGACGGGAAATGATGGGGGGCAAGGAATGGGAAGGAATTCGGCCACGGCCTTTTGAAGGAAGCATCCCGGCATTCACCTGGAGTGATTTGGGGAAACCATGGAAAACCCAAATCTGGATGCCCAGAGGGGGATTTGAACCGCCGTTCTCCCGAACGCGAGGCCAGAACGCTAACCGTTACACAACCACGCTCGGTGTTAAAATTTGTAGGGGGCAAATGTAGGTGGGTGGAGGAAAGGGAGAAGATAGGCGTTTAGGGAAATTGTGGCATGCTTTCCTAATAATCATGTTAATTCAATTCCAAATCTCATTTATCTCATAGATGCATTAAACTTTTTACAGGAACCTATATATCATTTTAACCCTCTTAATTTGCTCTATTTTCCGATATAAATTTCCTGTTTTTAATTCTTTTAGTGTAAATTTTGATTTCTTTCTTATAATGAGAAATCCTAATTATACTTTAACTAAGTACTTGGTTTTATGTTAAAAATACTCTAGAAGGTGCTGGCTATAACTATGATAAAGTATCTGATGTCACTTTATGTGATCCCAAGGTATTTCAAATTTTAGTTTTTATTGCTCACTGACCGCATGGCTTAAAAATGTAAACAAATAAAATTATCTCCTAAACTAAATTTTTATGGGTATAATGAATACACTTTAAAATGATTCTAGAGTTTTTGTAGTCGAAATAAATGCAACAAAATCAGTTAAGGTTGGAAAACTGCTTTGTCTGAAATTTCTGTCTTCCACAAGGGCAGCTTTAAAATTGAAGTACATAATATGTGACTACTGGGAATAGCTTGTAGAAATGTTTTTGATGAACATATAGATACGTTACAACATTCAACAAAATCGACAAGAAGTAGTACCTCAGCTTCCCAAAACAAGGTTGCCCACAATTTTTCTTGTTGACAGCATTTACAAACATTTACTGGTTTTCTGGGAGAACTCATGTGCCCTCATTTCATGGGCCATCTTTTTGGGTCACAGCTGAAATGCTTTACCCATGTCTCATCTCCTGTTATGACAAGAATTAGAAAAGCGTTTTCATCTTTTTAGGCTTCGAGGAAATTCAGTAATGCAGCAAGACACTGTTTTTTATCCAAATTTTTAGCACCCATCTTGCAAAAAAGCTTGTGTTAATCAAGCTTCTCCCATACAATTTCGTACCGTAAGCTTCATGAAATTTGGGGTAACTGAGAGTACCATAATCATAAAGTGCTGATTTTTGTTAATTTTATTGTTGATTTTTACCGGCAGTTCATCACTCACGAGGCTAGGCTGACCACTGCGATCCTCATCATGAACATTTGTGCTGCCACATTTAAATTGAATTATCATTGCCTCACTCCACCTTCACTCATTATTCTGTCTCTGTACATCTCGGAAAGTTACTGATGAAGTTCAACAGGTTTGAGGATATTGCCAGTAAAACCTTAATCACTGAATGCATCCCACAGACAGGATTTTCTATTGAAGCACTTATTTCAATAATTCACAGTAAACAAAGTAGAAAAATCACAGTCCACTTGCTATTACACCTTGATGCATACTGAGCCTAGAAACGTTTTGATACTAAGATGGAGGCTCCATCCCCAATCATTTCCGCACCAGACATAAACATAAATTACTTTCTGGATAGCACTCATATATAGAGGAAACAATCAAAGAAGTGAAAGAAAAAACTGAATTGGTCAAAATTATTTGAGGGAAACTTTCAGTATACTGCAATTGTCTCATTATATTGTCCTGTTGAGGGGAGCGGGGGTGGGGTGGGGGGGGGGTGGAAGGGGGTAGTGGGGAGAAACAGTATTGCAAGAAATTAACAGAACTGCATGAATTACTATTACTGCAAGGAGAATTAAATATGATCCAAACCAAGACAAAAATCATGAAGTGCATCAGACATCAGATTGATAAAATTGGAATACATTTAAAAATCAAATGTTCCTTAAGGTGAAAGTAATAAAAATTAGAGGTGATGACTGAAGCAGGAATTATGTCCAATAACACTAATAAAGAAAACTTTCATTGAATAATTTTGTTTCAAAAATTGATCTGGGACTATCTTTCTAAAACTGTATGTATTGTATACTGCACTTAATTTAAAAATGTTATAAAGAAAGAAATGTGGTACTATAAAAGGTTGGTGAAAATTAAGGGTGTGGATAAGTACATGATGGACATGTTCACAATGATGAGGATAAGAAGTTTGTAGAAGAATATCACACAGGGAAGTAACAGAGATGTTCTTAAACCCAAACTAATCTTCATCTAATCTCATTGGTGGGCTAAATTTTAAAATGCAGGATTATTTAATTGGTTTTTTGTGGGGACCATTGAAGGCAAAAATTAGGAAAAAGGAAAAAAAAATAGTTGAGGCTGTTGGTTGTAACAGGTTTTTAAGATGAAGAGGTAGACTGAGGATAGGAAGAAAGGAAACAATGGATCAATCCAATTAAGAGATTACATACAAGGAAAGGCCTTTTAAATTATAGTTAGGGCGTTTTACTTAAACTGTTCCCATGCTTTAGTTTTACAGTGATTCTTGAACATTTCAACAGCCTTATGTCCAAACAATGTTAATTTCATAATAAATGAGTTTTTGGCAGCTCTGTGATTCTTTTAAATTTCCACTTTATGATTGGTAAATGCTAAAAAATTCCTGATAATATTTGGATTAGTTTTGAAATGTTTTTCCTCCCCCATTTGATATAGGCCTAGTTAAACTTATACCTGGAGCATCAGTACTATTTCAGAGCAACTTCTCAAACATTTTACTGACTAACTCTTAAAATCAATGACCCCATAGAAAGCAGATAACTGGTTCTACTATTTAATTTAAGCTGGCTTTAATTTTTAGTAATTCTCAGTTTTCCTCTTATTTTTATTTAAAAAAGTACAGGACTATAATTTGTAAAAATTTAAAATAAATGTTTTATATTTTTGTGAGGATATGGTGAGAAACAAGACATTGAAAAATTGCAACAGATGTTGAACAGGAATGGAAATTTGGAAGTACAGACACTTTCTAACACTTGAGAAATAGATGAAGAACAGGATGTTGAGGTATCATTTTTAAAGGAATGGCGTTAGTACAACTCACAATTAAATGCACATTATAGCATAAAATAAATGAAAAAGAAGAAACAATATTGAAATTTACAAGCTTACATCTAGATTACAAATGTAATGAGTTGCAGTGACATTCTCATTCAGGAAATCACAAAATTGGCCAGCAAACAGACTTAACAGATACTTTAGCACTATGTGGTGGATTGTTTGGGATTTTGCTCCACAGTCACATTCCAGGGATAAAGTCACGTGCTACTTGTACTGCAGGTTGGTCATGTGCCATGATTGATCCAAGGGCAGATACACCGTTGTGGGCACGATAGGCATGCTCACAACCTTAATAGACTTGTGACATCACACTTTTATGGTCTATTGAGATCGATAGGCTGATGATAATAACCGATATGCCTTAATAAAATTTTAAAAAACACAATGAATCATGAATCGTGCGTGATTCGGAATGCAGCATAGACGATATGCTGACACTTTGTGTCACATTTTGACAACATAGTATCTGTTTCTTTTTTGGCACATGAATACTTGTATTAGGAAAAAGAGATGACTATGGGCCGGGTAAGCACACTCGCGCAGACATATCTACTAATTGAAAAGTAAGTGTGTGTTGTGTTGTATGCATGCACATGAACATGAACATTGTTAGCTGTGCCGCCAAAACTTCCGAGCCGCCGCTTGGTCGCGTGGCGCTATGCTACTGGCACTGACTTTAGTAGTTTGTTTGTAGTGTCAAACATAGGCAACCTAACATAACCCAAAAAGTTTACTTTATAAAGTTTTTTATTAATGCCAGTCGGGGTAAATTACTCTGCTTTTTCGACATAATATATAATGTTGTATCATGGTAAGTTACTTTAATGAAATTATTTCTATTCTATCGCTCTAATGCAAAGCCTTACTCTATGTATCACCATTTGTAACTTTGTTTTATAATAAAACCAAGTAACAAATGATGCAATAAAACATTTATTGATTAGTTATTTGTTTGTGTAGTATGGCTGGATGTGGGTACCAAAAAGTTTTTTTTCTTGGTTGGGGAGGTTTTTATAGCGTTTAATAATAGATAACTATTATTTAAGTACCTATCTATTAAATTAAATCCTACTGTTACTCTCGCATGTTTCGCAGCTATGCATCTAATATAATAATAGCCCACTAATTCAGTTATTAGGTACATGTTTATAGGGCATTTCATGCTATCTCGACTGAACATTTCGATTTTCATTTCATTTTTAATTAGATCGAATTTTATTGTCTTTTTCTATTCTGTGAAATATGTAATACCTCATACCTATACATAATTGCTTATGTTAATTATACTCAAAGAAAGATCAAAACTAACAGTAAGGGATCATCCATAAACCATGTAGCTCGGTCGGAGGGAGGGGGGTCCAAGCCAGGCTACATAGCTTCCATCCATTTTAGTAGTCACAACTGAAATAAGGTACAGCAACGTGTTTCACCATTTTTCAATCTGAGGACCAGCAAATTGTCAAAAATAATTCTCGCGACTACTATGGGAGTAATTTTTTTAATAGGCTATGTGTATATTATGAACAACTAGGACATATTTTATCGTAACATTATAACATAATAAATCTAAAAGTATATTTTGAAACCGTATGGATTCACAGCTATGAAGCGAATTATTAAAAGTTAATTACATGTTAACCAGACCCTTAATATTAAATAACGAAATGAATATTAGTGTTACAGCAGGCTGGTACCACCCACCTACATGCACAAAATAAAAGAAAATAGACCTGACAACTTTCATTATAGCTTCACCACTTTTATGTTACCAATCCTACCGCATACCGCGATACCTCGCACCTGCTAGAAGATCCTCTCAGAAAACAATTAATTAATTGTTAGACGAATGGCTTTTGTTAGGGTTATGGAGAATGAACTGAAATTCTGTTTATTAAAACACTTCACATTTCGTGACATGACTCGCGGCCAAGCACCAGAATGACGGAAATGAATAAGCTATTCAACAATTCTGACATCCTCTTATCCTAGAAATTCCAGATTTTTTCCTGATCATTGAAGTGTTATTACCTTTCCAAAAGTTGGGCTTGTAGTTTTTATTCGCTTGTAGAATAATACATTACAAATACGGTGTATAAATTTATTAAACTTTGCCTGCGGGCCACCTGTACCTACCACTAGTGATGAGAAACACTGGGGCACAGAATACACAACAACATGTCGATATTATTTCCGTAATTTAATCATTTGTGTATTTTTAGATACGCTATGTACTAACAGTGCCGAGTCTGTATTCAAGCAATTATTTTCAGAGGCGACAGAGCAAGCAAAACAGTTGGATGTTACATTAAAATCCCAACGTACAGTTCAAAGGCAAACAAACAGGTCCAATTATTAGGTGAAATCGTTGGAAGAGTACTTTCGGAAATCAATCTACATATCTCTATTAGATTCCATTATTAATGATTTGGAGGAGAGATTGTCTCCGGAGGTACTCCACCTATTTCATTTGGGAGTTTTTCTACCTAACCCAAATTTGAGTGTCAGGGACTGCGATATCAAGACTGTGAAAGGGAAAAAAGTGGTCCAGACGTATTGCCTATTCATTAACAATAGTGAATCAACTGTTATAAATGAATACCGACTCTGGATGACCAAATGGAAAAGAGAATGTAAGAACAATTCGGTTATACCAGACTCGGTAGCTCATCTCATTGAAGCATGCGACCAAGATTTGTAACCTAACATAAAAATTTTCTTACAAATACTGGCAACTCTCCCGGTCAGCGTAGCTACCGCAGAGAGATCGTTTTCTACTTTTCGCAGAATAAAATCTTGGTTGTGTGCCTCAATGGCACAGGAAAGATTATCCGGGCTAGCTCTCTTAAATATACACAAAGATGTGAATCTGGATATCGATAAAATTATCAACATTTTCGCGTAAAAGAAATGTAAGCTTGAATTTGTAATTTAAGAAAGCACCTAAATAAATTTATTTAATGTAAAATGTTTCCTAGCATTTAATTTAATTTGATATCCTTTGAAAATGTAAAGAAAAAAATATCAAAATCGGTTCAGTAGTTGTAATGGTATTGGTAGCCTAATTAAGTCTCGTCTGGTGCATCTCACTTGCTGGTCACACTTACTACTCCTGAGACAACATCAAGATACCTATTTACCCAGTCTAGTGTCCGTATATTGGCTTACTAACTGCTAGGAAAAAAAAAAATACAATTTATTGATTGAAATTGGTTTGGTATTTAATCGAAACTGCTTAACTATTTTAATTGGACGAAATCAGGTCTGACTTCCTCCAATGATTAGTTCCATTCCTAAGGCCAAAGTCCTGATGTGCGGACAAAAGGAAATAATCAAATTCAAAAGTGGTTCATGAGTTATACATGATTGTTCATGAGTGAGTTCGTACTCCGACTCGCACTTCGTCGATTTTCGGGTAGCTGTGCCCACAAGCTTTTTTGAGTGCTGGATCCGTGCCTGGATTGATCCTAATTCTGTTTAGACCAGGCCACATTCTTTTGCGAAGGTCTAAATCAGCCAGCCTTTAAGAGATACCCTGGAGATCTCTAGAGTGCGCTGATAATAATTCCTCCTGTTCTCTTATCCATTAAAGAGTGATATGATTTTGAGGTAAATTGCTTATGAATAAATATTGTAACAGCAGTACTAATGGATCCATTATTCATTAACATTATTAATTTATAAATGGCTGGTCTCAATTGATAAATCAGATAGCTTTATCAGCAACTGTACTCAATGTGAATTAGTTTGGGCTAAAAGTACTGATTTTCAGTATTTTCATCTGTAGTAGGTACTGTTAAATCTAGTTGGAACTAGAAAATGATTTCTTCACTATCCTTAGAGGAACTCAAAAAGCTGTTCTGCTGAAAGTAAAATTCATGCTTCTGATATACGTGTGGTCAAGAAGTGCATACTGGCCTTCTTTTCTGTGGAGTTCCAAATCTCATAGAGGCAGTTTCAAATTCAGTTGTATGCTGCAGAATTTTTCTACAATCTGTTTGACTGCTAGGACTATTTTTAAACTGTTTAGTCTTGGTGTTTTTCTATGAAACCATGACAAAAGGACAATCTCATTTGGTATCCAAACAATTCTTATTTCAGTAGCTCCAAGTCTCACCTGTTAAAACTTGCGCTTGCTCCCTTCTTGAGTGTGTAATCATTTTTTCTGCATAGTTGAAAAGTTTAAATAGTTTTATATTAAACATTCTTTAAAATAATAATAATAAAAGAGAAAAATCAAATACCTCGAGTATTATATTTTCATACATTTGAATTTTTCCTTCAACACACTTACTCAAGCAATTAGTGGAAGGAGTTTCGATAAGGATAAAGAAATATTATCAAACTTAAGTGAATTAAATATGTCAGTTGTTGAGACTTTAGAGACTTTTCATTGAAAAGAGTTTTGTACTGAGATGATCGCATTATTTTTGGTTCATCTTGATAAAATTTCTTATGAAATAACTCATGATGACCCTTAGCTGTAATTGCAGTGTCTTAGGATTTTGTTTGATAGTGAAAGATAGCTACTTTCTCTTTTGAAACATATCACTTATTTCATTATGAAACCACTGCAGAAACTAAAATCTTATTGTATATCAACAAAATAGTTGTTTCAACTCCATTGTTTTGATAATATTTTGTGAATTATTGTCAGAAGCATAAAATATGAGACACACATATAATAGTGATTGTTTGTTCAACTAGTTATGATGAAGAAGTTTCTTGCTGGTGGACATTAACTTTATTATTTATCTTTCAATAAGATTCCACCTTCAACACACACACACCAGTTCATCCACAAGTCATCATAATCATTCACCTTACCACTTGCTCCATCCACTCACATGAGTTGTAGGGAGTTATCACTTAAAGTATTTGTATTATTGTTCTTCTTCTGCTTAGGCCTTTTATTTCTCTTTTTGGTCTGCTTCTCAATTCATCCCTTCCAACCAAAGGGTCTTCTTTTCATGCATGATCACTTGCAATTCATTCTCATACTCCTTCTCTCCTTTAGACTTCTGACTACACTCACGTAAGCACTATTTATACTACTGAAAAGCCTCCTGAATGCAATGCCAGATGAGCATATTAAAGTACTTCTATAATCAGGAGAGTTCCAATGGTCCCAGATTCAAATTGCATTCAAAGTGCACCAGCCTAGCTTAGTATGATTTTTAGGCAATTTTCTGTAGATACCTTGGAGAATTCTTTGATGGTACCCATTTCAGGGCCGGTGTTAGATTCTCAGGCCCTGGTTCTTAGGCCCCTTCCATCTCCAACAATTTTGTTTACTCCAGACTGTTTTTTTTTTTTTTTTTTTAAAAAATAAAGCCAGAAAATTATAATGCAAAAATGCTCAAAAACATAGATGCAGATTTTAAAACTTGCATTTGATTTCTTCTTAGCTAAGCCAGGCTTTAGGGGCTACATGTTACAGAAATAACACGACTTGTGGTTTGCACACAGGTCATCATTATTTTCTTAATTTCTGTAAGACATAAAATTGTAGTAAATAAATGAATGTAATGAATACAATGTATAAAATTAAAATGGGCTACGAGAGTTTGAATTTTCAGTCCAATGCAGATGATTTAGCAATTCTCAGGAACTGTATATAAAGTAACATAACAGATCAATGTTTTGAAAGAGAGAGCTGAAGAAGAAGAAGCTTTGAAAATCTCTTTTTGAGGAAGAAGTGTATATGATAAATGCTCAAAGGTCCTAATAACAAAATATGGAAAAAATCTTTGAAGTAAATATATTTAAGTATGTTGGAGAAATAATACAGCCTAATGGACTTAACAAAGAGATAAATAAAGTGAAGATGTTACTGGCCTGTCAATTAACAAAAGATCTTTACAACAAAACATTAATAACAATAAAAAATTAACATACAAAACAGCTATAAAACAAGATAGTGTCTATATGACAGTAGGTTTATCTTTATACAAAGAAGGAGAAATTTAAGAATCAGAGAAAAATTAAAGAAAAATTCTCATACCAAGGAAAATAGAAAACAAAAAAAGAACTGTGGTGAAAAAAGAAAAACTTTCAGATAATATCAGAAAAAAATGAGAATTGATTTTAATGGATATTAGCTTTGATTGCTTGCAGGAAGATTGACAAATACATTATTTCATCAATCTGCAAAAGGTCTGAGAATTGATTCGTCGTGTAAGACGAAAAGCTTTGCCTTGGGATGGAGGCAACACTTTGTCTCTACTTTAACCATGCATAAGCCTTGGATAGTCGATCTAGGGCTTTATACTAATGATACAAGGTCGCCACTTGACTTCAGTCTTTTACTAACTTAAGTCAAGGAAAAGTATAGACAAAATAATCGTTCGCAAGTTACAGTGAATTCTTCACGGGTGTCCAGCCGGATAGAGTCATAGAATTACGACGTTTCAAGAACCGAGCAGGTTGTTGAAACATGGCCATTCTATGACTCTATCCAGCTGGACACCTGTGAAGAATTCACTGCATCAATACGCCAGGGAAGTCTCCATTTACATATGTTCGCAAGTTAGTTGGAATTAAAATCACTATATTCTTGAAAAGGTTGTAAAGTCTTTAGCTGGACAGGCAATCAGACAAGGTCACAGAAAGAAAGTTTGCAAGTTCGATTAACCGTTCGAGCCAAACCACACCCCAAACTTTACATTACCACTTTCTAGTAGGAGAAATCTAATAAAAGTGAGTCACACGCTCCCATTGTTCCACTGGTTGGTTAACTTTAAACAATCCCGAGGCCTCACTTGACGAAATACTAACCAGTGGCGAATATAGAATATATTTTCGGGGGGGGCCAAGATTAATGTAAGGTTAGGTTAAGTAATTTTAAGTAGACACCCCATAATACTTTATATCAGTTTTGCTGCTCATATTCAGAGGGTAATTTGCGCTGCATGCCCCTTTTACTTTACAGAGATCACATTTATTTATTGTTCACATTAAATAATAAAAAATATATCAATTTTTATACAAACCAAATGATGAAAAGATCTCAGTTACTATTATTTCAAACATTGGTCAAGATTTTAATAATGTCTCATCTGTAAACACGTATCCGAACTAAAAGAGTCAAATACGCGATTTTTATTATCGTGTTTGGAGGGCTTCTAGCTATACATAATGTTTTGTTTTGTGATGGATGTATAAATTGCCAAGACCCCTATTTTTTTTCTTTTTATATACACATGCATATATGTGTTTTATTAACTATCATTCAAGTAACTGTTTTGAGTATCATTTTGGAGAGGCCTTAAAAGAAGGTTTGATAAATACAATGTCAATGAAAATGCAACGAACTTTGTTTTATTAATCGTTTATCCAACTGACAATAAAAAGAATACAATAAAAGAGGAACAAAACTAACAAAAAGGAACTTCAATTTTTACATATATCAATAATCACAAAACAAAGTCTAGGTTTCTTGGTGCACTTGCAAACTTATCAAGAACTTCATCATCACTAACTATATAGTCTCTGTGGATAGAAAGTAAAGCAAGTCCGTTAAGCCTACTTTCAGATGTGCTGTTCCTTAGGTAAGTCTTCAGTCTTCTCAGGCTGGAGAAAGTTCTCTCTACGGTTGCGACAGAAACAGGAAGAACTGCGAGTAATTTCAGAAGGGTATAAATGTTCGGGAAAAAAGTCTTGTCACATGTTTCGAGAGAACTTATAGCCGTTTTTGGAAGGTTTGAAGGATTTTCCTGACTCCACTTTTCTTTCCATAACATAAACTCCCTTCGCACAATCTCTTTATGTGACAAATCTTCTTCATAGAAACTAAAAGCAGCCTCCAATGAACCGAAATCTGTTGTGATACACAATTGTGGAAGTATGTTTTGTATGGATGCAACTGTTTCCTTGTGAGATTCAAAGCGTTCTTTCAGTGAGTCACAAAAATCGTCCAGGTTATGGCACATAAACAGCTCGTCAATAGAATTCTTCTTCTGTGGTGTAAGGGACGTTGCTACGTGCTGTTTGAAGGCTGCAAATTCTTGGAATCTCTTCCTTAATGTCAAGTTTAGCAGCGAATGACTTTATTTGATTATACAAGGCTTTAAATGAGTTATCAGCATTTGCCCTCTCCTTCGACAGAAGGTGTAACACACTCGTAACGTTAGTCAAGGCCTGTGGAAGATCTGTATTTTTGCTTTGAAGCTGCTCAGATAAGTTATGCGTGGTTGATAGCATCCGGCTCAAAACAAAAAGATTAACAATAAATGCAAATTGACTAATAGCACTGCTTAGAATGTGGGCCTTAGATGCTGAGTCACTGAATTCCTCTTCTATTTTGCAAAGGGAGAACAAGATAGGCTCAAAAATGTCTTTAAATAAAATTACTGAGTCATGTCTTTCTACCCATCGGGTTTCGCACAGGGAAATAAGTTTCTTTTTCTTTTGTTCTGGACAACATTCAGAAATCGTTGATTTCAATATTTCTGTTCTTTTTGCTGACGTATGAAAGAATCCACAGATTTCTTTTATGACACCCATACAGTTTCTTATAGAAGGTATTCTGCTCACACTGACAAACACAAATTTAGAGTGTGTGAAGAACAATGTGTATACAGGGCCAACGGTAGCTTTTCTCTGATAGAAGCTTGTACTCCTCTGAATTGCCCACTCATCGTGGCAGCGCCATCGTACCCTTTTGGCCTCTCATTTTGTTTAGGTCAAGTCCTAATGTTGACAAGGTCTCTAATATTGTGTTAGCCAAACCTGCTCCAGTGAGGTCATAAACGGGAACGAATGCCAGAAAATCTTCTCTGATTTTGAAACTTTGGTCCTCTACATAACGTACACAGAGAAAAAACTGTTCAATTTGGCTGATGTCAGTGGTTTCATCTGCTAAAACAGAATAAAAAACAGACTTTCTGACATTTTCTACAATTTTTGATTGTATTATGTGACCAAATGTGTTAATAAGTTCATTTTGAATGAAAGAACTTGTGTACATCGTCTTCCCACCACTGGTCGTTAAATGGTCTTTAAGAATATTATCTCCACTGTTGGCTCGGTATCTCAACAACGATCGAAAATTCCCATCATTTTGGTCTGGTTCTTCAAGGCTTATTCGCCAGAGTCACGATGACCCCTTAGAGCTATTTGTTGCCTTCCGCAAAATCGTATTGTTTGTATTATAGGGATTAGCCGTTTTCTATTATTCTCAATATCCAGTCTTCTTTGGGCATTTACTTGATAACACTTTCTGCCTTGTTCTTAACTATCGCTTTTGTGTTTTCAGCGATCAAAACAGATTTCTTATGGTAGGATAACTTCTCATGTTTGCTAAACATTTCCCTGGCTTTTTTTAAATTGGTAAAAGCTTGAGTAACCAATGCCCCTATTATTTGGTGTTCTCCTTTCCCTACATTTATAGTATGGGAAAATAACACGCAGTACTTGCAAAAACATCCCGATTTTTTCCTCTGAATAAGCTAACCACATAAAATCTTCTAGCCACTTCATTTGAAAAGATCGAGTATGGTTTGAAGTAGTGATGGTGGGAAATTTGTACCAAGGCTGAGGTTTCCAAACATTTTCTAACAAATCAATTTTTTTTTCGTTTGTGAAAGACTGAATGGAATTGTTTTGACAGTAGTTTCCAATATCATAAATATTTTTCATTACTTGATTAGGCCTACTATCCTCCATAACCGGAAATACATTAATTGAGCTCGAAGTAGCGACATCACAAGAAGCAATTCTACCAACGCAGCCGAATTCAGCATTGTCACCGTCAGACGTATTTGCACTTTGTCCTTTCTTAACACTACCGACTTCAGGACTATCACCAACAGGCTTATTGATACTTGGTTTTTTGGCGAAAAAGTTTTGAATAGAAGCTTGCCTCTTCATGACGACTGTGGTTCACTTACGGTCAACTTCAATATTTATTTTGTTGGAAATTGGAAAAATAAGAGAAAAGCGTTTATTAAAATAATCAGAAAGTAAATTACACTCTATAATCACAGACGGTCAAAAATGATTGCGAACATGAAAGTAATAGGAGCCACTCTTCGTCTGCCGAGACTGCACTAGAGTATGGTAACAGCATGTACTGCCGATATCATCAAGAACGCGAAGATATAAGCAGACGGCGCAACAACTCGCTTGCGAGTAATCTTTCGGAACTGAAAAAAAGACGCGCAGCGGAGAACGAAAGAACTAAACGCGCACTATTCGGTTCGGCGGGCGATTCAAACGAATTATTGCGCGTTTCAGATGCATATCTAAACAGTATACATTAAAAAATATAAGTATGGAAGTCATTAGAATAAAAAAAGATATAAGTAATAATACATTTTATTTATATCGCGCATGATTCATTAAAATAGTTCAAATTACGGTACTTATTTTTTTGTTTATATTCATTATTTCGGGGGGGGCCCGGGCCCCCTTGGCCCCCCCTTATATACGCCCTTGATACTAACTCAACTTTATAATAAAATTGTATGATCTAAGCTACATGTTAACGATCCTACTGTCTCTCATTGACTAACTGACTGCTACTGCGCAAGACTACATCTTATTGCATGGACTGCTTCTCGGAGACCCTGAGCGACTGACTGCACTCACTGCTACTGCAAATAAGGAAAATTCTAGGCATCTACCTGCTCTCTCACGAACCGTGGGAAACGTCAAGGTGATCGCTTCACCTGGGTAGTTTCTGGAAGGCTGATCATATATCAAATCGCATGTCAGAAAGGTTTCGTCATAAAATTTGATGTTAACAATAAAAATAATCCTATCTCTCTGAAATTTTGCAAATAGCAAACTTTAACTTTAGTTATTTTAAAAAATTTCCTAGTGTTTAATAGTTTAGCTGAAAATAAATAATTTAAATACGAACTTCACAATATCATTCCAGGCGAATGGTCAAAACTGATGCAATGAAAAATACTATCTCAAAAACTGTAAAAAAATCTGCTCTCTCTCTTAAATTAACCTAGAAACTGACTTTAGAAATAAAATGCAATATTATTCAATCTATTCACGGTTCTGAGAATGAAATTTTGTCATGCAGTTACAAAATTTAATATTTACCTGACAGTTGGTTTACTGAAGTAGAAGCAAGCATAACAGAAATGACTTGTGATAAAGATGAAATCTTGGAAGGGCTGCATGTTGAAAAAGATTTTGAGGGGTTCCTGAAAAATAAACAGAAACAAATAAAAATAGTTTATACAGAAGTAAGAAGGAAACAGTACACTGAAAGGATGAAAAAATATTAGGAACAAGGAAAGAAAGCATAAAATTATTTTCTGTGGTCCTATGTTGGCTGAAATCATAAAGAAGAAGAAAATTAAGCTTTTGAAACAATGAATATAAAATTAAAAAATGGCAACTGACAGAATAAATGATAAATTATTAGTTATTTTAGAACTGTAGGGATTTCTATAAGGAAGTTATTATATATTGCCTCTACAAATAGTCACAATGCTAATATTAAAACACATTACCAGCAGTACTGCAAAATACTGAAAAGGTTATTAAAGAATCTGAAAGTATATACTACAAATATAATTCTCACAACTCTGATAATAAAATTAAGACAACATGTAACATTGTAAAAAATGAAACAGGGAAGAATAATCAGGTCAGTAAAAACATTTATATCAAACAAAATTCAGTAGAATCCAATTTTCGAATTACTGATTTATTGAATAAAGATTTTTTATCTGTTGCTATAAAAAACTAAAGGTTGATTATATTTATAAGGTGGGGAAAGAATTGCTTGTTGAAGACTTGAAATGTAAATATCTTGGCATAACATTTGATATCAAGCTCAACTAGGCAGGACACATTGGACAGGTAGCAGGAAAAGGTTTCAAAAGCCTTCACTTGTTGGAGAGGGTTATTAGGGGATCAATGAGAGAAGTAAAGGAATTGGGTTACAAAACCTTGTTAAGACTATTGCTTGAATATGTGGTGTAATATGGGACCCTCATTTTGGGTATCAAATACAGAAGTTGGAGGCAGTGATGTAGGTAAGCTACCAAGGGCCAGGGTGCAATAAAAGGGGTGAGGCCTTAACTAAACTGGTCAGGTTTCATCAAGTTAAGAATATAAATAGGCCTACTTTAAAGGTTCAAAGCTACTTACTATATGTATACGTAGCCTAGATAATAATAAAACAATAATGAAATAGATTACGATTAATATTATAGTTGTTAAGCAATAAAATTAAGTAAATAAAGATTAAAAGGTATTAAGATATAATGACATTAATGTTGCATTATAGTTACCTACCTACTGACAACAAAATAAATTGTAGTTTAAAAAACTAAAAAAACACTTTTGTCAGTAATGCATTAAAAAGTACAAAATAATGTAATTTACTTAAAATGTTTTGTTACAATACATGCATTCTCACCTCGAGTATATTTTATCTTGATTGATCATTAAATGCAAAAATATAATTTATTCTTCAAACAATGAGTGCTATTAATAATCTTATCATTCCTTAATGTTCAATGACTATACCCTAAAGCATGGAGCACTTGTCGAAATTAATTAAAAGTACACACTTCTTAAAGAAAAGGCAACCAAACACAAATTCATTGGATGAATGATCATTTTTTTAAACTCTACTAGTGGCAACAATGTGCAGATCTTGGAATGGGGGGCCCTCCATCCTGCCATAGGGGGCTCCCTCCAGCTGGGGGGCCCGTGATATTTTGCCTGTCCTGTCACCCTATTGTTACCCACTGCCATTAGAATTACATACAACTGCAAAGTTTCAAATCAATATGACAATTAGAAGTAGTTTAAAATCAATTTCTAAGATTTTTTTATATATATAGTTAGTTAAATACAAGTGAAGCTAATAAAAGCATGTTATTAAGAATATAGTACATAATCTTTTCCTTGCTTTAGTTTTCGCATAAGTATCAATTATTTCCATTAAATACCGGCTTGATGCAGCCTTTCTTTCAATTGCTATCAGCAATAAATGTTGGAGTCGAACTTGACCCACACAATTTCTTAAATAATTCCTTATTATTTATAATTTTCTAAATGATCTTTCAGCTGTTGCAAAAGTGACAAGAATTGCATAAAATAATAATATTGCTGAAAATACTTCTGTAAAGTCACATTCTAGCACTCCATACTTGGTCATAATTTCCATACATAATTGGCAAAAGGATAAGTTGGATCCTATTATATCAAAATATTTGCTTTGGAATTGATCACACTTTTGCAATAAAGTTGCTCATCTAAAACTAGTAAAAATGTGTGTGTTAAAGAAATGAATATTTTACAGACTGCACACATACCAATAAAACATGTATTTAATTGGCTTATTTTTGTGTCTATTACATTATTGACAATGGCAATTTTAAATATTTCTTTTTCATTTCTTAATTGGGAATCGGAAGCTAAATCATCAAAATGATTTTTTAAGTTTCCTTTGCTGATTTCCTTAAAAATTGGGATTTGTATCACATTTTCTTGCAGTTTCACTGGCATTGCACTTGAATAATTCAAAGTCATTTCTATAAACTTTCAGTTTTGCTTTAATCACTTAATCCAAATCAATATTACATTGTTGTAAAGATTTGGATTCATAATTGATGTCATTTGATATATGATGCATGAATTTGCAAAGCAACATGAACTCAAAATTTAGCATTTTTGTTTTAATACTTTCCACTTCTCTATGGTTGTCTTTATTGGAACTCTTGAGGGCCATTTCTGATAATGCTTTGATTATCAATGAATAAATCAATTTATCTATTTGATACTACAGAAGAAGAAATACTTAATTATATTAAAAATCTAAAAAATAAAAATACTTGTGATGGGATGGTATAACAGTACAGTAGAGTCTCACTAATCCGAACTAATTGGGACCGGGCCTTGTTCGGATTACCGAATTGTTCGGATTAGCCGGAGTTACAGTGACTAATTTCTACAATGAAGTATACCAAGCATATAAGTAGGTACAGCATGGTAACAATTGGGAACAACTGGGTGAACAATGGCTCACTCTCACTCCCTCCCTTTATTGTTGAGATGTTTGAAGTGTTCGTGGTCAGTGCACTCTCAGACGGCTCGCGAACTGCTGAGTTAATCTTAGCAATCGATCGCTATTACACTTACAAAATTCGTGTACACTAGCGTGTTATCGCCATGAGTAAACGGAAACATACGACGTTAACGCTCAGAGAAAAACTGGATGCTTTGAAGCGATTGGACAGTGGTGAGAATGTATCTAAGCTGGCGACGGAACTAGGTGTTGGTAAGGCAACCATTTGTGATTGGAAGAAGAACCGAGTGAAGCTTGAACAGTGCTGTGCAACGTCTTCAGGAAAAACACTCGAGATTCGGCAGACTCTGAAACAGACCCAGTACGATAAAGTGGATGAAGCTCTTTTCTTTTGGTTTACACAGGAAAGAGAAAGGGGAACTCCTCTGAGTGGACCAATGGTTCAGGAAAAGGCTGTTTACCTAAACAAATTAATGAATGGTGATGAGTCTTTTAATGCGAGTACGGGTTGGTTGGACAGATTTAAAAAACGTCATGGGATTCGTCAGCTAACAATTACTGGAGAGAAGCTTTCTTCTGACCATGATGCAGCGAAGGAATACGTGCATGAATTTAATAAACTGATAAGAGAGGGAAATTATTCTCCCCAACAAATTTATAATGCTGACGAGACAGGCCTTAATTTTAGGGCATTGCCAACAAAAAGCCTGGCATCAAAAGCAGAAGTCCAAGCTCCTGGCTTTAAAATGAGCAAAGATCGTGTGACTTTACTAGTGTGCAGCAACGCTGCTGGTAACCCCGCAGGGGCCTGGTACGCAAGTGCCAGGTACGGGTTTGGCGAAACCCGCGGTGCCCGAGCTGGAAACTTGTGAGCGCCGCAAGTTTCCCACACTGTAAACTCCTACCATGCTTCAACGACCACCGTAGGGCGTGGCGGTGGAACGTTGTGTGCCTAGGAGAAACGGGGATCTTGGCTTCATCGCCCGGATCGCGAGGACGGAACAAACCTCTATAAAAAACCCCTCAACCTCAAGGTCGGACACGTGTTGAGGAGGTGGATGAGTGGTGAGGCGAACCACCCGCTAACGTGCAACCTCAGGGGCACCTGCGCACCCCTGTTGTAAAAGCACTTCCTTTTTAAAATGGTTTTTTCTCGTGGGAACAAAAATGCCTTCCACCAAAAAACCTAAAAACCCTGCGGCCCGGGTGTGTCGCAGGTTAATAAAAACACACCCAGTTCCAATAAGCGGGCGAGGGTTGACAGCCCTCCTCCGGAACAAGTGAACCGTAACAGAGAGGGTTGTCTCATAGACAACGCCTTTGTGATCATGGCAAGAACGGAGGGGTCCTTTTGAAAAGGTCTCTCCGTTCTATATACAGAAAGGTATAGAGGGAATATCTGGTACCCTAAAAAGCGTAAAGAAGCTGAGGAACGGGACACTGCTGTTAGAGACATCTAACTATAAGCAGGCTGCCCTACTCCTTAAGTGTGAGAAGCTCGGGGAGTTTGCAGTGAAATGTGAACTCCATAAGACTCTAAATAGCAGCAAAGGCGTGATCACCTGCCGAGATTTGATCGATATAGAGTTAGAGGAACTCCTTAAGGAGTGGAGATCAGAAAATGTGGTCGAGGTCAGGCAAAATCAAATGAAGGGTTAACGGCAATCTGAGAAGACTGCCACCTTCGTCCTGACGTTCGACACTCCGACGTTGCCGAAATCCATTAAAGCTGGATATTTAAATCTGAATGTTCGCCCGTATGTCCCGGACCCGATGCGCTGCTTTAAGTGCCAGCGGTTCGGGCATACGACGGCGAACTGTAAAGGCAACGCCACTTGTGGGAGATGTGGAAAGTCGGCGCACGAACCGGGTGCAAATTGCACCCTCCCACAGGTGTGCATTAACTGCTCCGGGTCACATCCAGCTGGAGCAGGGAGTGTCGAGTGTACCTTGAAGAAAAGAAGGTACAGGAGTTGAAGACTAAGGAAAGAATATCCTTTGGCGAGGCGAAGAAACGGTTTTAAGGCGCTGGCGCCACCGGTCTTCGCCACTAGCTTCGCCAAAACGTTGTCAACTCCCGTCAGGAAGGAGAGCATTGCTACGCAGACGACCGTTGTAGACACGGGCACGAGCATGACATGCTTGTGCCAGTGCAAGTGTGGTGCGCAGCCCACTAAGGTCCTAACACCAGGGACCGCGGTCGTCGGTAGTAGCGCTTCTGCTAACCCGACCTCTACAGCAGCAGGGTCTACAAGTTCACCAGCCAAAGCACGGCCATCCGCTCCAGTAGCTGCAGCCGTGGGTGCCTCTGCAACAGCAGAAGCAGCACCCATGGCAAAAGCTGCATCTGCGGCGGTAGTAGTAACAGCAGCTACGCCATCTACCGGAAGCGGATGGCAGTTAGTGCAGAAAGTTCGGGGTCCGAAGTTTAAACACACGGACCCCACCATGTTCCTGAAGTCCCCCTCCACTTCTCCTCCTAGTTCCCCAACTAGCGTAGGGGGGAGGGGGACAAGGCCTCGGCGGAAGAAAGATCCGCAAGACGCCGAGGCCTTAGAACAAAAGTCGTCTTCGGACCCCGAAGATGACGTTTATGCTGGTGGACGTAGACCCTGGTCCCGTTCCTCAGCAGACACCAGACCCTGACCCACCCAACCAGGGGCGGGTGGTTTTAAATAGGTAGAATGGCTCCCATACTTCAGTGGAATGTAAACGGTTTTCAGGCTCACAAAGAGGAAGTCCAACTCTTAGCACGGTCTAATCCATTGTGTCTCTGCATACAGGAGACACATTTTAGACCATCGCACGAACCAGTGCTAAGAGGATATGACATATTCCGAAAAGACGATACCGAGGGTGATCGAGCGAAGGGCGGAGTGGCCGTGTTTGTTCGGAACACGGTCCACTCCGAACCCGTTGCTCTCACCTCTCATCTACAAGCAGTAGCGGTGAAAATACACGGTCCAATACAACTGACCGTATGCTCTATCTATCTGCCACCCAGTTTGTCCTTCGACTACGACGACCTGGTTGGCATTACACGACAACTCACTCGGCCCTTTCTCCTTTTGGGAGATTTCAACGCCCACAGTGCGTTGTGGGGTTCCACCACCGATTGCCCTCGGGGCCGAGTGGTTGGTAGATTGATAGAGCAGGAGGAAATTTGTATCCTGAATACAGGGCAAATGACTCATTTCACCGCTGCTACCGGTACGTCTTCTTCCATTGACCTTTCGTTGTGCTCCCCCTCCATCGCGGACTCCGTGCATTGGGAGGTGGATCGCGACCTACATGGAAGTGACCACTTCCCTGTTTGGATGCACGTTGAGTGCGAGCGGGGAGGAGGTAATAACCGACGTAAATGGAACGTCAGTGGTGCAGATTGGCAGCTCTTCTGCCGTTCTGTACTGCTGCAACCCTGTGGCAGTATACAGGAGAAGGTGAATCACTTCACAGAAGTGATTCACCGTGCAGCTGACGTTCTCCATGCCGAAAAGCTCCGGAATGCTGCGAAGGACGCCTGTCCCCTGGTGGAACGACGATTGTCGTTCCGCCATACAGGGTCGTAGATGGGCGCTACGTCGTTTTAGGTTGTGCCCAACAACTGACAACCTAGCAGCGTTTCGTATTGCTAGAGCTAAGGCGCGTCGAGTTATTAAAGACAGCAAGAAAAGGTCATGGCAGAACTTTGTGAGCACTATTAATCGTTCCACTCCTTCGTCAAAAGTATGGGAGTCCATCCGCCGTATATCCGGAAGGTACTCCCGCCCACCAGTATCTGGGTTACTGGATCATGGACGTATTATTACCGACGAACGAAGCATAGCGCAGCCGATGGCGGAGAACTTCGCCACTGTCACTTCATCGGCCAACTTTGAACCTCGGTTCCAGCAACAAAGAGTTGCTGCCGAGAGGCGCGCGCTGTGCTTTGATTCGTCGAATACAGAGGCATACAACCGCCCATTTACATTTTGGGAACTGGAGTCAGCGTTGAATAGCGCAAACGACACTGCTCCAGGGCCTGATCTGATCCAGTCCCAGATGCTGAGGCATCTTAGTAAAGATGCTAAAGAGTACCTTCTGGATACTTTTAATGACATATGGACCGGAGGACACTTCCCCGACTCGTGGAAAGAAGCAACACTAATTCCAATTTTAAAACCTGGCAAAGACAAATTGTTGCCAGGTAGTTATCGTAGTATTGCCTTGACTAGCTGCGTGGGGAAGACACTGGAGAGGATGGTGAATCGCCGCCTCGTCTGGTGTCTTGAATCCCGTAATCTTCTGAGCCGCTTTCAGTGTGGATTCAGGAAGTTCCGTTCCACCTTGGACAACCTGATCCTCCTGGAGGCGGCAATACAGGATGCGTTCATTCGCAGCCAGCATCTTGTGGGAGTCTTTTTCGATCTGGAGAAGGCCTACGATACTACCTGGCGGCATGTTATTTTAAAGCAGCTGCACGAATGGGGTTTTAAGGGTAACCCTGCCCCGTTTTTTAAAATCATTTTTATCTGGTCGTTGCTTCCGGTACCGAGTCGGTAGTGAAATGTCTGATCTTTTATTCAGGAAAACGGTGTTCCTCAGGGATCTGTTTTAAGTGTGACCCTTTTTGCAATTGCTATAAATAGCATAGCATCCATTATAAGGAGTCCAATAGGGTACTCCATATATGTGGATGATTTTTTAATTTTTATTGCGTCATCCAGCCTGAGAAGCGCTGAGCGGCAGTTGCAACTCACGCTGAACAGGCTGGATGAATGGTCAGTGCACACCGGTTTTCGTTTCTCTGCCGAGAAAACCCGGTGTGTACTTTTTAGTCGTAGTAGGACACTTTTACCAGAGCCTCACCTTACCTTGAGGAACACCGTTTTACGTTTTACTGACACTGTTCGATTTCTGGGCCTCATTTTAGACACTAGGCTAACCTGGCTGCCACATCTTAAAGATGTGAAAGCCAGAGCCTCTAGAGCTCTTAATGTTTTAAAACGCCAGTGTGGCAGGTCATGGGGCACTGACCGCTCCTGCCTGCTACAATTTTACAGAGCCTTTGTACGGTCGCGGTTGTAGTACGGTTGTATTGTATATGGTTCGGCACGGGACAGTTACCTTTGTATACTGGATAGTGTCCACCATGCAGGAATTCGGCTCGCCACGGGTGCATATCGCACCAGCCCTATCGTCAGCATTTGTGCTGACTCGGGCGAGCCGCCGCTTACCATCCCTCGGCAACTCCTCATGGTGCGACACTACCTGCAGGTTGCCATAACACCTGGCAGTCCCGTGTACGACATAGTTCTGCACCCTAACCACGAGCGGCTCTATACCAACCGGCATAGAGCCACTAAACCGTTCAGCTACCGTACAAAGGCTATTTTAGAACAATATGGATTCGAGCTTCCCTCTTTTTATCACCAGGGTTGGAGTAAATCTCCTCCCTGGCTTTTAAAGAGGCCCAGAACAATTTTAGATCTGTCCCGGCATAACAAACTGTTAACCGCTGACAGTGTTATTTTTTAATAATTTTACTGATATTTTAAACCAATATCACAGTTTTACCCCGGTGTTTACGGATGGGTCTAAGCAGGCTAACAGTGTAGGCTGTTCAGTAGTGTTCCCTCGAGTGACTTACAAATACAAGCTGGAAAGCAGGTGCAGTGTTTACACTGCGGAGTGCTATGCCCTGCTAAAGTCGCTCCAGCATATGAAGGCACGCCGTGATATGAAGTACCTCATATGCTGTGATTCCCTCAGTTGTATTCAGGCATTAGCAACTATGTACCCAGCAGACCGTCTAGTCCAGGACATCCAGGACACCCTCCTTTCCCTCCAGTCGTGTGGGAAGGAGGTCGTATTCTGCTGGGTACCGGCCATGTTGGAATCAGGGGGAACGAGGCAGCTGATGAAGCTGCCAAGTTAGCCTGTGACAAGGTCAGAATTGACTTTGATCCGGTCCCAAAGTCTGACCTTGCCTTGGCGGCGAAGAGATTTGTTTTTGATGATTGGCAGAGGCAGTGGCTGGAAGTTGAGCATAATAAGCTCCGGCTGGTCAAACCGACCGTTCAGCCGTGGAGCAGCTCCTTCCAGCGGGCGAGGAGGGATGAGGTTCTCCTTACTCGCCTCCGTATAGGGCACTGTCCTCTGACACACGGCTTTCTTCTCCGCCGGGAGGACCCACCCGAATGTGATGCTTGTGGCGTACCTTTGACGGTACGCCACATTTTAACAGAGTGTGTTTTATTTTTTGACTTAAGGGCAGAGGTTGGCCTAGCCAACGATCTGTCCCTTATTTTAAGTAATGAAGCTAGCAATGTGGCTAAAGTTTTAAAATTCTGTGTATTGGGCGGTCTGATCCCAAAAATTTTGGGAAGTCCGGCCTAATCTTCTAAGGTGAATGAGGGCCATTTTACAGCCACTCATCCGTGTACATAGCTATTGTTTTGTTTTGTCTCATTTGTGTTCGTTTTACTGTTAGATTTAAGTTTTTATGTCTGGCTGGCCCTTTACAGCCAGCCGGACATGAGCTGTGATGTTAGTCTTTTAATGGCCCCTTTACAGCCAACATTTTAGCATTTTACTCTATTTGCCGTCTGTATGGCCGACCCCTCTACAGTCGGCCGTACAGACGGTAGAACTTGGAGTTTAAGGCACATTGCTAAGCCGGTCGTTGTTAGGGCGCTAATGACCTCGCCGTCGACGCGCCCTTAAACCACAACAACAACAACAACAACAGCTGCTGGTAATCACAAGCTCCCTTTAATGATGATCGGCAAATCTGTTAGCCCCAGAGCTTTCAAAAACTGCAACATGAAATCCCTACCTGTATACTATCGCAACCAGAAAAAAGCATGGATGGATGGTAAGCTTTTCAAAGAATGGTTTCACGACCAGTTTGTTCCCTCTGTCCGGCGGTTTTCCAAGGAAAATAATTTACCTCCCCGTGCTATCCTTTTGATTGATAAGTTTAATAACGCACCATCTCACCCCAGCATTGAGGAATTATGTGATGGAGAAATCGTGGTGAAGTTTTTGCCGCCGAATGCTACACCACTTCTACAGCCAATGGACCAGGGCGTACTACAAACATTAAAACTGATTTACAGAAAACAATTCTTAAGAATGCTGATCCAAGATGATAACATTCCTTTAGTTGAAAAAAAAAGGATGTTGTTTATTGGGCTGCTGAGGCATTGCAGAAAATTTCAGAAAATCTTGGAGAAAACTATGGACATCTCTTGAATTTCAGGACATACCAGCTGAAAATGAAGAGGAGAGTTTCCTAAAAATGGTACAGACAATCCCTGGATGTGAAGAAGCCTGTGAAGCAGACGTAGATGAATGGATGGCAGTGGATGATTCAATAATGGAGCACCTTACTGACGTTGATTTAGTGGCTGCTGTGATTCAAGACCAGGTAGAAGTGGAATTTTACGACGAAAGTGACAATGAGACGGAATGTGACAAAGGAGAGTTGGTGTCACACACTGACGTGGCAGAAGCCTTTGATCTCGTGCTACGCTATATGGAGCAACAGACCACTGCTACACCAGCTGATTTAATGTTTATCAGACGATGGCACAACTTTGCGTCATATAACAGACTGTCTTCATTACGCCAAAAAACAATTACTGAGTTTCTGTGCTCTAAAAAGTAGGGATGAAATGTGTGTTTCTAACCGTTGTAACTACTATCGTAAGTTTGACAGTTTTTCTTTCAGTGTTACGCATTTTTTAAATTTAATCTTTTCTAGCTAATTTTTGTGTATAAATTAAAATTGTGTACATGTACAGTAGTTAACCACACAATTATATAGCGTATGAACTGTATTTTTAGGGTGTTTTAATTCTTTTACCATTTTTTTATATTAAGGCTATGTAATGCTTTGCCATGTTCGGATTAACCGGACGTTCGGATTATCGGGGTTCAGATTAGCAGGACTCTACTGTATTTGTATTGAAACATTGTAAAGAAGTGCTGGCAAAACCACTGGCATATCTTGTAAATGAATCCATTGTGAATGGAATATTTTCAGAAGGCTTGAAAATTAGCTTAATTAGACCTGTTAGATGGCAACAAGAGAGAAATTAGTAACTACAGGGCTATTACTCTAACCTCTGTTCTAAGTAAATTATTTGAAAAAATTATCTTAGTATGAATAAATAGTTTCATGTGCCAAAATAGCATTATTAACCCAAAATGGTTTTCAGAGAGTACTATCCACTACAACTGCTGTCATTCATTTTGTACATGAAATTCTAAGAAAGCTAGATGAAAAACAAAAAGTTGCTGGTTTATTTCTTGACCTTTCAAAAGCTTTTGACTGTGTTGATAACCACCACTTACTTGCAAATTAGAAAATTATGGAATTAGGGGATTGGCAAATAAATTGCTGTCTTCCTACCTCAAAAACAGACAACAGTTTACAGGAATTCTTTTTAAAAATGGCGAATCTATAATAAAGATAAAATCTAAAATTGGTATAGTTACATTTGGAGTTCCTCAGGGATCAGTATTGCATCCTATATTATTTTCTCTTTATATAAATGACTTTTCTACACCAACTAACAGTAGAATTATAACATATGTAGATGACACTACAGCAGTATGTTGGGATAGTGATGATTTATCATTAGAAGGAACTACTGCTAATGTCACTAATGAATTAACAAATCATTTTGATAAAAATGAGGTAATTTGCAATAAAAGTAAAACTAATTTAATAAAATTTGAACTTAGAAATCATAAGTAGATAATAAGTTTAATCTGATTACAGATTAAGGAAACATTTATGAAATAAATGAGCATAATTTCCTTGGAATATACATCTACATCTACATATATACTCTGCAATTCACAAAACTGTGGGTGGCAGAGGGTGCTCAGCACCAAACCTAATCTCTTTGTTGTGCATTCAAATACCTAATGGTACGAGGAAAAAAGTATTCATATAAGAATCAGTACGGCACCTTATTTCTCTAATTTTATCTTTCCTGTCATTCCGACCCAAATAGGTTGGTGGACGAAGTATTTCACTACACTCGTAAGTGAAAGTGGGAGTACGCATGTTTACAAATAAGTTTATACGAAACGTGCGTTGTCTATCTACCAGAGACTCCCAGCCTAGTCTACTAATCAGTTCTGTAACACTTTCATAAAGACTGTAGCAAGCGGTCATGAATCGAGCGGCTCTTCTCTGTACTTTCTCTGTATTCTCAATCAGCCCCTTACGAAACAGATCCCAGATGGCACAACAATAGTCCAAATGTGGACGCACAAGAGATTTGTACGCTATCTCCTTTGTTTATTCATTACAATTTTTCAAAATTCGACCTAGGAACCGCAGCCTAGAATTAGCTCTACCTACCAACGTATTAATGTGCAAGTCCCATTTCATGTTCCTTTGTACTGTTATTCCCAAATATTTCATAGAATCAACCATATCGATAACTGAACTGTTTACCTCGTATTTCTGAACAATCGGATTCTTTTTGTTATTTATGCTCACTGTCTTACACTTTTTACAATTTAGTGTGAGTTGCCACTCAGCGCATCTTGCCAAAATAACATCCAGATCACGCTGAATTGCTAAACAATCGGCCAAATTCCTTACTTGCCTATAAATAACCGCATCATCAGCAAACAATCTAAAAAGGCTTTTCACTTTGTCTCTGAGATCGTTTATAAAAATTAAGAAAAGAAGTGGTCCTATTACACTTCCTTGAGGTACACCCGATGTAACATCTAGATTAGAAGAACTTTCTCCTTCAACAACGACATACTGCGATCGACCAGTTAGAAAATCCTTTATCCATTCACAAAGCTGATCCGATATACCGTACGCTCGTAACTTCGCCAAAAGGCGGTTGTGTGGCACAGAGTCAAAGGCTTTCTGAAAATCTAAAAAAATTGCATCTACTTGTGAACCTGCATCAATAACTTTCATTACGCCGTGTTTAAATAGGGCCAGCTGTGTTTCACATGATCTTTTCTTCTGAAATCCGTGTTGATTTTTTGTAAGCAAATTATTTTCATCGAAATTCATAATGTTCGAGCATATAATATGCTCCATAACTGTACTACAAATAGATGTTATAGATATGGGACGGTACTTTCCAGGTTCGCTTCGATCACCTTTCTTGAAAATCGGAGTTACTTGTGCTATTTTCCAGTCTGAAGGTACTTTTCGCTCTTCTAGGGATTTACTGAATATATCAGACAGTAATAAGGTAGTCTCCTACAGCATCCACCATTTTCTCTGTTCTACTTGCTGCTATTCGGGCTTTAGGATGCGTCAACAATGTTTAGTCTACTTGTTGATGAAGGGCAAAGACCCAAAAACTTCAATGTCTTTTGTATTTTTGTGTGTTAAATGTGTTTCACTGCATAGCCATCTAAGGTAAGTGGCGATTCATTTCCCTATCCCAAATTGTAATTACTTTTCACTAATAATTGTCCATTATTTGATTAGAGCGAGATATCGGGAAAGTAAACCCATCACTTACCAAAGTTGAAGGCACAAGTGCTGCAACCCCCACACAAAATGTGAAACAAACAGAACTTTACAGTATTTTGGTTTAAAGCCTTATTTGTACGGGAAAAATAGGGCATTTGGTAGGGGAGGTGTTTCCCCACATCCAACAATATTTCCCCAGAATCGTCCCAGCTGACATCATTACTTCCGTTGCATGTAAGACGTTAAAACTTTATAGCAATATTACTAGCAAATTAAAAAGGAATTATTCTATTGATACAAGCAAATCTGAGCCAGAAAATTTGGTACTTTAAAATATATTTTATTGGACCAGTGCATATTATAACTTGTCCTGCCTTCATACAAATAAATATCTTACATCCTAATTAAATACTTCAACATTGCAACAATTTTGGTATATACCACTGTAAAGTGGATAAGTTTCTAAATTGGAAAGCTCATGATGATTTTGTTTGTAAAAAAGTAAGGGAATCTTTCTAATGAATCAGTTGTGTAATGTTGTGGATAGAAGTGTTTTAAAAATTGCATACTATGGAATAATCTTCCCACATATCCTGTATGGAATTGAAGTTTGGGGATCTTGTTGCCATTTCTACATGCAGGGCTGGTTTAAGACTACCACAAGAACCGCAGTAGCGGGGGGCCCCAAGCTTGAGGAGGCCCCGCTACGATCCCCTTCAAAATTTGTCCTTACTTAATGAACAATTTTCCTACTAAAATAAATAATCTACAAATTTAGAATGTTAACAAGCTGCGTTCACAATAGACATTTTCGAGGCGTGGAGTTCCACGAGAAGTCCTTCATGAGATTCAGTAGTATCTGATGTAATTACAATAGACCTATATATTTAAAGGCGTGTATTGCTCTGAACCTGTTTCAGCAATTTATGTAATTTGGTTCGAATAAACTCATTCATATTTTGACGTTTCATATAAAAAGTTATTGAATTAAAATGTGCATGCTTGCTCACGTGTCTCGAGTCCCAAAACCCTATATGTACTAGCAAAGAAAGGCAAGAAAATAAATGTCGTATACAAAAAGTGTATTTATAATAGCTACAAAATTGAATACAAAAACAATTTCATTTGACACAATGGGCAGCAGGGCTTTGCAGCTAATACATACACAATAAACTGCTGGCCCGTTTGTACACAGATTTAGAGAAACCTCAGTCCATCTCTTTAATCGTTGTTTGAGCTCTACACACACACATTACATATATATATAGATAATATATATATATGTGTGTGTGTGTGTGTGTGTGTGTGTGTAATATCACAAAAATTATCAAAAGTACATCTAGAATAGAAGTAGGGGGCCCCGAAATCAAACTTCGCAGGGGGCCCCGAAATTCCTTAAGCTGGCCCTGTCTACATGAATAGATTGTTAGTGCTCCAGAAAAGATGTATCAGGATAATATACAAGTTGGATAGGAATACTCCCTGTAAAGAAATATTTAGGCAAGAAAATATTCTTACTATATTTTCAGTATATATATATATATATATATATAGGGTTTTGTTACTAATTAGATGCAATCCAAAATTTAATAACACTAATAGTGAAATTAATAAATTAGACACTCGAAATAAAACTAATTTACATATCAAAAGATATAACTCCAAGGCAGCAGATAAAAGTGCATTTGAAATGAGAGCAAGACAATGTAATAAGCTACCAACACATTTAAAGTCATTGATTGGAAATGAATTTAAAACTGAAGTAAAACATTATCTATGTAATAAGGCTTTATATAATCTTAATGAGTTGTGAACTGTATGTAATAGCATTTCTGTATTGAATTATTGTAACTTAATGTTAATTTACTTTCTCGAAGTTCCTGGCCTTGCTATGGAATTCATTTATATTGGAATTCATTATACTATAAGGTATTCTTGTTGTGTAAGTTGTATTGGTCCTTGCTAGAAACTTGTGTACGCAAGTATATTGGCAATAAACAATTATATAAAATATTGCAAATATTCTATTGATCATACTGGACCATCTAGTCAGATTTAATTTTTTGTTGAGTGGTCTGTGATTCACCAGCGAATTTTGACAGCAGATTCTAATGCATAATTCTATTTCCAAAAAAAATTATATACTCATATTTCTTGCATCTTTGGGAAAAAATGAATCATCTGTAATTTCAACACAACTGCTAACCGCATCATTTATCACCATATTTAAATTATGACTGGTGCAGTGTATGTACTCCACATTGGACTGAATATCCTTAATATTTTTTGTACAACATTATACATACCAATCATCTCACTAGCTCCATCATAACCTTGACCCACACACTTTTTAAAATCAATTTTTTTTTCAGTAAATACTGTAATCATGACTAAATCTGCTGCGCCGTGTTTGATAGCTGCATAAAAGCCTAGAAACACTTCTTATACTTCTATATTGACTGGCTGTCCATTTTCCAATTTAGTTATTACAGCATACCACACAACAATGCTTAGCTTTGTTTCTCAGTAAATTGTGAAGTTATTAAGTGATAGTGAACTGTTTTTTAAATAGAAAATCAGTAAAGTGTAAACAAGTTTTATTTGTTTACATTTGAGGTTAGGTCATAACAAGAGTTCTAGGGTGTCAAATTTCATTTTAATTGTTTAAAGAGTTATTTTTATATCATTTGTTTGTTTTGGTTGTAAGTCTTGTAGTTGACAAGTGTTTTTAATTCACTTTTCGAAAAGTTTCAAGTGATTTACATAGTATTTTGTTTAGCATTTTTCTTAGAATCATACTTTTACTTTTCTTTGGCAACTGAAACACAAGTAGTTAATTAAGATCATAAGTTTTGAAAAGTAAACATTTTTAAGTTTTTATTCTCCTAAGTTATTAAGTTTTTCTGAAAGTATCAAAATGGATACTAAGTGTGGAAGTTGCCGAAGACCAGTAAGAGAAGGAGTGACGTGCCGGGACTGCGGGCGCTGGTTTCACTGGGGGTGCAGCGATGTTACTAACAGTGACTCTTGTGTCAGTATTGCCTGGAACTGTCACTTATGCAGAATTATTGATCAGGAGCAGCGGATTCTGAAGCTCCAGTCAGATCTGGCATCTGCGGAGAGGGATTTAAAGGCCCCTAAGGCAGAAAACTCAGTTCTTAGGCTTAGGCAGAACAATGAGTGGAGGGAAGTCAGCTCTGGCAGGAGAGGTAGGAGACGCTGTTTGTCTGATGGTTTCCAGCTGGAGACGTCCAATGTGTTTCGGCCATTGGAGGATCTAGATGGCGACTCTGAGGACCGTCAAGTTGGACTGAACGATCTGGGATCATATAAAGTAAAAGGGAGAACTTTTCAGGGGGTATCTAAATGTAGGAAGGTACTGTTACCTGGAAGCAGTCACGGGAGGGGAATAAGTGAGATGGTTCAGTCTGACTTGGGGCCAGATTATGAAGTCTGCAGTATTTTCAAACCAAATGCATATCTTGGAAGTGTTGTAGCAAATGTGGAAGACTTAGGGAAAGATTTTTCAAAGGAGGATTGTATTGTAATTGTGGGGGGACCAGGAAATAGTCTTGATAAGGACCTCAATTACTCAAATGAGGAAGACATTGCTCACATTTCCAGGAACACGCATCAGACAAATGTGGGATTTGTGGGTTTGCTTGAGCGTTATGATAAACCCTGGATGTGGCATAACATTAGGCGTACAAATGCATCGTTGAAAAGGGTTCTCTGGCAATCGGCAAATTCCCACATTGGTTTGATACATGTGGCCTGCATTGGTAGGGACAGTTATACTCGCCATGGACTCCATCTGAATCTCAGAGGTAAAAGGAAGCTTTCGCTTCTTATTGCTGATGAGATCAGGGTATGCCAGGCGAGTGAAAGGGGTATTCCTGTGATAAGTGGTATTAAGTCGCGTCCTTTTTTAGGGTAAATAAAATAAATGTATTAAGATCTCTAAAAGAAATTAACGTCTCTCCTGATCAAAACTTCTCGAAATTAGAAATTCCATCTAACGTATCAGTATATACTAATAAAGTAAACAATTTAAATTTATTGAATCAAAGAGTTCAGACCACTATTCTCCATCAAAAACTGATGACACTACCTTATGCCTAGAAGAGATTCAAAATTCCAGAAATTTCAGTGTAGATGTTTTGTGCATATCTGAACATCATTTGTCTGACACAGGAATATCTCAGCTTTCCATCCCAAATTATAAACTAAGTTCTCATTTCTGTAGATGTAAAATGGAGAAAGGTGGAGTTGCCATTTTTGTTAAAAATAATATTCAATGCAATAGTGTAGCCGTAAGTAAGTATTGTATAGAACAACACTTTGAATGCTGTGTTACTAAACTAGAATATGGTAAGGAAGAGCTCATATTAATAGCAATTTACAGGGCCCCCTCAGGAAATTTTAGTCTGTTTTTATCACAGTTAGAGTCTTTGTTACTATGTTTAAAAAATAACAAACAAATAGTTTTATGTGGAGATTTTAATGTTGACTTTCTCAATAAAAGCAATGAGAGGCTAGATATGGAAGCCTTGATGTTGTCTTTTAACTTAATGGCACTTGTAAATTTTCCTACTAGAATACAAAATAATAGCAGGACTGCAATTGATAATTTTTTATGGATATTTCTGAGTACAGTAATTACGACATACTTCAAGTAATAAATGGTATCTCAGATCATGATGCCCAGCTGCTATGTATCAAGTCCAGAAACACTATTAAACAGATAGAGAAAACCTGGGTTTATAGAAGAAATATTAATGAAAACAATATAAAACATTTCATAGATTCCTTAAATAATGAACAATGGTCAGAAGTGTACAATGCACAGGGTGTTAATGCAAAATTTGATTCCTTTCTCAATATATTTCTAACATTTTTCGAAAGTTTCGAAAAAAGGAAAGTTGTCAATACTCCAAACAATGAACTAGGTAACGGCTGGATAACAAAGGGTATTAGAATATCTTGTAAAACAAAAAGAGACCTGTACTTAAAAGTAAGAGAATCAGATAACTATACACTTAAAGCTCATTATTCTAAAATACTAAGAAATGTAATAAGAAAGGCCAAAACTGGTATATACACAGACGGAAAAAAAAATCCCAACACCAAGAAAAAATTATTGTAGAGTAATGAAATTTGGACAATGCATTTGTCAAGTTAACATGTTTAATTGATTAAATTTTCAAGATCACAGGTTAATTTAAGCTCAAGAAAATGCATTTCAAATGTGAAATACTGTTAAATTAATAGCCGGTGTAACCTCCAGAATTTTGAATGCAAGCCTGCAAACGTGAATGCATTGTGTCATACAGGTTTCGAATGTCACTTTGTGGTATGGAGTTCCATGCTTGTTGTACTTGTGCTGTCAATACTGGGACGGTCAGTGCTGGCTGTGGATGATGCTGGAGTTGTCGTCCAATGATATCCCATACGTGTTCAATTGGAGACAGATCTGGTGATCTCGCAGGCCAAGGTAACATGTCGACACTCTGTAGAGCACGTTGCGAGACAACAGCGGTATGAGGGCGAGCGTTATCCTGTTGAAAAACTCCCCCTTGAATGCTGTTCATGAATGGCAGCACTACAGGTTGAATTACCAGACTGACGTACAAATTTGCAGTCAGTGTGTTTGGTATAACCACAAGAGTGCTCCTGCTGTCATAGGAAATTGCTCCCCAGACCATGACTCCAGGTGTAGGTCCAGTGTGTCTAGGCCGCAGACAGTTTGGTTGCAGGCGTTCCCCTGGCCTCCTTCTGACCAACACTCGGCCATCACTGGCACCAAGGCAGAACCTGCTTTCATCAGAAAACACAACAGATCTCCACTCCGTCCTCCAATGAGCTCTGGCTTGACACCACTGGAGTCGCAAACGGCGATGGCTTGTAGTCAGTGGAATGCACGCTACAGGGCGCCTGGCTCGGAGCTGTCCTTGAAGTAACCGATTTCTAACAGTTCGTTGTGTCACTGTGGTACCAACTGCAGCTCGAATTTCTGCCGCAGACGCAGTACGATGCGCCACAGCTGTACGCCGAATACGGCGGTCTTCCCTCTCAGTAGTGCCACGTGGCCTCCCGGAACCCGGTCTTCTTGAGGCAGTACCATCCCTTGACCACTGCACCCAACAATCATGCACAGTGGATACATTCCGGCCAAGTCTTTCTGCAATATCGCGAAAAGAAAATCCACCTTCTCGTAGCCCTATTACACGACCTCGTTCAAACTCGGTGAGCTGTTGATAATGGCTTCTTCGTCTTCTTAAAGGCATTCTTGGCTAACATCAACTCACTATGTCAAATCTCAGCGGTAAATAACGTTCACAAACTTTACAGCGCGTATTTAAAGCAAACCTGATTTGCAAGCTCTGAGTAGTGCTACTAGCGCCACACTTATGCGCGAAGCGCGAAATTTGAATCGATGTCATCTTTCAGATGTATAAACACGCCTACCAAATTTCGTTTATCTAACACAAGTCTTTCTTGGTGTTGGGATTTTTTTTTCTGTCTGTGTATCAAAGAAAATAGAGAATTCAGGCAATAAGATGAAAACTATATGGAATATAATAAAACCTGTAACAGGAACATCTAAAGACATAAAAATCGAACAAAATGGATCTGTCCATAGTGAAGTAGGGGAGGTTTGTGAAATATTTAACAAACATTTTACTACAGTTGTAGAGAAATTAGGCATAGAAAAGCAGTCCCCAAATAGTGCCCTTAGGCTTCTTCAGACTGCTTACCCAAATAGATTTGTGGAAATGCAATTGCCACCAGTAACAGTCTCAGAAATAAATAAACTCATTAAACAATTAAAACCTAAAAATTCTTCCAGCTATGACAATATTTCAAGTAAATTACTAAAAAGATGTTCAGATTGTATTGATCGTGTACTTGCCCACATTTGTAATGAATCGTTAATTCAAGGTGTGTTTCCAAATAGACTAAAATATGCAGTTGTAAAACCATTTTAAAAAAAAGGAGAATCAACATGTGTAGATAACTATCATCCCATTTCATTACTTTCAGGATTCTCAAAGATTTTTGAAAAAGTCATGTATTGTAGAGTAATAAAACATGTTACGCAAAATAATATCCTCACTAAATCCCAATTTGGATTCCAAAAAGGATCATCTATAGAAATGGCTATATATTCATTTTTAAATAACACATTTGAGGAACTTAATAATAAAATGAACCCTGTAGGAATATGTTGTGATCTTGCAAAAGCATTTGACTGTGTAAATCATGAACTACTTTTGAAAAAAATGGAATACTATGGTATTTATGGAATCGCAGGTAAATGGTTTAGATCATACATGGAAAGTCAAATGCAAAAAGTGTCCATTTTTGATACTAAAATAAACAAAAATGCTTCATCAGACTGGGAAAAATTAAAACATGGAATTCCACAAGGTTCTGTCCTAGGACCCCTCCTCTTTTTGTTGTATATCAATGACCATCCTGGAAACTTATCTGACAAAGTTAAGAGTGTTTTATTTGCAGATGACACTAACCTGACTGTGAGAAAAACACCAAACAGCAATCTAGAATTTAATGTAAATGAAGTACTTAGTGAAGTAGCAAATTGGTTTAAGGCAAATTCATTAAAACTAAATTTTGAAGAAACACTTTATATTAGGTTTAAAACAAAAAATTATGCACAGCCAGATTTACAAGTAAGCTATAAAAATAACACAATATTAGAAACAAAGAGTATAAAATTCCTTGGTATTAAAATAGATCACGTGGTCTGTTGGCGTGGTGGGGCATGGCGCGGTCTGGTGGGGGGTGCCACGTGACATGCTCTCTCCGCACCAGAGAGAGCCAGGCGTCGTGTAATTTGAGCCCGTTGTCATCGTTAATATTATTTGGGCGTTTAGCGATTTCTAACGCCTCCTTTACTCTCCTTGGCCACCACTTATCCTCGCGCACTATAAGTGTAGTGTTGTCGAAATCTATTGCATGATTGGTTTCGGATGCATGACGTGCTATGGCGGATTTATCAATGTTATTAGATTTGTAGTTTCGAATATGCTCGCGCAGCCTGTCCCTTATAGTGCGCCCTGTCTCTCCTATGTACATACGACCACAGGTGCACGGAATCTCATAGACCCCGGCAACATGGAGTGGAGGCAGTCTGTCTTTAACTTTGCTGTGCGCTTTGTAGACAGGTTTTATGTCAACTTTTTTGAACAGCTTCCCGATTATGTCAGTAACGCCACTTATGTAGGGTAAAACTACTACTTGGCGTTCCTGAGAGGTGGCTTGATTAGATGTTGAATTAGCGTCTTTCTCTGTCATGGCTGCATGCAAAGCCCGTCTATTACAATGATTGCGATAGCCGTTGGACTTGAATGTATGTTGCAGCGCCTCCAACTCCGTCGTCAAACTATTTGCGTCACACACTTTCGTCGCTCTTGTATACAAGGTCGTGAGGACGCCTCTTTTTGTCGCTGGGTGGTGGTGCGATGCGGCGTGTAGATATCTGTTTGTGTGTGTCGGCTTCCGATATACTGAGTGTCCAAGGTTCCCGTCGTCACGTTTCGTTACTAACACGTCTAGGAACGGCAGCTGTCCTCGTTCCTCCGTTTCCATTGTGAATTTAATTTTTGGATGTGCTTTATTTATATAATCCAGGAATTTGTCAAGGGCACTTCGTCCATGGGGCCACACCACAAATGTGTCGTCGACATAGCGTAACCACAGACGCGGTTTGAGGGGCGCGTTATCCAAAATTTCCGCCTCCAGCGCCTCCATAAATATGTCTGCTGCTATCGGCGATATCGGTGAGTCCATGGCTGCTCCTTCCACTTGGGCGTAAAATTTCCCGTCATACTGGAAGAACGTTGATTTGAGACAAAACTCGGCCAGGTCCGCCCATTCTTCTGAGATGTTAAGGGCCGATAGCTTGTTGCGTATTATTGTCACTGCTTCTTCCACAGGAACGTTGGTGTAGAGCGACACAACATCAAAGCTCACTAGAATGTCAGTTTCTTCGATTTTGAGTGAAGATATGATATCTACGAAGTGTGAGCTGTTTCTGACGGTCGAAGCGATGCCTTCTGACAAGGGTTTTAGTTTATCGGCGACATAGCCTGCTAGTGGATGAGTCGGAGAGTTAATTGCGCTGACGATCGGCCGTAAAGGTATTTCCGGCTTATGTATTTTTGGCAAGCCATAGAACCGAGGAATAGCGGTGTTGTTTCTCTTCAGTCTAGCCTTGTTTTCTTGTTCGATTTCTGAAGAATTATTGACAAGAGATGCCACTTCAGACCTCAGTTTACGTAGAGGGTTCCTGTCTAGTGGGGCGTAGGTCTCGTCTTCTAAAATCGTCACGACCTTATTGTGATAGTCTTCCGATTTCATCAGTACTGTTGCGTTTCCTTTATCTGCAGGAAGTATTACAATGTCATCTCGCTGGCGTAATCTATTTAATGCTAATTTTTCCTCTTGCGGAAGATTACTGCGAGGGAGTTTGGTTCGACTGAGGATTCGCGCCATCTCGCGTCGAATTTCGTCTGCTTGTTCCGTGTTTAACTTCCCTACGGCACTCTCTACCCCCGCGACGATGTCCAATGTCGGCAGCTTCGTTGGTGCCGGAGCGAAGTTTAGTCCTTTAGCCAGCACAGCGTTGGTGGCTGCATCTAGTTCTTCCCCAGTTAGGTTTACAACCATGTTCTTTGTCTCCATCTTTGTTGTTTCTGGGTGTTGTAGATTTTTCAATTTTTCGAACTTGCGTACATGTCCTTACTTTGTCTTGGATATTCACTACGGATTTTGCTGTGGCTGCGTCGAGCGTTGTCCAATCGGCGTAGGAAAGAAGACTGGTGAGTTCTAGGTGGAGATGGAATATTTTGCCTTCGATATGAGACAGCTCACTTCTAGTCTGATGTATCCTTTCTCTCAGTAACCCAAAACCCGTGTTGCGCAGAATTCTAAGAGCGGCTCCTGTGTTGAGGTGGTGGCGAATCTTGAGGAAAGACGGTAGCACTTCTTCGTCTCTTAACATCTCAGAAGAATGGGCGGACCTGGCCGAGTTTAGTCTCAAATCAACGTTCTTCCAGTATGATGGGAAATTTTACGCCCAAGTGGAAGGAGCGGCCATGGACTCACCGATATCGCCGATAGCAGCAGACATATTTATGGAGGCGCTGGAGACGGAAATTTTGGATAACGCGCCCCTCAAACCGCGTCTGTGGTTACGCTATGTCGACGACACATTTGTGGTGTGGCCCCATGGACGAAGTGCCCTTGACAAATTCCTGGATTATATAAATAAAGCACATCCAAAAATTAAATTCACAATGGAAACGGAGGAACGAGGACAGCTGCCGTTCCTAGACGTGTTAGTAACGAAACGTGACGACGGGAACCTTGGACACTCAGTATATCGGAAGCCGACACACACAAACAGATATCTACACGCCGCATCGCACCACCACCCAGCGACAAAAAGAGGCGTCCTCACGACCTTGTATACAAGAGCGATGAAAGTGTGTGACGCAAATAGTTTGACGATGGAGTTAGAGGCGCTGCAACATACATTCAAGTCCAACGGCTATCGCAATCATTGTATTAGATGGGCTTTGCATGCAGCCATGACAGAGAAAGACGCTAATTCAACATCTAATCAAGCCACCTCTCAGGAACACCAAGTAGTAGTTTTGAACTAAATAAGTGGCGTTACTGACAGAATCGGGAAGCTGTTCAAAAAAGTTGACATAAAACCTGTCTACAAAGCGCACAGCAAAGTCAGCAACCAGCTCGTCAAAGTTAAAGACAGACTGCCTCCACTACATGTTGCCGGGGTCTATGAGATTCCGTGCACCTGTGGTTGTATGTACATAGGAGAGACAGGGCGCACTATAAGGGACAGGCTGCGCGAGCATATTCGAAACTACAAATCTAATAACATTGATAAATCCGCCGTAGCACGTCATGCATCCGAAACCAATCATGCAATAGATTTCGACAACACTACACTTATAGTGTGCGAGGATAAGTGGTGGCCAAGGAGACTAAAGGAGGCGTTAGAAATCACTAAATGCCCAAATAATATTAACGATGACAACGGGCTCAAATTACACGATGCCTGGCTCTCTCTGGTGCGGAGAGAGCATGTCACGTGGCACCCCCCACCAGACCGCGCCATGCCCCACCACGCCAACGGACCACGTGATGGCTCGTAGCTTTGATTGGCCGGGCAAATCGAACCATCTAGACGGACGCGGACCTCTGCTATAAATCGAGACCGCTCACTGACCGAAGACGCAGTCCTGCCCTGGAAGAAGACCCCAGAATGAGGGTCGAAACGTCGGTTTTAAGAAACATGATGCGGCGCCACCCGGATAGCCAAGAATCAGTTGACTCTGGCCGCGGAAGCCTATGATTACATCATTGTAACCTGTTTACTTCTAATTCACAGGTACACAATCTCAATACAAGAAGCAGAAATAACTTGCACAAACCACAAACATCTCTGTCATTAGTACAAAAAGGAGTAAATTATTCTGGTATGCATCTGTTTAATAAACTTCCCAAGGGTATAAAACAATTTGCAGAAAATAAAGATATATTTAAAGAAAAACTGAGAGATTATCTTATTGGCAACTCCTTCTACTCCATTCAAGAATTTGAACAAAACAATTAATTGTATTCAATATGACTTTTGCAAATCACAGTTGTAAAAATTTATGTTTATTTTATTGTCTTTGTTTTTCTTTGTAACGTATAATTGTTTTTTACTATGATTATGATTCATATTGTATGTATGTATATTAACCATGACATGTTTCACATCCCGGAGGTGCTTCCTCAGCAGGGATCCATGAAACAAGATTGATAAATAAAATAAAATAAAAAATATAGCTGATCCACCTTCGATATACCCTGTGTGGTATCCATTACAATGGCAAAATACGGATATGTTCTAATTTGTTCTACCATATGATTTTCAAGTTTGGTCCCCAAGAGCTCAGTCATTTCATTTCGTATTGTTTCACTGAGATATTTTGTTGATCCTAAAAACATAAAAAAGCATGATTTTTTCAAAAAAAAAAAAAGTTTGAAAAAAAAAAAAAAAAAAAAAAAAAAAAAAAAAAAAGTTTGAATATAGCAATATTAAAAAAAATAAAATAAAAAAATAAACATGTTCTTCTAGCAATGAAAACCATTACCTTTGGGCATATCCAAAACTTGCCACAATATGTGATCATATCAGGTGAAAAGCTCTATAAAGGACAGAAATAATCCACAGCATTCTCTCTGACTTCCATTTTCTTGATGTCTTCTAAAAACCAGAGAACTCTTTGCTAAGGTAAGAACCATTTTCTGAGATGATGCTTCATGGCAAATTTTGTTTTCAGGTCCCTTGTCAGTACTATCACTTCTCTTCCAAAGTTTGTACACAGCACGTGCTTCCATTTGGGCACTCAAAAAGCTATGTTGTTTAATTAATCGTCATTAATACTTCCGGTACTGATTGTCCATACACCATACATTATTTATTTGTGAAGCAACTAACCAGCTGGATTGAACAGCATTTAGTATTTTGAAATAACCTAGCCAAAAATCATTAATTGGTCCATATTCAGAAATGGAAACAAGTACAAAATTGAAAAAAAAAGCTTGTTGTTCTGGTGGGAGTCTTTTGGAAAAGATCCTGAAGGCTGTAATGGTCCCATATCTCTTTATCACTCAACGTTTTGTTCGTGAAGTTTCCCAAGTCATAATTAGTTATATTAACGTTTTCCAAGAATGTAGAGGTTGATGGTTTCTCCTCTGTTCCATGTGCCAAGCAGATGTTGTCATTGTCATGATCAATGGCAATTGCGAGAGGTATCTTTAACTGTAATTGCTGTCAAATCTTCGTCAGTATGCTTCTCAAATGATACTGCAGTGGCCATTTTATCTGAATCACTATCAACAGAAATATTTGTGCAGGAAGTGCTTGTAGAAGGCTGACTAAATAATTTGTCAATTTTAGGTGATTTTTATTTATTGGCTTCTCTTTCGGGGCATTGATTTTGCTTAAAAACACCTCTGGGCTTTTTTTTTCTTTTATCCATAATTTTAGTTTTTAATTTTTGAAATACTGCATAACATCAGATGTTCTTCAATAAAAACTTTGGAAACCAAATATGTGTGTATGCTCGAGTACTCAATGACGTTATTAGAGGAGAAACTTAATGTTACCAAAGGTCGAGCCACACTTAACTGCACTGATATTTTTTCTTTTGCTGGTGCTCACTCAATTGAAGCTAGTTCAAACAACACTGCATTGCCATCTGACACTCAGCTGACACTCCACCATCACCTACAGCAATGAGTTTGATATACTTTTTGATGGTGTGGTGTCATCTTGTTGGATGTGTAGAAGTGTATAGAAGAAGTTCAAGAATGTCTGGTCCTTACTGTTGTTCTGGTTTTATTGGTTGCCTTTAAAAGACTCTTTTTTCTTCTTCAACCTTACTTTGAGGTTCATGAGAAGATCATAAAATGTAGATTATATCGTTATAAAATGTTTGTAAAATTTTGTTTCATCATTCATCAGATGATGTAACACCAAATTTGCTTTTAAGGAGATTTTTTAACATTGATTCAGTGAAACAACCATGTGAAAATGTTGAAGGAGACTGAAGACTGAGTAGGAACACATACATCACACAGATGAGCTATGGACAAGTGTTGACATGAGAGGCCTGAGCTTTAATGCTAAATACTAAAATACATCATTGGGTAATCCCCGACAAATATTTTGAAATAAAGGATCATTCATTTCATGTCTATTTTTTCCCTCTATTTAATTAATATGCTAATAAAATATGTTATACGCCAATGGTAAACAAAAAAGGTGCTGAACAAGAATAATACTATGGAAACTTATAAAATGCTAAATTAGCTTCAGTAGTTAGTTATGTAGTTAAAATGTCAAAAATATGCAATTTTGACAACCAAAGGTGTTCAGTTCATTACCAATATTGCGGCAGAGTTGGCTAGTAATCATAAATTGGTTGCATAACAGCTCATTTGTTGAAGTGGTTAAACAGAAGAATTCACACAACATAAAGAATTTAGGAGAACTCCCTATAACTTTTGAATTTCTTTCAGTTGAATTGCCTTGCTTAAAGTCATGTTGCAAT
The DNA here is from genome assembly GCA_031002005.1 of Vandiemenella viatica. Taxonomy (NCBI): domain Eukaryota; kingdom Metazoa; phylum Arthropoda; class Insecta; order Orthoptera; family Morabidae; genus Vandiemenella; species Vandiemenella viatica. The sequence continues at coordinate 170,992,777 of JARYHS010013630.1, read as the reverse complement.
CTGTCATATTTATGTTCTGAAGGTGGAAGAAATTTTGTTATTATTACTTATATTTCGGCAGTTAATAGCGTAGAACAGAAGCGTACTAAATAAACTGTAAAGGACGCGTTATTGCGAACAGCAATTCTTTATTACACGTTCACACGCCAATGCGCAATACAACGTACAACGACAACATAGACCAGCGAGATTACAGACAATGCAAAGAATAATTTAATATCTGTGCATTTCACTGATAATCTCTACAATCCCCCCCTCGGAAGATCATTGACTTGTGGATGATCATTCCGCACTTCGGAGATTATGCCACCTGGACCTGCTCCACTAGCTGACTGCGATGTGACTCGTGTAGTCTGTTACACAGCGCCTTCGTGAAGATGTCCGCAACATTTTGTTCACTTGGAACATATCGAAGTTCCACTGTCCCATCCATCACCTTTTCTCTTACAAAGTGATGCCTGATTGCAATGTGCTTTGTTCTGGACTTGTCAACATAATTTCTAGCATGTGCAATAGCTGCTTGACTATCACACCATATCGTGGTTGCACTGTCACTTATTTCTTGGAAATCCAAGGACTTTAATAGTTCTTTTACCCAAAACACTTCTCTTGCACAAGCTGCCAAGGCCACATATTCTGCCTCCATTGTGCTAAGTGCAATCACAGTTTGTTTTGAACTTTTCCAGATGATTGGAGCACCTGCAAGTATAAGCACATATCCACTTATGATCTTGCGAGTTTTTGTGCAACTAGACCAATCTGCATCAGCATACGCTACAAGACTTTCATTAGTTGGGTGATATGTAATCCCATAGTCTTGTGTCTCTTTTAAATACCTAAGTACTCTTTTAGCTGCATTCCAATGACACTTGTTGAATTGTGAACAATACTGAGCCAACTTGCCTACTGAAAAGGCAATATCGGGTCTAGTTCTCTGCGATAAATATAATAGACCACCAATGAGTTCTCTGTAAGGAAGGTTCTTGAGGTCATCTTCATTACACTCGTCGAGAAACTCTGGCCTCTGCTCCATTGGAGTTTTAATTCCTTTGGCGTCTTGCAGTCCAAATTCATTCAACAGTTTGTTGACATATCCTTCTTGTGAAAGGGTGATGCTACCATTCTCTTTCTTATTGAATTTTACTCCCAGTAGATGCGAAATCGTTCCTAGGTACTTAATATCAAAGCATCTCTCCAGAAGTTCTTTAACACTACTTCTCATTGATTCGTTTTCTGTTAATACAAGTAGATCGTCCACGTAAACAGCTAATATGGCCTTTCCATTTCCTTTCTTCAACTGATATACACACGGATCTACTTTATTACGAATGAATCCAAGACTTTCTAATGTTTTGTTGAGATGTTCATTCCAGCACCTTCCACTTTGTTTCAAACCATATATCGATTTGTTCAACTTACAAACCAGTTTTTCTTTACCTCTTTGTATAAACCCTTCAGGTTGTTCCATATACAAAGTTTCCTTTAAATCACTGTGAAGATAAGCAGATTTAACATCATACTGGTCCATGAACCACTTTTTCTCAACACCAATAGCAACAAGTAACCTTAGAGTATCAAAGCCTGATACAGGCGCATACACTTCTTCATAATGCACTCCCTTCTTTTGAGAGAAACCCTTTGCAACCAAGCGTGCTTTGAAACGTTCTGTTTCACCTACTGTCTTCCGTTTAAACACCCATTTGCATTTAATGACATTTGCATTTGGAGGTTTTACAACCAATGACCAGGTGTTGTGCTTCTTCAATGATTCTATCTCTTCATTCATTGCTCCAAACCATTGCGCTGCTTCAGCAGAATTGATAGCCTCGTTGAATGAAGATGGTTCCACTATATTATTAGTATGAACCATATGAGATTGTGGTTCTATGTTATCATCTTTCTTTGATTTTATAGAACACCTTTCTCGAAGAATCATACTGTGTTGCTTTTGCAGGTTTGCATTATGTTTTGTAGAATTTCGCTTTGGTTGTCCTCTCTTCTTAATTTGAACAGTTGAGTGTCCTTCACTCTGTTCACCTTTGTCTGAAGTTTCTTCTTCTTCACTTTCTGTGTCTGGAAATCCTTTGAAGTCTTCTTCTTCACTTGACAGATCTTCTTCAGAATTGATCATCACATTTTCTTCAGGATTACTGCCTGCAGTTCCATCACTGCAGTCAAAAACTGATAGTTTCTTCTCTATCAAATTGTTTGAAGCTAGAATCTTCGGGTTTACTAATGTGTTCTGCTTCATCACTTGTGCTCTCTTTGAATACCCAGTCACGTGACTCCACAACTTGTTGAGTATCTGGCATCCAAATCCTATAACCACGTCCATATATTGCATATCCAATCAAAACTCCTTTCTTGGCCCTTGCTGAAAGTTTTGAGTGGCGTTTCTGTTTCGGAATATGCACAAACACTTCACATCCTATTGCCCGAAGGTGAGCGACACTTGGCTTCCTGCCAACCCATAATTCATATGGAGTTTTAATTTCGTTATGACTGTTTGTGACTCTGTTCCTGATATATGCTGCAGTATATATCAATTCTGCCCAAGCTGCCTTAGGTAACCTACTACTGCTGATTTCACTTCTCACTAAATCCATCAGAGTTCTGTTGAATCTCTCTGCGATTCCATTTTGCTGTGGTGTGTAAATCATTGTCTTTTCATGTACAATGCCATTACTCTCACAGAAGATATCCCAATTCTTTTAACAAAATTCAAGTCCATTATCAGTTCGAACTCGCTTTAAATATTTGCCAGTTTGTTTTTCAACCTGGATCTTCCATGCTTTAAACTCGGCCAGTACACTTCCTTTTGTTTTAAGAAGTCTGATGAATGCATATCTGCTATCATCCACTATGCTAAGAACATATCTGTTACCACCAAAGCTTTTCACATCTATTGGTCCCATGAGATCTGCATGAACAAGATTCAAAATTATTCCATTACTTTTCAAATTGTTTGATGGATGTGTCACGAATGGCAATCTTGTAGCTTTTCCTGCTAAACAGTCATTACATGGTGTAGGAGTTGTCAACTCACAGTTTAAACCATTTACAGACTGTGTTTTGACCATTTTTATAATCTGATTCTTGCTAACGTGCATTAGTCTTTGATGCCACAAATCCAATGTTTTTAACTTTCCATTTTCATAGTGTAATGAGCTTACTACACTCTTCTTTACATTAGGTTCTGTTCTCACCACATACAAGCGACCCATATTCTCTGCTTTCAATAGTAAATTCCTACTGTCATCGTAAATGCAACATCCATTTTTATTAAAAACAACTTTCTTGTTATTTTCAGTTAACTGTTTAACTGACAAAATTCCATGGCTAATGCCAGGCACTAAAAGAGTGTTTTTAATCTATATATCACTATTTGCAGAATTATTACCTATAATCTTTGCATTTACAGTACCTTTTTCAAATTGTAGGTGTTGTTGTGCCATTTGCTGTCACAACATTTTCAGTAGTCATATTTTTACTAATCCAAGAAAAATACTTTTTCTCTGGAGACATGTGATGAGTAGCACCTGAGTCTATGACCCAAACATCGCTATTTAATATAGCTGATCCACATGAAACATTCGTTGTCAATGCACTAGATGAACGTTTGCTGCTTGATTTATTGGGACATACATTTGCAAAATGACCGATTTCTTTACAGATAAAACACTTTCCTTTGCCATTTTTGCCTTTTCGTAATCCTTTCTTAAAGTGTTTTCCATCTTCGCTGCTAGGTTTGACATCTTTGCAATTAGATTTGACATCCATCATTTTCGTGTTTACTTTCTTCAAGAGTAATGCAGACTGTTTCGTGCTATCGTTTTCTTGTCGTCTTGAATCTTCGGCAAGAAGACGTCTTTTCACTGTAGCACATGTAAACATCGCTTTCTGGTAGGTTACACAAAGCTGTTACAACAGAATCCCATTCCTCGGAAAGTCCGCAAAAAATCGTCATAGCTAAATCTGCATCTTCTATGGCGTTGCCAACACTAGCAAGTTCTGCAACAGTTCTGTTTATCTGTCCCAAGTATAATTCCATTGAATTATAATCACTCAGTTTCAACGAATACAATTTTCGCCTGAGTTGCACAATACGAAATTTGCAGTCACGCGGTGCATACAACCGTTCCAGCTCGTTCCATGCTTCCTTAGCATTCGTTAAGTGCTGAATATGCATCTGCTGTTCGTCGCACACAGAAAGTGCGATCTTTGCATAAGCTTTATTTTGTCTCGATACGTAATTACGTTTTACATTTGTATCTGCGTCGGCAGACGGTTCTTCTTCACCTGGATCAACAACTGTCCATAAATCACTTTCCATCATTACCATTTTCATTTGGTAACTCCATGATGCGTAATTTATACCATTCAATTTGGTTATAGTTGTAGACCGGTGATCAGACATTTTGAACTGATTCACGCAACTTTTGCCTGTCGTAACCTTCACGCTAAAAATCCTAGCCAATTTTTCGAATCGACGCTACAACTTAACGATTGCGCAATCAATTTCACAGTTTATAACACTTCTGCGCTGTAACTGGGCCCATAACCAATGTTATTATTACTTATATTTCGGCAGTTAATAGCGTAGAACAGAAGCGTACTAAAATAAACTGTAAAGGACGCGTTATTGCGAACAGCAATTCTTTATTACACATTCGCACGCCAATGCGCAATACAACGTACAACGACAACATAGACCAGCGAGATTACAGACAATGCAAAGAATAATTTAATATCTGTGCATTTCACTGATAATCTCTACAAATTTTTACAAGATCACTTTGAGGTTTGCTGACCGGGAGCCCCCTGATCTTATAACAATGGAGCACAGCACTGCCTAGCCCTTCAATAGCCACTGGTTGGAGAGGATGCAAAGAAGGGCTGTTAGATTTGTCTCTGCAAATTACCACAGAATGCAATAAGTAACCAATAAGATAAAAGAGCTGGAATTGAATTCATTGGATGACGGGAAGAAAGTGAAGAGAGTCTTGGGAGTGTGCACGGCATATATTGGTGATGAGGCATGGAAAGATATTGATGTAAGAATCAAAAGAGATGCATGGATGGGAAAAGATGACCACTTGATTTCAGCCACAAGGGTGTGGTAAGATTTTCTTTCATAGGTAAGGATGTCAGGGATTGGAATAAATTACCAAGAGAATTCATGAATAATTTAACAAAAATGTTGAAAATATTTAAAGTTGAAATTTGTAGAGAGGAAAAGTAGGTGGGTACATGAAAGGGGGAAAAATGGGTGCATATGGAAATTGCCACCGAAGCGAATGTTCCATCACAATTAAATTAAAGAAATTTACTACCAGAAGCTCATTAATTGCAGTATGGATTTTGTCAATACAAACTTCAAACAAAAATTTGGCACTATGTTTGCAAATTCAGCCAACCAAAAAAAAAAAAAAATTATCATGTGTGTTAAGAGCAAATACTTGCATGTTTATAATGGGATTTCCAGCAGATTAATTAAACTGTGCTGCACAGAGTTAATTAATGTATTAAGTTATTTGTTTAATATACATTTACTTGAGGGTATCTTCCCAGAAAGTCCTAAGTGTGAAGGAACTTAAATTTACCAAATGTGCACTGGAAACAAAGTAAGATTAATAACATAAGGAAGACAAGATTTTAAAATATTTTAGGTGGGAAAGAAGGCATTATACAGATGGTATAGTTGGATATAAGGTGATAAAATATTTTTGTTATCATCATAATAAAGCATGACCCTCAGTCCTTTCCCATCTCTAATAACCTTGACATTGATGAGGTGTAAAGTCATAAGCAAAATAAAAAAAGGAAGGAAATTGCTACCAGTGTTTGTGCACCATCACAATTAAATTGTTATTAGCCTGGTTTCATTAAAATTGCATATAGAGTTGTTGAGATTTTTTCTAAATTTAAGCCAAATTTTATTCAAAATTTTAATGAATTCTCTTTCATGAATAGGTACCATCTTTTGCTGTGGTACCAGTATTGTGAATGTGTACCATCATTTTTCCCCTTTGAAATAGTTTGAGCATTTGCTTAAGTTTAATGCAAGAGCTCTTGTTTGATAGCTTTCTTCTATTTACTATGGTGAAGAGGCTTCTTGTTTCTTGAATAAAAATGTTTTACCCAGGTTGAGTTTGGAATAAATTTTACAATCCATCTTCTTTGTAATGTGTTTTCCAGATAAATTATTCAGATAATCACTTATTAAGTATAATAACATAGCTAAGCTATTGAATACTTGATTGCTCATTCACATAACACAAAAATATGTTTATGTTTATGGACCACCCACCTAAAAACTACTTATTTCTCAAATATTTCTTAAGTATGAAATAAAAGTGGTGAGTTTGCAGGTTAAGAAACCATACAGAAGCATTAATCAAGGGTTTTGGAGCTCTGATAACTGGTAAAAAAATGTGCAATGGCAGAGCCAAGTGAGACAGATGATTGTAATGACTGGCCTTATTATTGGGTTTCCACCTCCAATTTAGGAATCTAGAGGTAGGTTACATTTAAAACCTCTGATATCGGAATTGAAGTTTTGTTTTGTCTTCACCGTTCAGTCAGAGCCAGTACATTCAGAGCGGTTCACCCTCCGGCAGCTGTAGCCACTGTGTGGTAGCCTCATATGAAGAAAATGAACAGTGCCTAACAGTTTGACTCTACCAATGGGATGTATGGCTAGGAGTGGCAATAAATCATTTTATGATAGATATGGAGCTAGTTTTCTTCACACATCTATAGCTGGGGTTAATTGGGGTCAGATAATCACCCACAACCACAGACATTCTTGCCATTCTAACAATAAAAGTTACTTTCATACAGTTATAATATAATCAACCGTTTGTCAGTATTCCAGTGTGCCTTGGCAGTATTGTCAGAAGGTAGTGCCAGAGCACCTTACATTGTAATCATTCTTCAGTAGTAAATCTAATGTAACTTGTATATCTTGAATCATATTCACACTGTGTCATGACAGTAAATAGTGTACACATGACACACTTATGAAGTCATTGTAGCAGTACAGAAGCAATGGTACTTGAGCTTTGAAAATGTTTGTATGTACAAAGATAATTATAGTTTTTTCTATGAAGTCGTGAAAGGACAGCTGAATGTTGTTGGTTTGTGGTAGACATGAAAGTTATGACATCAGTCAGAATCGAATGAATGATTCTCTTCCATGGACTTTGCAAAATACAGGAGAAGAACTCTGGTTATAGAATAATTTTTGTTGGTGACCCTGGTGAGGGAATGTTTTTATGTTTGAAAGAGGAAGAATAAATCTAATGTTTTACCTTAACTGAGCAAATACATTTGTTAACTTACATCATCTCACTGTGATGATCCTACCACAAATATCTCATTCTGATTCTATATTGATTTCTAGGCTCAATCCTGTCCTACTAGCTCAGTCCTCTCATCAAACCTAAGCCATGTCTCTGTTCAACCAGCCAGATTCTTGACAGGAAAATTTCTACTGGTGCTTAAGCTCTAATGTGATTAATAATAATAATTATTTCCCTCCTTTTAAGTATACAATTTTTAAGTCGTCACCATTGATTAGTTGAATATCCTTTTCTTCTAGAACAGCGGATATTTCTGTATCAACCAATGTGGTTTCTGCACAATTTAGTTTTTACATTGAATATATTCAGTTGAGGGTGGAAGTTCTTAAACAATTATGGGGCTATATATGAGGATGTCTGTAAAGTCCTTGCCTAAATGTAGATACAAATCCTTTCACAAAACAGCATAACATAAAGATTCATGAACATACAAAAGTTATTAAAAAATTTGGGAAATTTTATTTATCCTTACTAAACTAAACCTATCACTTACCACAGGTGAAGGCAGAAGGGCCATGACAAACACAGGTACATTGTACAATATTTTGTTACAGACCTTAATCATTACCAGAGAAGGATGTATGGCAAGGAAATTGAATGTGTACACACTGAAACTCACCACATGAGTTTGTAAGGTACCTATTAGTTCACCTAAAGCATTTCTACTAACCATCTCCAGTAGTAACATATCCTGTAGTTCGATTTTGAAGTTGTGTATATAGGAGACAGAAATTTCAAGTAAAGTAGTTTCCAACTTGAACGGATTTTCTTGCATCCATTTCCACGACTAAAGCTCGCCATAAAAATCATTTTAAAGTGTATTTATTATGCCTGGAAAAAATTAGTTTAAGAGATATTTGATTTTATTTACATTTTTAAACCACATGGTTAGGAAGACTAAAACCTAAGATTTGAAATAACTTTGAATTGAGTAAAGTTACAGCACCGTCTAGCATGTTTTGAAAGTAAAGTTAACTGTTTAGGCCAAATTTAATTACCACTTTTTAATTAAGAGAAATAATTAAAGATTTTAACTAAAAGAGATAAAAATGAGAGATTTATATAAGAAGACAGTTTAATTTGATGGGATTAAATATATATATAGTGGTTTCTGCAAAAAGTTTGAGCATCTGTAAGATAATTAAAATTTTGGATAGATACTGTCGTGAATTGTTGAGGATGTGTGGAAAGTCATGGCAAGCGGATGATGTAAGAGACTTCAAGGTTAATCTTACAATACCTGCAGCCATCTTGAAAATGCTCAGTCTATTGGCCATTTTGAAACAGTTAACTCCGCATCGGTTTGCGGTTGCAGCATATCTCAACATGCCATAATCATTCTCTCATGTACGTTGGGGGGACATAGTGAGTGTTTTGTCTTCTTGAGTGAATGTGATTAACCTAACAATCTTCTATGGAATTGTTGTCTGATACTTTATTTGTTATTTTGGTACCAACATTGTAAGAGAGACGTTTTCAAGAATATAAATACTTTGTGATCCTAAAACTGTGTCGTGTGAACTTATTTAATTGTATCCTTCACATTTGGGGTATATTATACCAATTTGTGGTTAGCTATTGATAAAATATTAAGGTACCAGTAGGCTACATCGGTTATGAACTTAATTAATTGTTCACAGTTAAGACGAAAAGTGTGCTTGGCCCCAGCATACTCTTAGCGCCCAACAAGTTATGTGGTTAGTATCACTGTATACACATCCCTTTACCATATATCCTCCTCTAATCATGATTAAAGTTTAAACCAGGATATTGTGCACATCATAATCCCACTGTTTTCATCTGTAGTGAGTGATGGGCTTACTTTCCCTATCCTTTCTTATTTTCATTGCCCAAAAACATTCTTGCTTTCCCTGTAGTCCATTCATCCTTACTAGGCACTGCAATATACAAAGTACTTATGGTTAAGGTTTAAAATTTTGTTATCGTGTATGGTCAGACCATTACTTCAATTTAGTGTTATAATATGGGACACACATTTTGGTTAACAAATACAGGAAGAAGTTGGAGGGGGTGCAAAGGAGGGCTTCTAGATTTGTATCTGGAAATTATTGCAGAACACAATAGTAACCAATATGATGAAAGAGCTGGAATGGTATTCATTGGAAGACAGGAGGAGGGTGCAGTGGGTATGGTAGTGTACAAGTTGTATATTGGTGATGAGGCAAGGAAACATATTGGTGTAAGAATTAAGAGTAATGTATGGTTGGGAAAAGATGACTATGACCACAAGCTGGCAATTGATTTCAGGAACAAGAATGTGGTAAGATTTTCTTTCACAGATAAGGGGGTCATAGATTGGAATATGATACCAAGAGAAATGATGAATAATTTACCAAAAATGTTGAAATTTGTAGATTGCAAAAGTAGGTGGCAACATGAAATGGGAAAAGTGGGTGTGTAGGCAAATTGTCACCAGATTTTTTGCACCATCACAATTAAATTAAATTAGCTACAAATAAAAGTAGTATTACATCTTTTCTTCCTTATTTTAAAATTTATTATGCTATAACCAGTGTTGAATGAAATTAATTTGAGTATCTTTCTTGTTTTGATAAGGCAAGCTGGTGAAGGTGTATCCTAGCTGTACCTGCCAATTCAGGTCAAATACCATCTGTCAACAAGGAATTACCAATCCTGTGGATATGTCTCGCAGGAGAGCAACAACATATGGAAGAGTGGGATACCAAAAGCTTTCAAGCAATGAGAATGTTGATTTTGTTGATGCTCAGGTATTTATTGTAATTTTTATACATATAGATGGAAAGGTTAGATGAAATACTGCCAACACTCACCAAAGTTGAAGAGAGGAGGCCAGCAGCAACATGAAATAATACACAAACACAGAAAACACAATACTTCGGGGTATAACCCTTTGTCAAGTACAAGAAGGAAGTGGCTGAACTCGCGCAAGTCTTGCGGTCAACACAGAAATTTCTCTGAGTGGCATGGATTGTTGTCTGAAATCCAGTTCAACTAATTCTGCAATGTTCAATACCCAAAACTTTCATGTCATTGTTGCATTCTTTTAAAATTTGTTAAATTTTATGACATGTAGAAAAAAAGTTGGTCACAAATTTTTAATTGTCATACTTAATTCACACAAAAGTGATTTTGAAGAATAAGCTCCATAATTTGGTAAGTTAAGTTCATTTTAAATGTTATTGCAACAGTGGATGTTGCTTTTGTGGACTTCACTACCACTAGATTTGTAATTTCCAATTAAGTCATGGATATTTTATCATATACAACATAGACCACTTAACAAATACTAAAACCATAATTTACAACAGTAAAGAATGCTTAGATAAACTGTGTATATCTAGTATTTGGAGGTTTCTGAAATCAAAACAATCTTTTATAGTATTTTTGTCTGTTTGTGTGTTTTTCTGTCTGCTGCAGTTTTCATCCCAAAACAATTTAACATATTTTTATGGGGTTTTTGTAAATTGAAGGTATGTGGTGTGACCTATCTGTGAGGCATATATATGTACAAAACCTCATCTGATGATGGATCAGAAAATTAAATTCTGATAATAATTTTCACAAAAAATATATATTTAATTTCCATAAATACTTTGAATTTTCTGATATTAACACGAAGCAGAGGCACACATTTAAATAATTCTTAAATATATTTACTTTCAACAAACATTATACCAACTATTTTCATCCTCACCTGTATGCAGTTTACAAATAGATCTGATCTATACAGACAAAATCACAAAGAATATCTAGCCATAAATAAAATTCTATCTTTGCTCTTATTTGATCATAAGGAAGAAAATAATTTTTCTGGATTTTCTATGCATTTGTAGATTTCCTGATATTAGAAACAATAATCTGGCATGTACACTAAATAAGAAAATTCAGTAACTGACATTGTGATAGTAAATTTAGAAGTAAATTCAAACACTTTCTATGAAAGTAGTGAAACATTCATAAGGGAGAAGTTCCTCTCGGTGTTGAAAATTAATATAGTCTTCTTGGGTGACTAGCCAAGTGAGCAAGGTGTTTTCACACGATATTTTGGTGATTGGAAACTCTGTCGCCATCTTAAAACATATAATAAAACAGGGTGGGGAAAAAAAGAAGGTGGTTAATTCAATATAGAGATAAATTTTAGCACAGTAATTTTCACATTGAACTGAAGACAATGAATCTGAGGGTGAGGCCTGGGAGGACATACGTTTGATCCCAGTCTGGACATCACGATTTTGATCCATAGTTTTCTAAAATTGTTTTAGCTGAATGCTAGCAAATTATCATCGCTGAATCCCTTCATGTTTCTTGTCTGCAATTCCCTCCAGGTTCCAATGCCCTCAACATAAATGACTTCTAAAGCCATAAAAAGAAAAAACTTGGAACTGACCTCCATTTGTCAGGGTAATTTCTTATGCCTATTGAAAGTTCCATTCCCATCTTTTTTTACTATATACATAAGTCAAATTCTCTACCTCTTTCCCAAAAGAGAAACATACAAGCATAGATCTCATATCTGAAAACAAAACTGTCACCCATTTGATTATATAAATCAGTTTTTTACCCATTTAATCAGAATCTGATATTAAGTTCAGTCAAATATATTTTAATAAAGAAGAAGATTTATGAAATTATTTTGTGCTTTTGTTTATTGATAATATTACTTTACTGTCTATTTATTTTTCCATCTTATGTCTTGTAATTTTTATAATGTGAAGAGTGGATTAAAAAAATAATGTTTTGATACCAGTTTCTGTGACTGCAAGATAAATAATAAATATGAAACCTATATCATGCAAACCCTATGTCATGATATACTTGAAGCATTTATCTTTAACAAGTAAGTTTAAATAAGTGATTTAAAATTATGCTTACACTTGGTTATTAAAAGATGTGAATTTTGATGTTCCATGTATATAAGTGACAGAAAATATATTATTTCTAGGTATAGTTGAGAAAAGGTGCTCCAACACTATTAGTAAATAATGTATGGTTGGTTTAAAATTACCCAGTTTTTTTTTTTTTTTTTTTTTTTTTTTTTTTTTTTTTTTTTTAAAAAATCTCATGCTTTCATTCTGAAGCTAAATGAGTAATATCCTACTATGTATTTTGTAGACAAGTGTTATTACAAACTATTGTGAACAGCAAGTGTTACTTTCTGTGTTAGAAAGCCAGATACCAATGTCATTATTTTTGCTGTTAATTTTATGTTAAGATCAGATGAGATGATGGAAGAATAACCTAGCTGAAACAAACTATTATCCTCAATAATGAAGTAATTGTTTCTGTGCAGTTTGAGCAGCCACCAAGTGACATTCCATGGAAGTCTTTGTGCCTAGCAGCTATTTTGTGCTTTGGGGGTACTATACTCCTTTTGGTGGGCAGTCTTCTTGTTACTGGACATATTGAGGCTAAGGTAGGCATTTTAGTAACTATCTGGCCAGCTAGGAAGAGTTTTACAAGACTATCAAATGTGTTTGTTGCAAGTTAATAATTTTTTCTAGAGTATATTGTTTGTAGATATAATAATTTAATTTGTCTGCATACTTTCACAAACTGCAAATACATTTAGAACAGTTGTTCAAAATAATGTCACCCACCTTCGATGCAGGCAAAAGTATTGTTGATCCTGGTTGAACATTCCCATTCTAATAATGCCACAGGCACATTTCACATAAACCTACCTGAAAAAATCAAGTGGTACTAGATCAGATGAAAACAGGATCAACTGTTGTTACCAATCTCCAAACATCAGCTTAGTAAGGTATTAATCAGAAGTATGTGAAAATGAGCAGAGACTCCATCACATTGAATCCTCATAAGGTTATGAATAGCTTGTGAGATATGTTCCAATAACCTAGGCAGTATATCTCTCAGAAACACAGTATACACTTGTGTTGTTAAGCAGAATAGACGAGAATATGGGTGTATTAGGAAATCATTGACTCTGCTGACACACATGCTTACTGCAAATCATCTGTATTGCAGAGATACTCATTGACCCAAGCATGACTCTTCTGGCTATTTCTCATTCCTTCACAGGAGAAGAGGCTTCATTAGTAAAAAGTGATAACACGAAGTCAACAAGAGGCAAAACATGCACATTCTATGAGTCACAGCTATGCATCTGCTTTTCTCATATTATCATCCAAACAGTGCATGACATCGATTCCACATGAAATTGATAATGGAAGGCTCCTAAATGACAGGGATCAGTCTGGTAGCTCAATGGTCAAGATGCTTGCTTTCAAAATTTTTGTGTACAGTCCTGGGCTCAAATCCGGTTTGAGTTGCATTTCATCATATGAGCTATGCCACAACATTCCATGATTCAGATTCTGCTGTGTCCACACACCGGCAGCAAAGGTCAACACAGGCGTACTGGGGGTCGGCCAGAGACAAGACGGCCAGCTGTGGATAGAGAGGATCACAGGTAGCCATGCGAAGAACCGCAACGCACACGATCACCGTCCATGAGTAGACGCACTGTGTCCAAAGAGCAACTGATCGGGGAAACGTGACGCACGAGGTCAGAGTCCACAAGAAGAATTACTGACTCCAAAGAGCAAGCCTAATCAAGAACCGAGACATGCACAATCAAAATCCACGATGAGGTTCTGGGAGATAATGAAGAACTTAGCTGCAGTGAACACTGAACTGGTTTATGCCGTGCAGTGCGGCTGGATTTATAGTAGCCCTGTTGCTTGTGATTGGCTGTCTGCAGAGCCTCTGAAGATTGGTGGCGCTAGTTCCACCTGTCGCCCATGCCACCTATCCGCTGTCCACATCCATCTCCTCTGGCAGGTATGTGAACGCGTCCAGCCAGGATACTAGATCCCTCCCCCCTGAAGTTGGTGTGTAGGGACAAAAGCGCCCTCGATGATGCTTTGGGCTATGAGATTGGAATGGCAGTGGTAGCCTGGCTGGATCATTCTCTGTTTGTACAGGCGTGCTTAGGTGTTGAGGACACAGGGATGTGGATGCCGTGTGGGTGGTGGAGGATCGCTGGGGGCGTCCATCCCAATGTCACTGCTGGCTGGTACTGCGTGTTTTGTTGGCTTTCTTGGGCACAAGTTGTATGGTCGCTGTGTCGCTTGTGACGGGAGTGACTCTGGATCTCCCACTTATGGCGCTGATGGTGGTACGGTGTATTCTTCGAGTTGAAGTTCTGATGGTAATGGGCCTGCTGCCATTCGAGGTCACAACTGGTTTTGATGGCGGTGTTCTAATCTGTGTGGTGTTTGTACTGAGATGATATGCCATCCATGTGTCTCCACTACTGTTGCCGGCATCCATGTGGTATTGCTGCCATGTCAGCGTGCTGTAATAGGAAGATGTCGAATGGTTGCTATTATATTTAATATTAATAAATTTTTCATTCAACTTTAAGATTAATTGCTATCAAAGATGGGGGGGGAGGAGGAAAATTAGCTAGAAGGTGTTATGTCTAGCGATTTGAATTTTTTCTGACACCAGGCAATTATTTTATTATGCAGAAATTATCAAACTGCGATGAACCTAACTTTGCTTACCTCGTGGAAGTATTATACCGTTCACTCTTCTTTAAGAAATCCTGTTACAAAATTACGAAACTAACAATATTATTCTGAAACACAATATAATAGCAGGATGTGGGGTCATAGATTCTTAGTCTATGGTGTTAAGATTGAGACTCAAACATTAGCGAATATGTTACAACCATTTAATATAAAAACCTAACATGCATTTCTCTGTTTACCATCTAGCTTGAAACCAAAGAGAAAATGACACGTCTTTGCATCAGACACTGATTTTAATTGCCCAAAGGTAGACATATAATTACTGCCTTTACTCCAATGAATACTTCCTATACTCTAATACTTATTGCTTCTCAATGGCAAATAGGCTCATCTCTCTCACATACACAATAACCACTGAAATGCAACAGTGACTGAATAATTCTTATAACTGTCGGCCATGTCTACCAACACATATAATGGAAGGTTGATCAACTGAATAAGTTACACTGAGGGCATTTTGAGCTACTTTCAACATATTAATCATCTTAAGGCAAACTGAATACTTTAGAAATTAATTGTAATGAAGACTGAACACTTTTAGAGACAAACTAACCAATTTTGAGAACAAGCTAATTTGGAGAACAAGCTGAGGCTAACACGTGCCTTACCTGGTACTTAGTGGACTACATCTTGACTGTTGTAATGCTGGAAAGCAACTGAGGGTGCGTATGGTGCGCGCCAGGGTTTTATTAAGACAAGGCATCGCCTACTGATAGTGCATATTGCTGACGCTGGGGCGTCACCTTTATCTCAACTTACATCTGCTCCTGCAGTGGCTCGCACCAAGCAAGTTATAACTAGCAATGTCCAAAGGCAAAATTTTACGTAATGATTCTCAATAAAAATTAAATCCTGTTACCTATTTCCTATGTCCCCTTACAGTGCCCATACCGTGCTGCCAGGCTTGTAGCCTGGATCGGGGTTCTGCCGGTGATGGTGCCTGGAGGTGCAGCAGCATCTGTGGTTGTCGACCATGGAGTAGTTCTGCTGGGCTATGACCATTGATTGGTGTGGTCCAATAGGTGCTCAAAAAGAGTGTGAGGGTGGAAGACATCGTAGCTGACTGCACGTCTTTCAGCATTTGTTGTTTGAATGTCCTGACCAGGCGTTCTGCTTCACCATTTGAGGTGGAATGGAATGGAGGACTAAACATATGTTTGATGCCATTGGCCACACAAAATTCCTCAAATGTGGTTGCAGTGAATTGGGGCCAATTGTTAGAGACAAGCATGCATGATAACCCTTCAATGGCCAAAACTTGGCTTAATGCATTTAGCGTGGCTTCCGTCGTGGTGGATGCCATGTGAACTACGTATGGGTACTTTGAGTAGGCATCAATTATGAGTAACCACATGGTTCCCAAAAATGGGTCCGCAAAGTAGAGGTGAATGCAGACCCAAGGTTGGCAGGGAGTGGGCCAGGGTGCAAAAGCTTGTGCTTGAGCTGCCTGATGTTGGGCGCAGGCTGTGCAGCTGCATACCATCTTCTCAATGTCTCGACTGATTCCTGGCCAATAAACACGTCTTCTTGCGAGATTCTTCATGTGGGACATGCGCCAACGTCCTCAATGTCCAGGAGCTTTAATATTTGTAGGTGCAATTCCACTGGGACGACCTCGTGATGTGTGTCATTTTCTGCGTCGAAGAGGATGACGTTGTCCATGACCGAGAGCCCATGGGATATAAGATGCTATGTCTTCAGTTCATTGTCCATTCTGTGCGTGAAATATGTTGGCCACCGATGGATGATATAAGGCAGGACCTGCCGCAAGATTTGGTCCCGGTGGATGGTGGAGGCGATATGGGCCGCTGTAATGGGGAACCTGTTTGCTTTCTCTCTGTGTCAATATGAAAACACAGCACTTCTTATGGTTGAATTCCTGTTTGGGGCCAACAGGCAGGCGTGATAGGGCATCAACGTTGGAGTGCTGTGGGCTTATATTGGCTTGTGTAGTTATAAGCACTCAGAAACATTGCCCATCATTGGAGGCATTGGGCCGTTCGCTCTGGGAGGCTGGAGCGATGTCCGAATATTGCCTTCAATGTTTTGTGATCCATGATGAGGGAAAACTTTGTTCCGAATAAATATACATGAAATTTCTTGATATCGAAGTCTGTTGCTAAAGCCTCTTTCTCGATTTGCAAGTAGTTACATATTGCTGTAATCAATGTCTTAGAGACATAAGCTATTGGTTGTTCAGAGCCATCTTCATTCCTATGCGTGAGTACCGCCCCAACTCCATATGCTGAGGTGTCAGCTGCCAAGACTAGAGACAGTGTAGGGGAAAACAGCGTGAGACTAGGAGCAGATCTTAGCATGCGTTTCAACTGGTCGAAGGTTCATTGGCAAGCCGGGGTCCAGTTGTAGTAGACGCCCTTCTTTCGGTGCTGATTGAGTGGCTGTGAAATATGTGCTGCTTATGGCAAGAATTTTTAATAGTAGTTAATTTTCCCAAGGAAAGCTTGCAGTTCCGGCAGGTTCTTTGGGTGGGGTAGAGAGTCTATGGCAGCCAAGGTGCGATCTGTTGGCCTAATTCCATCTTTGTTGAGACAGGGGCCGAGATACTCCACTTCCTCCTGAAAACACCTACACTTCTTGAAACAACACCGCAGCCTTGCATCCTGCAAGGCTGCAAATATGGTGCAAAGGTTTTGCAGATGCTCCTTGGTAGTGGCTCCTCTGACAATATGATCGTCCAAATAATTTGCGCATGCAGGGATGTGCC
This sequence comes from Vandiemenella viatica, assembly GCA_031002005.1. Lineage (NCBI taxonomy): Eukaryota > Metazoa > Arthropoda > Insecta > Orthoptera > Morabidae > Vandiemenella > Vandiemenella viatica. Next base: position 170,975,129 of record JARYHS010013630.1, on the reverse strand, counting down.
ACAACTGCTGTTCCAAGTATCTTTGGAAGATTGCAGGCATGGAAGTGATGCCAAATGCGAGGCACTTGTATTTGTAGAGTCTGAAAGGTGTGTTAATGACGACGATGTTTCCGATTCCTCATCTAGCGGGAGCTGCAAAGTCAATCTACGAGAAGTATTTGCCGCTGGCAAGTTTAGTGAGAAGATCTACCTGTCGTGGGATTGGATACATTTCGATTTGAGACTGGGCGTTAATTGTGGCCTTAAAATCCCCACTTAACTGGAGGGTGCCATTGGGTTTCCGGATGATGATGAATGGTGTAACCCATACACTGCACTTGATAGGTTCCATTACTCCAATCTTCTGAAGTCAGTCAAGCTCCTGTTTTACAGCTGCATGTAGGGTGACTGGAATGGGTCTGACATGGCAGAAGCGAGGTACTGCACCTGGCCTGAGGGTGATATGGGCCTCAAAGTCTGAGGCCTACCCTAAGTCCGATGTAAAGATGGGTGCAAAATGAATACAGAGGGCATCGAGGTCCTGGAATGGAACCATGTCTGATATGACCTGGACTTCGTCCGAGATTGAGAATCCAAATGTGGTAAATGCGTCTAGTCCAGCATGTGAACGCATCCAGCCAGGATACCAGAGATTCCACATAAAACTGTAGGTCCCAGAGGAAAGGAATGGCCCTCCAAACTCTGATGTATTGGCTTGGTATGTCTCCTTTGGGAGGATCCAACTAGCCTTCAGGCTGTATACTACATGGGCGCCGGCAGGATTACTTTGAGGGAGGAGCATCGGTATCTTTTTTTATAACACATTTCTTACTAATTAAGGAAACAGACTTTATTGACAAGGTATTAAACAAATTTGGACAACAAGCTAGACGCCTTAGGTTATCATTCAATCAGTGAATTTAATAATAAAATGTTTGTTTCTCAAACTTTTTCTTTGTATTTTCTTTTATAACGGGGGTGCAAGTGCACCCCCCTCCCAGCGCCCATGGTATACTAAGTTAATTTTTTAAATCATAGGATCAATTCTTTTCAATTTATCTTCCCTCTTGGTTGTGTATTTATGTTAGCAAATGTAATTTTTTTTCTTTATACATTTGAATAGTCTTGAAAATGTGGTACGAATGTGATGTCACTTACATGGGTACTTGGCCCAGTACAATCTGTCTGCATCCATACTATTTCCATTTACTTGTCAATACAAGGACACTATATCAGCATATTTTGCAACTGTATACAGTATTTCATTAGGGCTGTTGAAATGTACCATACATTTCAACTTTTAAACACAGAATCTAGTCTACACACTTGTACATAGCATGCTCTTTGCATTGTGTCAGTGGAATTTTCTTTCCCAAACCTTCTGATATGTTGATCTGATTGCCTACCCTTACTTCATACCACTTGCAACCTTGTGAAAATTGATATGGCTCATAGTTTTCTGACTGTGGTATTTCTGGACAAGAGTTCCTAATCTAAAATTAATAAATGAATACACTTGTCATTCTCCATCATCACAGAAACAGTATTTCAGCTAAATACTTGTTTGTTTTATTATTTCAGTATGCTGATCGGACTTGGCCATTGATAATATTGGGATCAATAATGTTCTTGCCAGGTGCCTACCATATGAGAATTGCTTATTGCGCTTTCCGACGATATCCTGGTTATTCATTTGATGATATTCCTGAGTTTAACTGAAATTGAAGGAACAAATGCATGGTGCTAGGAAGGCTCTAAAACTGCAAAAATAAAGTAAATACTCAGCCAATTTTTATTTTTGGTTATTTCTATGTATTCCAGATTTTATTTTGTTTCTAATAACATATGCATCAAATCTTTGAAAATTGGTTTTTGCATTTACTGAAGTAATGAAGAAAACTGTTTTAACTTTGGACAGTATTTCTTATTAAAGAAATCATATGCATCTTTATATTTTTTACTCTTGCAGTCTTGAACTTCAGTATATTGTTATTAATTTTTATTATTATCTGTAATGTAGGGATTATTATTTTATAAAACATAAGCATATGATTGATGGTATAAGTTTTCACCTTTTTATATAGTAAAATGTAATGTTTATCTAATTGATCTCATACAGTAACAGGCAGATTTAATATTTACATTTTCTGTTTACTGTAATTACTATAATGTTTACTATGGAACAGTCCACATGTTTAAAGAAATACCATACTGTGTTTTAACAAATGATCTATATAGTGTATAATAAATAAATAAAAACTTCCTGTGCTATCTCATTCACAATTGTTTTATCCACATTTCTTTTCTAACAGCATTGTCTTCTATACTTATTGAAGGAAAGTATTTTTCTTTTGCTATAATGAATTGAATGCAGTCATTTGAAGTAAATATTGAAATGTGCTGCCCCTTCAATGTCACTTATCATAGAATAGTTGAGTAGTCTATTTATTTAGCCTGGTGTCACAAGCACATTAGGTGGAAAATATCGCTTCCAATTTTGTGATTATGATCGCCATTATTTCTAGATTGTGTTGATATTAGCAGCCTTTGAAAATTGATTATATTGCTGTTTAGAAACAAGTATAGATATTAAGGAAAAAGGAAACTGCTTTTAGGCCATATAAATAACAAAGTACAGGGTAAATGACTCATCACTCACAAAAGTCAAAGGCTGCGACAAGTGAAACACATATGAGACAAACAAAACATATATAATATTTCAGTTATACACCTTATTCATGTGTTAGGGATTAAGTAATGTGGTAAAATTCGGCATGTGCATACTTTCTGAACCATATGACTTGGTCCCTAGCACATTGATAAGGTGTAAAACTGAAATATTGAATATGTTTTTGTTTGTCTTTGTGGCAGAACAGAAAAATTTACATAAGAAAATTATATTTTTATTTCCTGAGAGTAGATAGAAATTCTTAGAGAAAAGGCAGTAAGATGTAAGTGGCTATGGAGATGAGGACTCGTGAGATGTTAGTTATCAGAGTAGTTGAGTAGATTGAATGCTCGAGATAATCATTGCCAAAAAATGAACCTGCATCTTCTGAGAATAACCAATTTCATTGTAATTTCTAGTAGATTCAAATAATATATAATAAACAATATGTTTTGGATCTAAAGAATTGAGTTATTCATAATTATAATCAGTCCATCAATCAACGATAAGCGATGCAAAGTGTTAAATCTTATGTGTTTCACCCATAGCAGCCTTCACCATTGATGAGTCATTTTCCCTATCCTTTAATACTTAGAAACAGGTATAAGTTTCTTGCTGAATTCTTTATATTTTCTTATCATTTCAATATAGTTTCACTGTGATTAGCATTTATGTTTGAGACTGAGAACTTCCCAACCCTTCCCCCTCATTCTAGTTAAGAAGCTCTGATGTCCCCCTCCCCTTTCCCCTTTAGGGCTTTGTGCCTCATCGAGGTCATTGGAGGTGGGGAAGGCTGGGGGTAACATAAAGAAAAGAATTTGATCATGGCATATTGAAGGAACTGTTTGAGAACATTCACTTTCAGTGATTTTGGGAAACATAGAAAACCAAAATCTGGATTGCCAGATGGGGTTTCAAACCCATCTCCTCCTAAATGCCAGTCCCAAGTGACAGCACTTATCCTGTGGTAGCAATAACTAATACAACAAATATTATACTGTCCATTAAAGGTAGCAAGTAATCTGTTTATACCTATGAATCATGAGATTATGAAAAATGTAAAATTTCCTCATGGTTGCAAGTGCTAATTGTCTGCATCTTTCTTATTTCAATATTCATGTTTTAATTTCCTAGAGCACTTTGCATCACTTTTTATTTATGTATCATGATCTAACATACCCCACCATCATTCGCCTACTGATGTTCTAGCATTGTCTACACTGTGAACGAATTGTCAGCATGATATATCAAGTTACAAGAGCAGATCGTAAAGTAAGGTTCCCTTATTTCTTAAAAATAGGTAGAAACATTTATGTTAAAACTTAAACATAATTCTAATTTTCCACATAATGACCATTTCAATCCAAACATTTTAAAGATGCTCCTCCAGCTTTTGTATGCCCGTATCATAAAATTCAACTGCCAAGCTGTTAAGACAGTTAATAACTTGTTCTTTAACTTTGTCATCGATATTGAAGCGTTATCCACCCAACTGTTTCTTCAATTTTGGAAACAAGCGGTAATCACTAGGTTCTAAATACATACTGTGGAAGTGCAAACTGTTTCAGCAGGTCCTGGTTTGATGAGACAGGTTAGATCAATTATTGTGATATTCTTTGAGCATTAGGTGGACTCACTGTCCACATACCTTCCCATACCCCAACTTTTCAGTCAATATCTTCTGATTTTTGGTAAGTGAAACCTTAGGAACTCAAAGAGAAATTTCACAGATAGTGATCCTGCAGTCTTCCAACAATATTCCTTCAAATTTTTCAATCATTTCATTTTAAATGAAAAGTCTTCCACTCTGTTCTTCATCATGAATGTCTGTGCGACCACCTGTAAACTTCCTAGACAATTTGTGGACATGGCGAATGGTCATAGACATACACTTTTCACCATACACTTTCGTCAATTGCCGATGAATGTCTATATGTAGAAACCCTTTCGTATTTATTTAATTTAATTGCAATTGAGCACAGGCTCCGGTGGCAATTTCCCTACACCCCATTCTTCCCCCTATCCTGCGCCCACCTACATTTACCCTCTACAAATTTTATCTTTAAATTCTTTCAACATTTTCGGCAAAATATTCATCATTTCTCTTGGTAACTCATTCCAATCCCTGACACCCTTACCTAAAAATGAGAATCTTCCCACACCCTTTTGCCTGAAATCGAGAGCCAGCTTGTGGTCATGGTCATCTTTTCCCTTCCATGAACTACTTTTCATACCTACTCCAATATCTTCCCATGCCTCATTGCCAGTATATGCCCTGTACACTCCCATGACCCTATTCATCCTCCTCCTGTCTTGCAATGAATCCCATTCCAGCTCCTTTATCATATCTGTCACTGATTGCATTCTGCAAAAATTTCTAGAAACAAATCTATCAGACCTTTTTTCCACCTTCTCCAACTCCTGTATTTGATACTCAAGATGTGGGTCCCATGCTACACTACCAAATTCGAGCAATGGTCTGACCAAAGTTTTGTAACCCAATTCCTTGCCTTGTACATCCACTCATCATTCTCTCCAACAAGTGCAGAATTTTGAAACCTTTTCCTTCCACCTGTCCAATGAGTCCTGCCCAGTTAAGCTTGTTATCAAATGTAATGCCAAGATATTTACATTTCAAGTCTTCAGCAAGCAATTCTTTCCCCACCTTATAATTGTAGCACATGGCAGTTCCTGATTTCACCTACAACCACTCCCGGAGGTCCCAGTGTTTTGGGATCTGCCTTCATAATAATGTATTATGTAGTTTTTATTTGTAATAATCTGGTCAGTTTGTCATACAATCACCAAGCTATGAGATAATTGATGAAATTTTTGCTGTACTAGGCTAAAATTTTTATATATTAATTTAATTTTGAAACTTACTTATTGGTAGTATCCCTTCATGCTTGCAGTTTATATGTTGCATTTTAAGGCAGAATTTTAAGTGTTAGCAAATTGTTCTAACGTTTTTATACTGATTTTTAAGCTTTGAATTGTGAAAAAACTTTCATCACCAGCATCAAAAACAATTCTTAAGCTTGATTCTTTTCCCCAGTGAGAGATACTTTTTTAACTCTACCACTTCTCCAAGTGGCAGCTGCAACCTTTGGTGGAGATAGGGGGTGGCAAAATAACCTTTGAAGGGTGGCCAATTTGTGTTGCAGTTATCTTTTTTTAGCTTTATTGCTCAGCAGGGTGGCAGAATCATGTTAAATTAAGTTTCTCCCCCAGATCAGAAAATTCATAGATCTGTCACTGCCTCTGGTTCATAATCTAAAAAGAATTAAAAAAAAAAAAAAAAAAAAAAAAAAAAAACAATTCTTCCTAAATCAGCAAAAAGATTTATTCTTGTATCATGTTTGTTAAGAGACTAATGTATCACTGTCCATCTGAGAATCTTGTAAATTTGAAAAGAAGAAAAAAGAGCCATAACGTAGCTTGCCAGTGGTCCACAAGCAGAATTTGAACTCTTGTAAGCAATATTTTATTTGTCAAATATATGAGCATAGAATTTCAATAAGCTAAAAGATTCATCATCCTATTATAACGAGGCAGTTGTAATTTTATACCCCAATTTAAAAAAGAAAAAAAAAAGAGAGAAAAAAAAAGAAAGTAAGAAAGAAAAATCTCAGATGATGCAAGCAGATGTTGAAGCCATTTACAATATGATGATGCCACAGAAGTCACGCCAGTTTGTCAAGACATGACTGTAGAAGCAGGTCATAACAAGATGGAGTTTTTGTCAGTACAAATGGTACAAACATTAATACAGAAAACTGAAGTGCTTCAAATGAGATTATTATCTCTATTTTTCTTTGTTGAAGTTTTAGTACAGTGGCACTCTAGCCCAAATTGCTTTTAAAGGTTCAGTTCGGAGGCTAGTATGCTATATTTGATATTTATGTGTAGACAAGATAGTAGAAATTGTTTGAATGACTGATGAAATATGTTTATGGTTAAAAAAATAACTCTGTTAGCCTGTTAGGTGAATGAATAATTTTTGGCCTATCATTCGGAAAGATACAGGTTCAGTCTCCAGTCTGGCTATCCAGAGTTTGCTTTTCTTTGTTTCCACAGGATCACACCAGTTGAAAGCCAAGAAGGTTGCATTAAAAAATTACAAAATTTCCAAAACATATTGTTATGTGAGTTTCAGGAAGCTGTCTTCTATGATAGCATATTATTACGGATAAAACCTATTCGAGCACTGCTCTGCTTATTTTGATGGTTATATGACGATCAAAACAAAAAGTAAGTACCTATGCCAAAAAACATATACCAGTACTCAGGGGCAGCCCTAGGGCGGTGCGAGCAGTGCGACCGCACCTAGCGCTGTTATATGGAGGCACGAAAATGCAGCGATAGATAGTCTGCTCAAAAAAATGAAAAATAAATCCTATAAAAACCCAGTTTACTGATCACATATTGTGTTAACGTACTAATCATCCAAAAGAGTTTATAACGAAAGAGCTTCAGCTTAATGCATAGTCGAATGTCCTCATTTAATAAAGTCAACCCGAATCAGCTTGAGTTACCAGAATCATGAAAATCGTAACTTGTCCCATATTTAACTCTCCGGTGTCAGGCCGCACTTCCCGCATCTATTTCCTTCCTTTTCGGCTTTAGTTTCGGAGTTCTTTCCCATGTGGGTGCGAGTGCATGGGCCAAGATTCAACCTAACTTATCTACTTCTGCTATGTTAGACTTTAGGTGATCGCTGTTAACGTTGGTACTGTGGTATCGTATCGTAAACATTTACAATAGTTAAAAAGAAAACAAAAACCAAGGAAAAACTCCAAGGCTTCAAAATAGCTTGCAAAATTTTTTAGATTTGAAAAGCCTTCTAAATCGTCGTCGCCAGAACAATTTCAACATGCGACGGAAGGAAACTTATTTAATAGAAGTTCTTCAGACCAGGCTCATGATTATAAAGAGCAGTATGTACTAGAATATTTAGCTATGGCTGGAACGTCGCCTGCAGTTCAAAATGTTACAGAATGGGGTATATCAGACACATCATCACCGTCGCCTTTTCAATGTACAAATTATGATGATATTTCAAAATGGCCGCTCATTGTCTCTGCAACCAGAGATGAAATAATTATCTGATCGGCAAAAAATCACACGACATCATTTTTCAAATACGCATTTTGTAAAGAACAGGCTAATGTCAAATGGAGAGACTTATAAAAGAATATGGCTTGTTTACTCTTAATCTTCAGATAACGCATTTTGTTTTTACTGATGTTTGTTCAACAAAAGGTCTCATTCTTATTTGGGAGAAAGAAGAATTTGATGGCAGGAGCTACCCGTCAGAGCGTCTCAAACTTAATTAATAAACTTCCTCATATCTCTAGCACACCATGATCAGTTGGATAGAAGCATTGATTACGTTGGAGCCTACAAATATGTGTCCTATCGGTATGAAATTTGGTACACGCATTCCTTAGTCGATAATATTTGATTTAAGTGTATAACGTAAGCTTGGAATGTGTGGAAATAAGGTAAAATCACTTCAAATGTGGGTAGATGAATACATGTTATTATACAAGAAATACACGTTAATAGCTGTGACATTTATTCCACGTTTTAAGTCTTCATTATTAAATAAAAACAGCTTTCCACATGCAAATTGTAGATACGTAATAAGTAGAAAATCGTGTAACATTTACAATTTCTCTGTGCGGGCTGACATTGTTTTTCAGTGCTCAGATATATTGCATGGCAGCCTACCTTACAGGGTAAAACATGACGTCTACCGTAACGAATGTTTGATACACAGCATTTAAGTTGGTTTAATTTTTTGCTAATAGCAGTTGTGGTTAGGTTGAAATGCAGCGTAGCCGTTGTTTTCTTCATTCAAAATCCACTAAGCACCACGGAATATTAGTAGTCAGTCTGGTACAGGCCTAAACGCAACACAGTTAGGCATATTACCGAATTGTCGGCAAGAGACATCTCGTTCCGCCTGTGACGTCATTATCAGTGGCGTAGCTAGGGGGGGCGGTGGGGCGGTCCGCCCCGGGTGTCACCCGTTTGGGGTGACACCCGCATTTCGAAAATAATAATCGAAATTAGTGTGACACAAAAAAAAAATATTTTTAATAGACTTCTTTTATCCTTTGGTGTCGAAACACGTCTACCTTTAATGTTCTGAATATTTCTTTTTAAGTTGATCTATCGCTTTTTCAAATACGATCCTATACAATAGAGTATAATCATATTATTGGCTACACCGCGTTCTTAAACAATAGAGCATCGCTCTTTTGCTCCAACAATCACAGGAACTCGTTGTGCTTGCCGTCCGTCACAGTTGTTTGGTTTGTTATTAGCTGCGGTGGATATAATGTAAGTTTTCTTGTATTAAGAGAGGAAGTTTTAAAAGTAAAGGATAAATTATATAATATATATATATATATATATATATATAAAATTGTTATAATCATGGCAATTAGGCAGTTAAATTGTAATTCCTCGAAATTATTTTTTTTTAAATGTTAGATTTTTCTTCGAAAATGAAAACAAAACCAACCAAGCGTATGTGGGAATACGCGTAGTCTAGGCTTCAAAATTGTTTTGCTTTTTTAGAATTCTATTAGCTTTCTAGCTAAGATTCAGAAGTACCTTGAAGTATTTTCTAGTAATTTTCGAATTTATCATCTGACAGATTCGAATTGAGTACATTTCGTGTTATTCGATATACACTCTGCGTACCTACCTTTTGTCGACAGTGCACCTATACTCGACATGAAATCGTATCATGTCGAATTTATGCAAATAAAATGATTCGGAAAACTGCATTAAACTAGCAATACTGTCAGGTTTCAAGTCAATCCGGACGATTCCAAGTGTTATCGTCTGTCGGTAATCAGTTTTTACGGCATGTGTTTAAAACAGTCGGAACCGCGTATCTTGCTAGCGAAATCGTAACATTAGTAAGGGGACATCCATAAATTACGTGATGTGTTTTTCCGGATTTTCGGATCCTCCTCCCCCCCCCCTTTCTGGTGAGACTTCGTGACATCTGGTCCCGTCAGACACCCCTCCTCCCCTACGGATCGTCTTCGCAACTTTTTGAGACCTTTTTTTCTAGGTCTCACCCTCCCAAAGCCGGTTACACCCACACTTTTCGACGAAATACCCCCCTAAAATCGAACATTCGCGTCAATTTTGTAAACCCTTTTTTTTTATCTCTACAGTCCAACACAATTTTAAAAAAATCTCACTTGAGAATTGGTGAGATTTCGCTGGACCCCGCCCCTATTTCACCTCACGTAATTTATGGATGCCCCCTTACCACTTTAACTCTAAGTTCATGTAAGTTTGATATGCTTTCTACTGATTGAGAATATACAAATATGATCGCGATGAAATAAATAAGCGTATGTTTCTCTAAGAATTTTCCATCATAAATTTACAGAAGAAGATTTCTATTATGGGTAACCTCTTTGTCGAATACAGGTACCTACATTCTTATGGGTTCCTTAAATCGACAGGGATGTCGAACTTCTGTTCCTGAACAAAAATGGAACTTTAATCATAACTGAACGAACATTCGAGCCGTTTACAACATCTTTATTTATACGCTACTGAGCGGTGCTAGAAATCTAAAATTTACACGTGGAGATGGGCTTCGATACATATCATATTTAGGAGTCTGTAGCTACTTATTTCTTAGGCGGGTAGTAAAATACTTCACTTGTTAAGTACTTCATGTAAAGGCGGCAGATATCTCAAAGGCAAGTTCTTTTATTATCTGACCGTTGTTTTTTTATTTTAAATTACGTTTAATTATGATTTTATATTTCATTTATTCCTCTATTTTTATGAAGGAACTTAATGTAGAGTTGCTTCTCTGACTATACAGTATCCCCCAGGGTCCACAACTTGTGGGATCCGGATCCTGGGTTTGCACCAATGGGACCCCATCTGGGTCTGGAATTGCTTCTACTTGGATCAAGCCACTTCTGTTAACTTCCCTCTCAATATCCCTTGGTCCTCCAAATACCGAGGTTGTGAATTCATTTAAATACAGCCTATGTTAACGTTTCAGTAACAAATGGGTAGCTTTCGACTTTTTTAAATTTATAGCGAAATCTTATGGTCGCCCTATAGTTACACTGGCGGAAATTAAAATCACAACACGCATACATGAATGGTATAATTTTAGGAAACTTTGAAAATATAATCCAGGGCCATACCTAAAAGAAATAATAACAAATGGAAATGGATCAGGCTAAGTTATTACCTTTTACAGTTGTCAGTGAGAAAATGCGCCCAACTTGAGCACCAATAAATTCTTGGATCCTTGCCGGGCTTTGACACAACAGGTGTTCAGGTGTCTGATTAGTGTGTGTTTCATTACTCGTGCATGTCCTTTTGCAGTCAGTTGTTGCACAGTTTGTGCTGGGTGGACCATGTGATCTAATGTGTCTACTTCTAGTATCCTAGAAATGCTCTATTTGGGACAAATCTGGAGACCGTGCTGTCCATATTGTGATCGAAACTCCTTGCAAGGATTGTGTGACGATGGCCGCAGTATGAGGACGGGCATTATCTTGTTGGAAGATGTGATTCGGATGTTGAACATGTTAGTGATGGGCTGTCATTGCCTTCAACAACAGCCGACTCAGTCATGCTATCCAAACTGATTGCCACCAAAACATGACACCGGTGGCGGCACTTGCGTGAGGTTCTGAAATCACAGCAGATAAGCCGTTTCTCCACTACGCCTGCGAATATGTCGTCGATTATCACTTTGCCACAGACAGAATCGAGACTCGTCTCTAAACACAAATGTACGCCATTCACATGTCCATTTGTGTTTCGCATTACACCAGGGTAGATGATGATGGCAATTAAATTAGATTAATGGGACACAATGCACAGGGGCCAGAGAGTGTAACCCAGCTTCAAGCAATTAGTTTACAATCATCCGGGGAGGGGCGGAGGCGGGGTGTGACTATGTGTAACCACTACATGGATCTGGCCTGCAGTCAACCATCTGCCAGAAACAGCACACACACACCATTTGGCAGTCTTCACGTGCTGTTATTCATCTGTATGACCCTAGGAGTATTAGAGCCTTCTTTCAACCACTGTGTAACAAGTCTCTATACTGACATAGCACTACGGCCAATCCTTCGGGAGATTTCGCCATATGATGCATCCTTTATAAACATGTCAATTCTCCGACCTCTCCTACTGATTAGACATTTGGGTGTAGAGAGTTGTCACTCTTCGCCTTGGCATACTTAGACAAAAAAAACTCGTGGGCAACCACGTGTCATGTGACACCACACTGTTCGCCACTTGTACGCTAAAAAAAAAAAAAAAAAAAAAAATTTGCATTTTACGTAATATATAGCACCGTAATTCTCACATTATTACATATAAAACTTTTAATTTTAAATAATTTAATACTCTTCATGCGGGTATACTTGGGGCAAATTTCATTCGCTTATCACAACACCGTCTGGGTGCTGGGATTTTAATATGCACCAGTTTGTGTATCAGTTGCTAAGTGTAAAGGTCGAACTGCACTTTGCAATACTGGCCTGTATCGTAACCGCAACGACAGCCGGCCGAGTGACGGCTCGCCCCCTCGCGTCCACACTTTTACAAGTGATTGTTTCAGGGAATCAGTGTTGGGGATGACAGGTAGGTTTGACACCCTACTTTATTATAGAGTACTGTACTTATTCTGCACAGTTTTGGTACAAATGTACATTAAAATACTTTTTTATCTGACTCACGTAATCACGTAACTGGTTGATATTTTATGTACAAAAATAGTATCCCAGCGCAGTATTAACAATATCAACGCAATCTCAATGAAATGTCAATCACTAGTACTTGACGTGTTTGTTTTGTCTGAGGTTATTTTCGATTCACTCAATGCTTTTTGTTAGTGAAGAACGAGATTATAACATATTTTAATTTAAATATAAGTCGTAAAGATTTTGTGTAGTAAAAATAATAATTTCACGTTATCTCAATGTTCTAGTCACAGAGTTTCTTATTTGGAAACTCTCAGTGCACCTATATCGTAGTCACCTAACTTGAAAAGGAGACCTACAGATTAACGTGAAAATTCAAACCACCGAGCGTCCTTCGCATTAAAAGATAAAAGCTTTGCCATTGGTAAAAGTCAATTTTAAGGCCCACAAAAATTACAGTGGAGACCGGGATTTGAACCGGACCTTCAGTTTCCAAATCGCACGCAGTAATCATTTGAGTCACCAGTCCGAATATAGGTGTGATGAAAAATAAGTTTTCAAACATGATAGAATAAACATACTCTTTTTCTGTACCATGTATTTTTGTTATCAAAAGACACGAATCCACTTTATGTGTTTGAATACATACTTTTCAGACTTCTAGATTAGTCTTGCGTCTGGTTACGGCGTGCGATTCGGGTGTAGGAGGTTCGGTTACAAATGCGGCTTTCTGCTGCAATTTTTGTGGGTCGTAAAATTGGTCTTCAACTCTGGCAAAGCTCTGATTTTTTTAATGCGAAGATGCTAGGACTCTTCCTACATTTTACGAACATCTGATGAACATGAATGAAAAAAAATATTTTTTTAAGGCAAATAATAACATGAAAACAACATTCAGTCGTAAGGGAAGGTAAATTTCCGAACTCTCTCGATGCGCTTCTCCACATCTAGCGGGCCGATACTGATCCGCACCGTCAAAACATAAACCAATTCAATGACGGCCGAGTGTCGGACTGAGGCCCGATCTTCGACTTTCGATCACCGGTGAGGCAACACGTGGCTAAAATCTAGCCATATTGACTATTGAACATGAAGTAACTAAAATTGATAATTTTGAAGATGTGATTTACGAGTTTGCAGCTGTTAGAGCTAAAAAGACAGATTGTTTTTAGTTTATTGTGTTTTTTAAATGAAGTTAATATTATAATTTTATTAACTATAATTTTTACTAACAATAAATGTTTATTTAATTATATTTTATGAATATGATATTTTACACTTACAAGATATTATATTTTACTTAATTTTGAATTTACAATTTTCAAGGGGTGACACCATCGATATCCGCCCTGGGTGTCCACCCACGCTAGCTACGCCACTGGTCATTATAGTCAGAATTCGGCATAGCGGCCACTTATTCGTTCAAAATCCACTCTACACCACGGAATATTAGTCGTAATTCTGGTCCAGGCTGCATTACAACCTAACCACACCATCCACTAATACAGCTCATTGAAAATCAACATGTGTACAGCTTGAGGAAGAGCACATTCGCGGCAAAGATGGCTGCTGCACATTGGCATTACCGCACGTAACCCGACGATTTTCACTATATTACTTCTTTCTTACCTGTTTTATCGACTTCGCGTACACTTTTTCAAAACTAGAAATGCCTAAGGAATGCGTTAATCATATTTTCATCGAGAAATAACAGTTTTTTCTACTGGCCGTACTTTGCACAGCGCCCAAACATGATACTTGTTTCTGTGTCACATTTTCTTAATAGCAACTGGTGTGTGTATAAAACGATCATGACTGATTTTTCCACCATATGGCGACAGTGACCGTAACAGTTTGATGCAATCTAGGGATGCATACTTTGATCCCAAAATCTTGTGTTTCTAATTAAGTATTTGTAATTAAGGGGAATGTATTAACCAATCTTGTGAGTTGTTTTTGATTTTATCTGTAATGTGTATATTAATGTCAATGTTAATCGTAACCTGTGAGTTTTGTCATTAATTAATTTGATAGCAAAGCCCTATGTATCTTTAAAGAATTCATTTTGTGAGTTTCAAATGTTATTTGTATCAATGTCAATGTTGTTCATAATTTATAAGATTTGTATGATAAGCCATTTCTGTAGCGGGTCACCTTCGTTACCACAAACATTTTTGATAGTTTGTAATTTTAGTATTCTCATGTGAGAGATGTATTTTCTTAGTGAATTATAGTGTGTAATGTTATGTGAAGGAGGAAAGTTAAGGCTTGCAAATCTTAAATTTATCCTTAAATTTTGGACAGTTAAAATTGCCAAAAATAAGGAAAACTTTGGAGGGGGATGTAACGTAGAAAGCCTGTCATATCGATATTTTGACTATCGATATATCGATCAGCGATAGCGCTGAAGAAGAATATCTGTGAAACAAAAGAAAAGGAGAAGTGCAAGAAAATGAAAGTACAGCAGCGCAACGTGGTCTTGAAAGAAAAAAAAAGTACAGCAGCGCAACGTGATCTTGAAAGTAGTGTGGTTGTAAGGTGCGCGGAGAAACTTGTGAATAGTTCCCACGTAGATGGTCCTTACCTGCAACAGCACGGAGAAAAGTTGTCTGATGTTCGAAATGGTTAAACGTTTGGCATGGTATCGGGGTGACCTTCATGGTTGGTTTTGAACGTAATTAAACATTTTAACTAGGAAACCATCAACTTGTGTTTCAATATGGTAATATAAACTGTAGTGTACCCCTTCATGACCCAAAATACTCTCTATTTCGGTAGAGTGGCGGCCAAAACATTTTCTTAATTGCAACTGGTGTGTGTGTAAAACGATCACGACTGATTTTTCCACCATAAATGCAACCGAACTCCAACCGCGACCGCACAAAGGCTCTATAAAATTGTAGCAAGCAGGAGCAGTCACCGCCCCACGACCTGCCATACAGACATTTTAAAACATTGAGGGCTTTCAGGGCTCTGGCTTTAACAACTTTAAGATGTGGCAACCAAGTAAGCCTAGTGTCTAAAATGAGACCAGAAATCTAACAGTTTCGCTAAAACCTAAAATGCAGTTCCTCAAGGTGAGATGAGGTTTTGCTAAAAGACTTCTACTGCGGCTAAAAAGTACACACCGGATTTTCTCAGCAGATAAACGTAAGCCAGTGTGTACTGACCATTCATCCAAGCTGTTCAACGTGAGGTGCAGCTGCCGCTCAACACTTATCAGACTAGACGATGCACAGAAAATTAAGAAGTCGTCAACGTATATGGAGTACCGGATGGGCCTGCTTATAACGGACGAGATGCTATTGATCGCAATGGCAAAAGAGTCACACTTCAAACTGATCCTTGAGGTACACTATTTTCCTGAATACACAGATTTGACATTTCTCTACCGACTCGGTACCGGAAGCAACGTCGTGGTAAAAATGATTTTAAAACTCCGGGAAGATTCATATATTTTTAAAAAATATTATGCCGCCAGGTAGTATCGTATGCCTTTTCGACGTCAAAAAATTCACCCATAAGGTGTTGACTGCGGATGAATCCATCCTGTATTGCCAGGTTATCCGAGGTGGAATAAAACTTCCTGAATCCACACTGAAAACGGCACAGCAGTTTCTGGGACTCGAGACACCAGATGAGGCGGCGGTTCACCATCCGTTCTAGTGTCTTCCCGACGTAGCCAGTTAAGGCTATGCAACAATTTGTCTTTTCATGGTTTTAAAATTGGAATTAACGTTGCTTCTTTCCATGAGTCGGGGAAGTGTCCTCCGGTCCAAATATCGTTAAAAATACCCATGAGATACTCCTTAGCATTTCACTACTGTTAAGGTGCCTCAGCATCTGGTACTGGATCAGGTCAGGCCCTAGTGCTGTGTCTTTGGCGCTGTTTAGAGCCGACTTCAGCTCCCAAAGTGAAAATGGGCTATTATATGCCTCAAAATCCGACGAGATATATTTGGCTTGCGGCAGATATTCTTCGTTGCTGGACCTGATGGTCCAATCCGACAGACGAAGTGATGGCAGCGAAGTACTCTGCCATCAGCTGCTCAATGCTTCGATCGTCGGTGACTACACGCCCCTGATCCAGTAATCCAGATACTGGCGATCGAGTATACCTCCCAGATATACCACGGATCGACTCCCATACTTTTGTTGATGGTATGGAATGGTTAATTATACTCACAAAGGTCTGCTATGACCTACTTTTGCTCACCTAGATAATACGACGTGCCTTGGCTCTATCAACTTAAAACGCTGCGAGGTTATCAGGTGTCGGGTGCAACATAAACCGCCGCAAGACGCGTCATAGCGAAGCGACATTCGTCGCACGTCGCACCACCAAGAGACGGGCGTTCTGCGTAGCACTCCGGAGCTGCTAGGCATGGATATATCAGCCGCACAGTGGAGCACTTCTGTAAAGTGCTTCACTTTGCCTTCGGTGTTCTGGCGCAGTTCGAGCAATAGAGCTGATCAGCAATACAGTTGCCAGTCAGCTCTGCTGATATTCCATTTGTGTGGTGTATTTCTCACCCCACGTTCGTAGTCCATGTGCAATCATATTGGGAAGTGGTCGCTTCCTTGGAGGTCACGATCCACCTCCCAGTGCACGGAAGCCGTAGTAAAGTGCCTCATATGTCCGCTATTGAGGATGCACAAATCCTCCTGCTACAATACTCTAAAAATCTCTCGACCTCTGGGGCAATTGGTGGTCGAACCATACTGCACATTGTGCGCGTTAAAGTCTCCAAATAGGAGAAAAGGCCGAGAGATTAGCCTTGTGATATCAGCCAGCTGGCGGCAATCAACTGGTGAACCCGGTGGTAGATATATGTAGCATACAGTCAGTTGCACAGGTCCATCTAGTTTAACCACTACTGCTTGTAAGGGAGAGGTGAGAGCTGCAGATTCAGCCACTCACCCCTTCGCTCGATCACCCTCGGTATCGTCCTTTCGGTAAACGCGAATTGATAGGGGGCCCCGATCACCGGCTGCAGGGGCCCCAGGCCTCGAAGTCAAGAACCCGCCCATTGTCGCCCGGCCAAAAAAAAAGGCCGCCCATTTTTTCCCGGGCCCGAAATTCTTATCGCCGGCCCTGAGCACAAGTTGAAGTGTTGGTCTGATACGTGTCTCTTGGAGACAGAGACACGAAGATTCAGACCGTGCTATGAGTTGTAACTCCTCTTTGTGAGCTGTAAAACCGTTAATGTTCCACTGGAGTATGGGAGCAATCCTACCTGTTTAGTTTCACCCGCCCCGGTTCGGAGGAACGGGATCGGTCTCGTCCACCAGCATTTCAGTTCCTTCTGGCTCGGAAGAGACAGACATCTCCGACTCAGTTGACTCCTGTAACATCTGCCAGTTCTTTTTCTTCTTCCTTGCCTCTTTTCCCATCTTCTCCCTACTACTAGATAGTCTGGGAGGGGACGAAGTGGGGGATATCGTAAACTGAGTCGGGTCCGTCTGTCTGAACTTTGGGCCCCAGATCTTCTGGTCACCTCTATTTACGTTGGTAGCAGTTGGTATTGCTACCACTGGAACAGCACGTAGTGGTATTGGAGGTGCCGGTAGTTTCGCTATCACTGCTGGTGGATCCTGTTTCGCTGCTGCTGGTGTGGTCAAGGTCGCAGACGTGTTGTTACCGACGTCTGCGGTCTTAGATGTTATGAACTTAACGGGTTTTCTCCGCATTTGCACTGACATGAGCACGTTGTGCTTGTGCTCATGCCTGTAACGATCGTTTGGGTAGCAACACTTTATTTCCTGACAGGAGTTGAAATCATCTTAGCAAAGCTAGTTCCAAAAATTGGATCGGCGAATGACTTGACCTTCTTCTTCGCTTCTGCGTAAGGTATCGCTCTTTTGTCTTCAACTCCTGTATCTTGAGCCTTTCACGATACACTTGACACTCCCTACTCCAGGCCGGGTGCGATCCGGAGCAGTTGACGCACACTTGTGGTAGCGTACACCTGAAACCCGGCTCATGTGCCCCCTTGCCGCAGTTTTCACAAGTAGGGCTGCCCTTACATGATGCCGTTGTATGTCCAAACCGCTGACCCTAAAAACAGCGCATCGGGTCCGGAACATACGGACGTTCAGGTTTATGTACCCTGCTTTGATGTTCTTTGGCAGTACTGGAGTGTCAAACGTCAGGACGGAGGTGGCAGTCTTTTCAAGACTGCCCTTTACCCTCCGTGTTATCTGACGCACCTCGACCACTTTTTGATCTTCACACTCCTTAACGAGTTCCTCTGTAGCTAGTTATGTCAATAATATCCCTACAGGTGACAACGCCTTTTCTGCTGTTCAGAGATTTGTGGAGCTCGCACGTAAAGGTGAACTCCCCGAGCTTCTCACAGTTTAGAAGTTGGGTAGCTTGCATACTGGATGTTGTTTCCAGCAGCAACGTCTCGTTCCTCAGCTTTTTTACGGAATTCAGGGTCCCTACCAGACCTTCTAAACCCTTAGAAATAAAGAATGGGGAAGCTTTTTCAAAAGTGCCTTCACTCTTTGCATCACTATAAAAGCATTCGCAAGCGAACAAACTTTTCTGTTACAGTCACTTTCCGAAGCGGGTGGCTATCAACCCTCACCCGCTTCTTAGAACTTGCTGCATTTCGATTTTCCTGCGGTCTCTGTATCGTTGGTTTTGTTTGTTTTTGAATTTTGTACTTGAATGTTGGTCGCACGAGTAAAGGGGGAAAGGTCCGGGAGGCGTACCTCCATAGCATATCCCCCAGGCTAATACAACAGGGATGCGCAGGTGCCCATGAGATTGCACGCCAGCAAGTGATCTCCCTCATCACCCATTCACCTCCTCGGCACGTGTCTGACCTTGAGGTTGAGTTTTTTTTTATATATAGAGGTTTGTTTCGTCCTCGCGATCCGGGCGATGAAGCCAAGATCCCCGTTCTCCTAGGCACACAATGTTCCAGCGTCACGCCGTACGGTGGTCGTCGAACCATGGTAGGAGTTTACGGTGTGGGAAACTTGCGGCGCTCACAAGTTTCCAGCTCAGGCACCGCGGGTTCGCCAAACCCGTACCTGGCACTTGCGTACCAGGCCCCTGCGGGGCCTGCAGAAGAGAAAGATTAAAAGCACAATATTCATTATTGACACACGCAATTATAAACGAATGTATTTATAAATACTTTCAAACAAAACAATAAAACTTGGACCTCCCACCGCTACTCGCTGTTTACATTGTATACAAAATGAATTTATCTTACCTAACCTCCCGAACATGAAGGCTAGGAAATTTTAGTTCGTATTGCAGGTATACGACAGTGTCCTCAATCTGCATTCATACGCCCTGACCACAGTGTACTGCAGCCTTATGTTATAAGGGTTATAAATTCCTCATCGTTGAGCCGCAGAAATTTTATTTTACAGTACATCCGTACTTCAAAGGATTGAACTGCGCATGCCCGAACATTGTTTTCGGTATTCACGAGCATTTCAGTGCTAAAACCATTTCGGAAATAGGTTATTTTCTTTTCACATCTTTGATTATTTTTATTTTTGCATGTGGTGCGGGTCCATTTGTGGTGCGGGCCCCTAGGCTACAGCCTTGGTAGCCTATGCCTAAATCCGGCACTGATGCTGATTGACAGTTGATTTATGAAACGCTTCACCATTGCTGGTAAATAGCTCGGAATTTGATGAAGAGTGCCGGGGTGATTAGTCTGTTTTGATAACAGCTAAAGAAATTGCTTCTGAGACTGGGATATATCCTACCATCCAGTCAGCTCCGAAGAAAAATGAGATTTTTTTTTCAATACGAGTCCATAGATGAGACAGCAACGGATCCAGGAGAATTCGTTACAATGAACTTGTTTTAGCATATGATGGATACAATTGAGACTGCGTCGGTCAATAATGATACAGTGTCGTTCTTGTACATTACCAAAACAATTCCGCAAAAGGTCCGAATTAAAATAATCCCGTGCAGATTTAGAATAAGTTTAACTGATGGAGAAAAATGTGACTTCTGGCTGTGAATTGCTTAAGGAACTTTCTAACTGAAACTATAGAAGTTCAACCTATGTAACAAAATGGTCGGCAGGATATATTTCCGAATTTTTCTAACCGCAGTCGATACCTGTAACTGTCGCTAAAGGAGAAGTAAATGAAAACTAATCAAAACAGATTTACAGTAAACTCAGACTCGAGAGAGACTGTCAGATCTCGCAATTTTATCCATAGAAAATAATATTGCCTAAGAGCAAAAGCGAGGAAGGTGGCAATCTAGGCGTTTTATTTTTGACTTGCTGGTGCCCACGATTATGCTCTTGTTGTAAAGAATTTAGCAGACAGCTTCTGACATGTAACCACTATAGTGCACGATGGGAGACTCGAGGCTAATACCACACGCAAATATTGCGCAGAATACTTATGGATGCAAAGTGAAATGTACGAACACACATGTCTTTGGTCGCAGTATGAAAACGCCCTCCGTTGACCACTTGCAACCATCATATCACCCAGACTCCCATAGCTACCGACATAACACCACCATTGCGCAAGTTGTCAGACTTGAGGTTAATACCACACACAATCACCAGTGGACTGCGCTTGGTGGTTTTGACTGTGGAGTGAAATATAGGGACACACATGCCTCTACCACATCCCCACAACTTCCGAAATGCAATCACCATAGTGCACTGTGAAAGACTCCAGGCTACTACCACACACAAACGACCGTGGTCTACACTTGGTAGTGGTGTCTGCAAGTTGAAATATAGGGACACACACGTCTTTGGTAGAAATAGCAAAATGCCCTACGTCGACCACTTTCAACCACCATGTGTCCCTTACCGCCATAGCTACCGGCATCTAACCACCATAGTGCACGACCATTACCACCAGTGGTCTCCGCTATGCAGTTGAGGCGCAAAATGCAATATCTGGACACACATGTCTTTGGTCGAAATATGAAAACTTCCTTGATTGACAACTTTCAACCACCATATCTCCCACAACTCCACAGTTTCCGAAATTTGGCCAACATTGTGCATGATCAGTGAATGTATGCTTCTACCACACACGTCTTTGGTCGAAGTGCGCAAGTGTCTCAGGTCGAACACTTTCAACCACCATATCTCCATCTTCCCCATTGCTATCGAATGCAACCACCATGGTTCACAATGGGAGAGTCGACGCTACTGCCACACACAAACACGAATGGTCTGCGCTATGTAGTTGAGGCATAAAAGAGAAGTATAGGGACACACAAGTCTATGGTCGAGATATGAAAATGCCCTACATCGACTACCTGCATCCACCATATATCCCACACCTCCACAGCTGCTCGATAGGAAAAACATGCTACTACCACATACAAACATCAGTGATCTGTGCTAGGTGGCTGAAAAGTGAAACATAGGGACACACACATCTATTTTTATATGTATGTAAGATATAATATTTTATTTCCTCATTTGGGTGTTTTAAAAACAACTTATTAAAAACTAAGTGAATTTGACGAATACATGATGTGAGCATTGATTACTCTATAGTAGCTTAAATAAACGTTTAAAACTTATACGTTCCTTTTTACTGTTGTTGTTTCTCATTCATACAGTTGCTATCCTAATCTTTCTGATGATTGAATTATTATTAATACATAAATATTAAGTTCTGCCCGCGGCTTTGCTCGAATGGAATTTATAATCAGTACAGTAGGACTCTAATTATCCGAATCAATTAGGACCGGACCCCATTCGGATAATCGGATTTTTTCCGAAAAAGGGTCTATTTTATTTAATTATTGTTTGTATGTTGAAAATGCCTTCTTTTCCAAGGTTTTTTTTTTTTTTTTTTGGTGCTTTTGCACTTCAGGGATGAAAATTTCGCCGTACAACTCGGTAAACAATGCTGCAGTCATCCGAACTTTGGGTTGGTTTTTATAAAACAGGGGTAGCTTTTTCGCAAAAAGCGATTCGGATAATCGGAGTTCGGATAATTGGAGTTCTACTGTACTTAATAATTCCGCCACTAGATACCACCACCAGCAGCCAGGTACAATCCATTCAACATACAAGGTAAAAATGGACCTGTAATATAACTCATCGGTGTTTGCGATTAAGGAAAACGAAAAAACTACACTAACGGTTAATTTTGCTTCCGAATGAAAGCTTTTAAGTCTCAGAACTTTTAAGTAATTGGATTACTTGGAGCAAAAGTGAAAAAATATACTCTTTAAGTATGTTATTATTTTATGGACCTGTCTTGCCGATAAATATTTTCCATACTGCCGAGTGTTGACTTCGAATAAACTTTATTTATCCCAGCGGTTTCTATGATAGTACACGTAAAACAAGTAAATTCAATCCATTTTAGCGTAACGATTAAATGGACCTATAGCGCAACTCACCCGTATTCGCGAGGACGGATATCAAACAAATCACGCTGCCCATCAATTTTGCTTCCATTCTTCGGGGGTTGTTAAGTAATTGTATTGCCCGAAACACAAGTGGCAAATGAAGAGTTTTGAGCTCTCTGATTATTTTGTGAATCTGTGCCTTTTTTATTTCTAAAAAAATTTTGTATTTAGAATGTAAATACTATAAACACCAACAGTGAATGTAATTTGTAAACTGTGATTAAATCGTAACTCGTCAAGAATGGGATAATGAATTTAAATCGGTTTAAAAGATCTGTGCCATTTTCAAAGTATTTGGACATTTTAATGCTTAATTAAGTTCGGTGAATTTTAAGGTATAAGCAACCTGCAACAGTTCAGATAGGAATTTGCTGGCTGTCTTTCCAGATGCGTGACCTTGCCGCATTTCCTGGAAATTTTGAGTACACTAGACAATGGATAAACAAGAATGTGGCTTAGCGTGTGGGGGAAGCGTGAGTGGTCACTGTACCATTCTTTGCAGAGACACATTCTAGCAGCAATTGGCGTGTGTATTTGTCATATTTCGTTGTACTTGCTCTATTATTTGGTTAGTCATAGCAGTACTTGGGAGACCTCAAAAAAAATTCTTCTATCGTAGAAGACTACGAAATTATCAGCAGTCATCTGTTACTACGGGAAAGGTGGAATTTTCGGAGTCTCTTACGTGCGTTTCAGGGGGATGGTTTTGAAACATTAAGTTGGTTTGCTAGACGTAAACTTATTCGCAACACGTTCCAGTGCCCTACGTGCGCAATTTCCAGCACTTTTGCAAACGAAGCCAATGTATTGACGGGTACATGGGGGCGTGTAAGCTATGTGGAGCAAGGAAAAGTGTGCACTTTGGTTCTCTTTTTCCAAAAAGTAAGCTAGAACTGTCCCAACCAATCATTTTCATATACTGTTGGACAAGAAACAAGTCGCAGGAAAATTCGGCTTGAGAAGCTGGAATAAGTCCAGAATCTAAGCATACAAAAGTGGACTGGAGCAACTATTGTCGCGAAATATGTGCGCAATGGGTTGCGACACATCTTTTAGAGATAGGTGGCATTGATGAAAACGGTGATTCCATTGTGGTAGAAATAGATGAAAGACATTTTTTTCACAGGAAGTACCACCGTGGCGAAATGAGAGATAAACAATGCGTTTTCGGAGGAATTCAGCGAGGTACCAAGAAGTGTTTTGTCGTCGAGGTGGCCGACAAAATGGAAGAAACGTTATCTCACATTCGGTGACATATCCTTCCGGGCAAATTTATTATAACGGATGGGTTTCCGTCATACCGTAATTTAGAGAGAGCTTATGCGGGCATATGTGCCCACGACAGTCCGCAAATAAACACACAAAGTGTGGAAAGTTTGTGGTCACGTATAAAGATAAAAGTTAGATTCCAATACGGCACGTCAGATGAACTTTGTCCTACGTACTTGGACGAATTCCTGTGGACGAATAATTTCCAGAAGAACTAATTGAATCCGCAATTCATCGTCATTACATGCGAACAATGTCACTTCAATTAAGCATTGCATCACCTACCTCTCCTGTAGTAACACCTTCATCACTTTAATAACCATACACTCATTCGGTTCCTTTTGGAGCTAAAGGCTCTTTGGAGCCCGGCTCTTTTCAGAGCCAGAAATTAATCACAAAAAGCAATATAAAGTCAGACTTACAACCGGTGGCGTGGCAGTTTAACAACGGCCCCGCTGAAAAATAATAGTAATAATAATAATATTGGGGCCCTAACTAAACTGGTTAGGTTTTGTCAAGTAAAAAATAGAAATAGGCCTACTTTAAAGGTGCGAAGCTGCTTACTACGCGTATATGAAATATTAATAAATAGATTACAATTAATAATATAGTTGTTAGGCAATAAAACTTACTAGATAAAGATTGAATGGTATATTATATGAAGGTCTTATTAAATTTCCTACCTACTGACAACAAATTATAGTTTAAAAACTGAAAACACACTTTTTTCAATAACGCACTAAAGAGTACAAAATAATACAATTTACTTAAAATATTTTATTATGATACATATATTTTACCCTTGAGAATTTAATTCTTCCTCCAGTCTCGATTGCCCATACAGCATACATTATTCCCTTGCGAAGCAAATAACCAGTAGGGTTAACAATAGGCAGCATCCAGTATCTTGGAATAACACAGCCCAAAACGATTAGGAGGTCCATATTTAGAAATTGAAATATACGAAAGGTCAATTTTTGTAACGAAAAAACGATGGTCTCCTCTTCCGGAAATATTCGCGTGGTTTCTTTCTTTGGTGATAATATGATTAAAAGCTCTAAAGTCTGATGTACAATCGGAGACAGAATTCGCGAGACCCCTCGCCTTTCGGTTATGTTTCGTTCTGAACACGAATACCACATGGGACAGCATAACGGGTAGGTGGTACACTAAATTAATGATATAATAGACCTCATTCCCCAATGCCTTACCCCAAGACTAAAAAGAAAAAAAATTAACGACGTGTGCAAGAGACTCGCTGACGCATAGGGGCGAAGATCGGAGTTTTACAATTAAAATGAATACGACTATCCCCTTTTTACTCATAATATATATTGAAGTATAGAAATCGATTAATTTTCAAGAAATGACACCGCTTTTCTCATAAGGTTGATAGCCGTCGCGGAATTATTAATAAACAGCTACACTTCACTAGCAAATACAGTTTTACAGTACAACGAATGCTGAAAAGATTCGCTAAAATAAACACGGAATTTTTTTTAGAACCGATGGCAGAATTTGAATCGACAAAGTCACACTTTCTGGCGCAACAGCATTAAATACTAACAAAAGTTCAAGCGTAAGAAGGAAGGAGTTTTAGGAAAATACGCAAATGTTGACTTAAGCCACGAAATATAAAGTAATAGCTGGTACCCACGATTTCGTTCGTGATTGTAAAGAATTTGGGTTGACAGCTACACAATATAGTGCACGATGGGAGACTCGATGTATGGCACACAAATAGTGTTGCCCAAAATCGGTCTTGGTCTTGCAGTCTTGGTCTTGGTCTTGCATTTTTGCAAGACCAAGACCAAGACCGCCTAATTTTAGCAAGACTAAGAGCAAGACTGACTGTGCAAGATTTAAGCAAGAACAAGACCAAGCCTGCAAGACTCTTGCGTCTTGCAGTTAGGACTTTTTTTTATACTTTCTATACAAAATAAGTTTTTGGGTGCTTAGAATGGACACGAATACATTATGCTGATGTGTTCTGTGTGGTTTTAAAACACAAAGTGCTTAAATATGTCGTCACCCATTTAATAAATATTGTAGACACTTTAATACACTTCAAACGTGAAAAATTTTCTATAATAGTAATCGAATAATATAAAAAGCGTGCAATAAAATTTATGTACTGTTTAGGAGCCCGAATATAATAATATATAAGAGAACTATTTAAATAAATAAACTGATATATTGACTGTTGCATCACAATATATTTTTGCAAATATTCATTTACATGTAAAGAATATATAGTATTTGCAAATTTTAACTCGAGGAGTAAACTCCAGAGTCAGTGGACCGGACAGGCTTAATTTAAATTATATACTTATCCTATATAATACAAGAAATTGACACATAGAAAACAAACGAAACTTAAAGTACTAGTACATAGAATTTTGAAGAAGAAAATAGGCAGAAAATATGTAGGAAGACGTAAAGTACTGATATAATATAAATGACTATCATTGCGTTTTCGTTGATGAAGGAATTGACGGTCTGAATAAGTAAATGAAAAATAATACATTGAATGTAGTAAGTATGACACTTAATTGAAGTATCGAAAATCGAAATAATAAAAACTAAAAATAATCTATATAGAATATGCGTAGTCAAATTATATGTAGTATGTTACCGAGAAGATGTTTATTTTCTTAATATTTCAAAAGTTACAGTTTCAAAAGTTAAAGTTACAAACTAATTTAAAATCTAGCTTTTAATAATAATCAATAAGGTTATCTACCTTATTAATAGGGAACATGCAATATTTTTATTTTTGCTTTCATTTTAAGTAACTTCATGCAGAATACACCACAAATAAATTAAAAAAATTAAAACGGTAATATGTCTCGCAAAACGGCGGTCTGAAACTGACAGTTTAAATTTGCGCGCCAAAACTGACTTCCAGAGCCGATGACGTCACTCCTGTCAAGTCCTTTCTGACCTGTCAGTTGCTGTGGAAGTAAACTTGTCGTTTTGTGGTGGAAAAAACCATGTTAATCATATCAGCGGTCATTGTCTTTGATAATATTTCAAGGAGAGTTTGTGAAGACTTCAACTTTTTAATCAAGCTTGAACACACTTTATGGATGTTTACAGTTTGTAAATCTTCTCCAAAATAATGAAGAAGACTCGCTTCACAATCCTTTTCTTTTACTGCATTTATATATTCACTCAGAATATCCACCTAAAAATATGAGGTTATTATTGTAGCATATAACATATATTTATTAATTTCATTGATACTATTTATTTAACAGCATTTATGCACGCTTTAGAGATTCTTATAAACCTGTATAGAGAAAGATTCACCACAAGTTGGATTCCGCCACGGCTTGTGAGAACCTTGGTGGCTCTGGGGTATAGAGCATTGCCCTTGTTAGGCAAAGGCTGCAGGTTCGAATCCATCTTGTGGTGAGTTCCATCTTTTCTTTCTATAAAGATTTATAGTTTCATCAAATAAACCGGTATACTGAACTACTTACTTGAGAGAAACTGTTAGTGTCAGGAATGTGACCTATTTCTTTGGCTTTTATAAAAGATTTTCCAGAAGCACATTTAGATAAATTTGATTTCTTCCAGTAACATGTTATAGATGTAAGCGCAGGCTACTCAGATCTTCTGTGTAACCATAGCAAGAGTGCAGCAGCATGCTTACACCCACCTGGAATAAGATTTTAGTGATAATAATGTGCTAAATTAGGGGTGTGGTGAGAGCACAGAACAACTGAACTCTCTGGCGAGACGATGAGAGTTTTCTGCTCCCCATTTGTCCCCATGACATTTTATAGGCCATAAATAACATACAAACTTTACCTTCAGAAGCGGCACAATCTTCGCATTGGCAGGACTGGACTAAACCTTCCCTTTCATTTATAATGGCTGTAACATGATAACCTTCTTTGCGAACTTTATGCTCCGGTGTAACTCTACTTTTTACTATACACAATTCGCCATCTCTTTTAATTTGGACATAGCCGATTGCATTATCGCCATAAGATTCCCTTGTTGAGCTGAAATAAGAGCTATGTATAGAAGTTGCTAAACGAAATAGGAAAATTCAATGCGATTTATACGTACCATAGTAGTTTAGTCCCTTTCATTTCTACACTTGAATACTCAGCACTTTCGACAAAAAAAATTACGACCATATCTACACTGACTTTCGGTAAATTCCTGGAGTCCGCTTTTATAAATCTGACTTCCATTTTTATTGAAAAATACAAATAATTTTCTCAATAAAACAATATTCTCTTTGACAACAATAAGCTGTCATAACAGTAGTGACGTCACTAGACGTTGATTGGTGTTTTAAAATACGTTCCGTTTCAAGTAACTTCAAATCGAAATTATTGTAAAAAATTAATATTAACCAAAATTAAAATGTTGCTGTAGTCTTTGTTTTATATTTTTTTAACATTTTAATGACAAAATACCCATAATTCTTATAACTGCATGTTCCCTATTATTATGGAAGCTACATAGGAGCGAAATGCAGGACACTACAAATAATGAAGAATCCTTTTCTTTTACTGCATTTATATATTCACAAAAGAATTAATATAAAGTAACAGTAATGTCAGCTATTGTGTACTGTTCTGTAATTTCATTTGTGTTGTATTTTTATTGAAATAAATGGTAAATTCAGTAAATTGTATAATTATTTTATTCCATTTCATATAAGGTGAGGGTCTATCAATCTCTTTCTAGACAGATAATGTTCTTTAAAATACAGTCAAGTTAATGTCATTAATTTGTTTTCTGTATGTTTAAACCATGTTTTAGTACATTGAAGATTATTAAATGTAAACGTTTATTAAGAAACAGACTGACTCCCGCGGGACACAGTTGATAGCTCAGTTGGTTGGTTAGAGCATCGCCACTGATCGCTAAGGTCGTGGGTTCAAACCCCAACTGGTGTTAGTTGATTTTTTGAATTTCTCATGAAATGTTTAGACATTTATTAATTTGGTTGGTCTTTACCATGGCTATGTTAATTCAAGCTTAAAATATACCTATTCTGTTGCGTTGTTCTAATATCTAAAGTAACGTTTAATAAATAGCGACAGGCTAATAGGTAATTGCAAGACTTGCGAGACTCTTGCTGCAAGACCAAGACCAAGACCAAGACCGGGAGTGCAATACCAAGACCAAGACCAAGACCAGGTGTATTGATGCAAGACCAAGACCAAGACTGGCCAAGTCTTGTCTTGTTCTTGCATTTGGGCAACACTACACACAAACGCCAGTCATTTGCGCTATGTAGTTCAGGCAGCAAAGTAAAATATACGGACACACATGTCTTTGATCGAAATACGAAAATATCGTTGGTCTACCAATTTCAACCACCATATCTACCACACTCTCACAGTTACCGAAATTCGGCCAACGTTGTGATCGACGGGTGACTCTGTACTACAACCACACACAAACACCAGTGATCTGCGCTACATAGTTTTGGCTGAAAAGTGATGCACCATGACACATACGTTTTTGGTAGAAATATGGAAGTGTCGCAGGTCGACCACTTTCAACCACCATATTTCCCACACCCCCATAGCTACCGACATCTAACCACCATAGTACACGATAGGAGACACGATACCACTACCACACACAAACACTAATGGTCTATGCTATGTAGTTGTGACAGCAGAGTGACATATACGGAGACACATGTCTTTGGTCGAAATACGAAAATATCCTTGATCGGCCAATTTCAACCACCATATCTCCCACACTACTACCGTTACCGAACTTCAGCCAACGTTGTTATCGACGGGAAACTCTGTGCTAAAAACACACACAATCACCATTGATCTGCGCTAGATAGTTTTGGCTGAAAAGTGATACACCATGACACATACGTTTTTGGTAGAAATATGGAAGTGCCGCAGGTCGACAACTGTCAACCACCATATCTCCCACACCCCCATAGCTACCGACACCTAACCACCATTGTAGACGATAGGAGACACGATACCACTACAACACACAAACACCAATGGTCTATACTTTGTAGTTGTGGCAGCAGAGTGGCATATACGGAAGCACATGTCTTTGGCCGAAATACGAAAACATCCTTGATCGGCCACTTTCAACCACCATATATCCCACACTACCACCGTTACCAAAATTCGGCCAACGTTGTGATCGACGTGTGACTCTGTGCTACTACCAAACACAAACACCAATGATCTGCTCTACATAGTTTTGGCTGAAAAGTGATACACCATGACACATACGTTTTGGTGGAAATATGAAAGTGCCGCAGGTCGACAACTTTCAACCACCATATCTACCATACCCCATAGCTACCGACATCTAACCACCATTGTAGACGATAGGAGACACGATACCACTACCACACACAAACACCAATGGTTTATGCTATGGCAGCAGAGTGACATAAACGGAGACTTATGCCTTTGGTCGAAATACTAAAATAACCTGCATCGACCACTTTTAACCATCATATCTCCCACATCCCCACAGCTATCGACATTCGGCCAACGTTGTGCACGACAGAAAACTCCTTGTTACTTCCACAAACAATGACCAGTGATCTGTGCTAGGTAGTGGTGGCTGAAAAGTGAAATATACGAAAACACACGTCTATATATATATATATATATAAGATTATTTCTAGAATCTCGAATAGTTCAAAAAAATAGCTCCCTGCTTTTTTCTCCATAGTATTTTAGAAGGAAAGCTTGTCGTGGTAGAATGAAGTAGCAACAATTTTAACAGTAATAGCGATAATTAATACAGTAAATTCGTCTTCAATGTGAATTAGTTATTTCAGATTTTGAAGCTTAAACAATGCAAGTAGGAAATCTGTCTCCCGTTATTCTCAACTAGCATACATACTTCTTTAAAATCTTGGGACGAAGCTTCATGAATGAAAGGTAAAGCTCTAACCTGGCATTCAAGAGTACGTGGATTCAAACCCCGCCGGATATCCAATTTCAATTTTCCATGGTTTCCGTAAATCGCTCCAGCTGAATGAGAAAAAATTTAATTCAAAATGCCGTAACCGAATTCTTTTCCGATCCCAGTTCCCACTACCTCAAATGACACTGGCATCGACGAGGCGAAAAAAATAATTCTTGCCGATCACACTCTGGATTTATTTTATTCAACTGCCAGCCTCGATAGCGAAGTCGCAAGAGCGCTAGTTCTACTTTGCCGAGGTTGCTCAGTCCCTTGTTATATTTTCATTACGGTTCGACGACGCCAAAATCAATAGAGAGGCAAAGTGATAGGAGATAAGGGATAGGAAGGAATGCAGCTGTTGTCTTATGAATGAACCATATGGCACTCATGGAGTAATTTCGATTAATCATACCGAGCGTAGTTGGTAAGCGGTAATGCTCTGGCCTCTCATTTGGGAGGACGCGGGTTCGAATCCCTCTCTAGGCGTCCATATTTAGGTTTTCCATTTTTAGTGTTTCGAAAAAAAAATTAATTTACATTTTACAAATCCGGATTATTTGAACTGGAAGAGAAATCATCCATTTCCTTCAGGATATAGACATAAGAATTTAAAAAACTCGGCAGCAAATGAAATTTCCAATGTCACGACCTGTTTGACTAACAACATTTTTTTTCAAGACCTTCTTTCCTAGTAGAAAATAGAATGGTAGCCGTCATGGCAAGAAGAACTACGACGTAAAATTCAAATACCCGTCCGGCTTTCAGCTCTCGGTTTAAAATGTTGTCTCAAAACGTTTCCAGGTGAAGGCCAGGATGACTGATGCAAGAAGCAATGGCAGCATTTATTGCTGTTATTGTACCGAATTCTCCTCCATCATTAATGAGCTCGACGGCAACGAAGCGTAAAGCCATAAGAATTAAGAATGGTTAAAGTATAAAACAGAAGAGCGTATGTGCGGTTTAAACAGGAGAAATTATTTTTTAAGCTTAGTATCTATATCACCAAAATAAATGTTTTAAATGTGAACAAAGTTCTTTCTTTGTAATAAAAATATTGTCTTTCATTCGTCCTTCACGAAACCACATTACAGTCTGTTATATTTTTTATTGACAACTCAATAATTTACTTTGGTTAGTTTAAAAATATTATTGGTTATTGGGTCGGTTCAGGAGTCATAGACAATTCTTATTGCTTTTATTTCTAGCGCTCATAATATTTAGTACTTAACATTAATTTATACACCAAAATGGTGTTAATAATGTGCCGTTATAATTTTGTAAACGATTCCAAACTAGTAGCATTCCTGTCAAAAATTTAACAGTTACAAAATTTCTATTTTATATTATTTAGTCAAGGTTGTAATGAACGAAGATTTAAATCCATCTTGGGTAAGACGAGAGAGATTTCCGAAGTCGAAATAAAAGGAAATACACGGGTGAGTTGTTCTGTCGGTCAATTTAATCGTTACGCTAAAATAATTGTTTAAAAAACATAAAAACCGCCTTCAAAAAAAAGGACACTAAAAATTTTAAAATAACTTTATACCTTGCTTAGAAGAAATTAAATTTAAATGGACAATATTTGACATTACTGTTATTGAATTTTTTACATTAATTAGTTATTTTTGGAGTCGGTGCCAGCTTTCAGTTCGCGCAGATCGAATTACTGATCTTTATTTGGTGTTCGAGGTGAACCGAGAGTACGAACAAAAATTCCAAATATTTTACAGCATGTCGTGAGGATGATAGTTTTATTACGGGAGACAGCTTAGGGAAGCAAATTAACGGTATGTTATCTGTGGCTCGGCCTCGTTGGTTATCCAGGCATATTTCTGGCGCTACAGTGTCAGTTGGTAGGCTGCATCATGCAGTAAACACATTATAGTTAGTATAATTTAATTTAATTTAATTGCAATTGAGCACAGGCTCCGGCGGCAATTTCCCTACACAACCATCTTCCCCCTATCCTGCACCTACCCACATTTGCCCTCTACAAATTTTATCTTTAAATTCTTTCAAAGTTTTCGGTAAATTATTCACCATTTCTCTTGGTAACTCATTCCAATCCCTGACACCCTTACCTAAAAAAGATAATCTTCCTACACCCTTGTGCCTGAAATCAAGTGCCAGCTTGTGGTCATGGTCATCTTTTCCCTTCCATGCACTACTTTTCATACCTATTGCAATATCTTTCCATGCCTCATCGCCAGTATATGCCCTGTACACTCCCATGACCCTCCTCATTCTCCTCCGGTCTTGCAATGAATCCCATTCCAGCTCCTTTATCATATCCGTCACTGATTGCATTCTGCAATAATTTCCAGAAACAAATCTAGCAGCCCTTTTTTGCACCCTCTCCAACTCCTGTATTTGATACGTAAAATGAGGGTCCCATACTACACTACCATATTCGAGCAATGGTCTGACCACAGTTTTGTAACCCAATTCCTTGACTTCTCTCGTACATCCCCTCATCACTCTATCCAACAAGTGTATCATCTATATGTTTCAGTTTTGTTGAAAAATGTTTCTAGAATTAATTGTAGGTAAGTAGTAACATGATTTTTTATGTATTATTGTTATTTATTATTGTTTTTGTCTTTTTGTTTTTCTTGCTTTGGCTAGCACCGACTCCAAAAATAACTAATTAATGTAAAAAATTCAATAACAGTAATGTCAAATATTGTCCATTTAAATTTAATTTCTTCTAAGCAAGGTATAAAGTTATTTCAAAATTTTTAGTGCCCTTTTTTTTTGAAGGCGGTTATTATGTTTTTTTTAAACAATTATTTTATTTTTAAATTTTTAGTTCTAGTATACTTAATTTGTATTTAAATATGCCGCAGCAGTTCTCATTTTGCGAACTTTCTGGTAGCTCTGTAGTTAAAGCGAATGCTTTAAAAAGAAATATCTGTCGTTACAATAACTTTCAGAATAGGGTTAATTGGATGCTGTGTTAAGGAATGTCAGTTTACATTTTGATCCAGGCTGTGTTTCGATATAATCACAACATCTGTTTAAGCTTCTGCTCGATAATCGAAACAGGTAACATCTGGACATTCATACATACAACATACACAAATCTGTCTCTGGAATATATCTGTTCGTTCTGGCATCACACAGAAAATATAGATATTTAATTGGTTTTCACAACGTAAAAGCTCGGAGTCCAAGTTTAAATCTGAAGTACATGTTGAGACATTAGGACACATACATTTTATATATATTCTGCAATGACTTAAAAATAGCTTAATTGATTTTGACGGTACTTAAAACTGTGGATTTTGTAAAGTACATTGGAAATTATAAACGATGGGGGTAAAGGAGAAGAGGGATTGGGCTTTCGTTTACCAAATGTAGACTGTCTTTTCTGATTGATTTAAAGTATACGTTTGTAAATTTCTATTGATATCATATACAAATTTCAGGTTTGTATAAAAAAATAATTAAGGGATGTGGAGGTGAAGAGTAGTTTGGTTTTTGTTAAGGTAGTTTGGACAGAATTTTTCTCTTTGTTTTAAAGTATACATGTGCAAAGTTCAATCGAAACACGATAAAAACTGTAGATTTGTGTAAAGAACATTTACAAAAATTAAATGGGGTAAGGGAGTTAGCGGTTATGTTTTGTAAACAGAATGTTTCTCTTTGTTCTTAAGTATACATTTGCAGTGTTCCATCGAAATCTGATGAAAACGGTAGGTATCTATAAAGAACATTGGAAATTAGAAGGGGTGGGGGTAGAAGGGAAGAGGGTTTGGGCTTTTGCAACCTAATTTAAACACAATTATTATGTATTTTTTAAAGTATACGTATGCAAATTTTCTTCAGAATCAGATAGAAACTGTGCTTTGTGTAGATTAAAGGGGTGAAGGGGAAGAGAGGTTTGGCTTCTCTAAACCAAATGCAGACAGTATTTTTCTGTTTGTTTTGAAGTATACATGTGCATACTTCCTTCAAAATCAGATAGAAACGGTAGCTTTATATAATGAACATTGACAGTAAGTAAAGGGGTAGAAAGGGGAATAGGGTTTGTGTTTTTGTCAAAGTAATGTGAGTAGTATGTTTCTTTTTCTATTTTCTTTAGAGTATACACATGCGAAGTTCCTCCGAAATCGGATTAAAATGTGGGTTTGTACAAACATTAAGGGATGTAAAAGGGGAGCTAGGGTAGTTTTTTATTTTTTGGTCAGAAATCTTCTCCATAAAAAATACATAGATGTGCCAACTTTCATACAGATCGGTCAAATTGTGTCAACAGTAGCTTTTCAAAAGAAAATTGACAAAAGTCAAGGGGCAGAAACGGGGAAAAGGGTTCAGTTTTTGCAAACCAAAAGCTGACATTATTTTTCTCTTTGTTTTACAGTAAAAGTTTGCCAAGTTCTATCTAAACTGGATAAAAACTGTAGGTTTGTATAAAAATTAAACTTTTTAATGGGGAGTGGGGGTGGTTTATTGATTTTTTGGTCAGAAACCTTCCTCGTGAAAAATACATATAAGCGCCAAAATTCATGGTAATAGGTCAAACGGTGGTGACTGTAGCTTTTTATATATAAAAAAAACACTGACAAATATTAAGGGATTGGTAGGAGGGAGACCAAATGTTGACAAGATTTTCCTGTTTGTTTGAAACTATACATTGGCAAAGTTCAATGAAAATCAGATATGAAATATAGGTTTCTGTAAAATTAAGGGGTATAAAGGGGGAGATGGGGTGGCTTTTTTTAATTTTTTGGTCAGAAACCTAGTCCATGAAAAATTACATGTATGTGACAACTTTAATGGAGATCAGTTAAATGATGTCGACTACAGTTTTGTATAAATAACATTGGCAAAAATTAAGGGGTCGATAGGGTGAGAGGGGTTCGGTTTTTCAAACCAAATGTTGACAGCATTATTCTCTTTATTTTTGACTATACATGTCCAAAGTTCCATTGAAATCGGATAAAAAATATGGGTTTGTATAGAAATTAAGGGGTGTAAAGGGAGATAGGGGTGTTTTTTTATTTTTTTGGGTCAGAAACCTTTTCCATGAAAAATTACATGTATATGCCAACTTTAATGAAGATCAGTTAAATGGTGTCGACCTTAGCTTTGTATAAAGAACGTTGGCAAAAATTAAGGGGTGGATAGGAGGAGAGGGGTTTGGGTTTTTCAAACCAAAAGTTGATAGTATTTTTCTGTTTATTTTTTACTATACATTTCCAAAGTTCCATCAAAATCGGATAAAAAATATGGGTTTGTATAAACGTTAAGGGGTGTTAAGGGGTAGAAAGGGTGGTTTCTCAATGAAATTCATATAGGACCACTTTGGAGGTATACTCTATGCACTATAAAAATTTCATTTAAATCGGTTCAAAATTGGTGAAGATAATGCTGAACATACACCCAAAAAAAAATAAAAAAAATAAAAATATTCAGACGAATTGAGAATCTCCTCCTTTTTTTAAGTCGGTTTAAAATACATTGAATTTACTTGCTTTACGCGTCCCATATGAGTATCAGAGAAGCCGCTGGGGTAAATAGCGTTTGTTCGAAGTCAACACATGGCAGAATGGAAAATATTTATCGACAAGACAGGTCCATAAAATTATAACATACTTAAAAAGTATTTTTTTCCACTTTTGCTCCAATTAATACAATTACTTAACAGTTCCGAAATTTAAAAGCTGTCATTGGGAATCAAACTTGACCGGTAGCTTGGTTTGTTTGATTTCCGTTCCTGCGAATACGGGCGAGTTGCGCTATTGGTCCATTTAACCATAAGGCTAAAATAGATTGAATTTCTTTGCTATTCGTGTTAAATATGAGTATTATAGAAACGGCTGGGGTAAATAACGTTAATTCGAAGTCAACACACGGCAGTATGGAAATATTTATCGACAAGACAGGTCCATAAAATAATAGCATACTTAAAAAGATTTTTTTTCACTTTTGATCCAAGTAATACAATTACTTAACAGTTCTGAGACTTAAAAGCTTTCATTGGGAAGCAAACATGACCGGTAGCGTGGTTTGTTTGATTTCCTTCCTCGCGAATAGGGGCGAGATGCACTGTAGGCCTAGTCGTCTAATTTAAGCTTGTTTTTGATGTGGATTTTACGTGAATGATGGTGGCGGCTCCTTGGGGCGTTATGTTTAAGTTCTTGTGTCACCGCCGCCTCGAATTTTTTGAACCTATTAAGTAACTTTGCCAACAATGCATGTTATTTTCGGTCTGTTTGTTTGGACATCTTAATCACAAATAAGCGATTGCACATTTGGGTCGCCACAGTACGATCTCGCACCACCTGAAACATCTCCAAGGGCCGCCCCTGCCAATACTTTAAAGTCAGTTTCTTTTGAATTGTTCCTTGTTTATAACTTATATTACTTTATCTAAAGCTGCTTAAAAATTTCTCAGTTCTAGTTTGCAAGGTGTTATTCCAATTAAGTATTTTTTACAACTAATCGAAACAAAATAACAATATTTTGTACATGTTTCTTAAATCTACTGTCAGTTGATCTAAGATTTTTGGTCAAGATCTGTAACAATCACTATCTATGTTTCCTTTTTATATTGAGCTCTTGAAGTCTGTGTTAGTTATTTACATAGTATTTTTAAAGAACGACAGCAAAAGTTCTTCCCAATCATAACG
This sequence comes from Vandiemenella viatica, assembly GCA_031002005.1. Classification (NCBI taxonomy): domain Eukaryota; kingdom Metazoa; phylum Arthropoda; class Insecta; order Orthoptera; family Morabidae; genus Vandiemenella; species Vandiemenella viatica. The sequence goes on along the minus strand of JARYHS010013630.1, from coordinate 170,937,539 downwards.
ATCATGCTCGACATGAAAAATTGACTACGGCAGAAAAACTAGTGCTGATGGGATGAAGGACATATTATTTCTTTTGTACAGCAAACTGCTTAGTATTTTAAACTATGAGTTTGCACAATGTAGGTATGGACTCTGCGCGCATTGTAACAGAATTAAAAATTAGATAGCCATAATATTTGCTAGTTATATATCATCAAAATACAAAAGAGCAAAAATTTTATCTATTTTGCTGAACATTTAGTATTTTTACATGAAAATGTGACCTACTTTATGAATTTAATTTAATTATAATTGAGCACATGCTCCGGTGACAATTTCCCTACACACCCATCCTCCCCCTATCGTGCACCCACCTACATTTACCCTCTACAAATTTTAACTTTAACTTCTTTCAACTTTCATTTCCCTTGGTAACTCATTCCAATCTCCGATACCCTTAAGCCTTAACAATAGTGCTGGCCAGATCAATTGGCGGGTCTCCTAGAATGCGCCGTTGCCAAACCACGCACTTAACAGTTGTATTCACCTTTTTACTTGAAGTAATAGTTTATACTGTATTTTAAATAATTTATAATCACAATTTTGTGATAAAATATTGATTTATGTCATTTCGTTAAGAAAGTTATGTTCGTGTAAATGCATTTAATATAACAGAAGAATACTTTCTCGAGAAACTAAGAAAACCTGTTGAATTACTCTTCTTATTTTATTTGTGGCTAAGCACGTATTAAATTTTATTTACAACTAAAATCAAAATTATACTTTGTTATCCTCTGCACTGAAAAACTTGCAAAATTGACAACAAAATTATATATATACTAGCAGTTACCCGCGACTTCGTCCGCGTTGAAGAGTGTTGTAATATAAGATTTTCTTGAGAGGCCTGGTTGCTCAGTGGTTAGGGCGTCCAACTGAAGATGGAAAAGTCCCCAGCTTGAATCCCAGTCTCGGCGAGGATTTTCAAAGGTCCTTAGCTCGACCTTCACATCTGGCATAGGTTGTGTGACGTGAATTACGCCACAATGCTCACTTGGTTCCGATTCCGTGTTGAACTGTGGGCCCTTTATGTCCGGTAGGATTACTGGGTTACGTTAAGAGGCTACGAAAGGGAGTGATTGCGGAGACGTAAAGAAGCCTTGTCACCAGGTCAATACGACCATACAATTTATTTTAGAGCTATTTTTATTAGTAATAGTAGTAATAAATGTTGCAATAAAATAACAAATATCTATTTATGTTCCACACTTCATTGAATTTTTTAAAACAGTAAAAATATTCTGTTTGAAAGGAGTATTTTCAGTTTAATATATCCGTATATACAATTTGAGGATTTGTCTCCAAGGTTTTGCCTATTTTCGTAGCCCTAGTTTTCTT
>JARYHS010013630.1:170897603-170935165 GCA_031002005.1 Vandiemenella viatica | reverse complement strand
TGAATACTCTTCTTATTTTATTGTGGCTAAGCACGTATTAAATTTTATTTACAACTAAAATCAAAATTATACTTGTTATCCTCTGCACTGAAAAACTTGCAAAATTGACAACAAAATATATATATACTAGCAGTTACCCGCGACTTCGTCCGCGTTGAAGAGTGTTGTAATATAAGATTTTCTTGAGAGGTTTGGTTGCTCAGTGGTTAGGGCGTCCAACTGAAGATGGAAAAGTCCCCAGCTTGAATCCCAGTCTCGGCGAGGATTTTCAAAGGTCCTTAGCTCGACCTTCACATCTGGCATAGGTTGTGTGACGTGAATTACGCCACAATGCTCACTTGGTTCTGATTCCGTGTTGAACTGTGGGTCCTCTATGTCCGGTAGGATTACTGGGTTACGTTAAGAGGCTACGAAATGGACTGATTGCGGAGACGTAAAGAAGCCTTGTCACCAGGTCAATACGACCATACAATTTATTTTAGAGCTATTTTTATTAGTAATAGTAGTAATAAATGTTGCAATAAAATAACAAAAATCTATTTATGTTCCACACTTCATTGAATTTTTAAAACAGTAAAAATATTCTGTTTGTAAGGAGTATTTTCAGTTTAATATATCCGTATATACAATATTGAGGATTTGTCTCCTAGGTTTTGCCTATTTTCATAGCCCTAGTTTTCTTACATTTCTTTGAAAGATTTGAATTTCGTTTACCCAGCATCTCTTAAAATTACTTATTTCATCTCGCGAATAAAAATTAATATAGTTTTAATTAATGGAAGCTCAAAACGTCAAAATATTAGCAATACATTGATGGAATCGACTAAATATCAACAACAACAAAATACTAACATCCAAACAGCAAATAAATACTTAAGTGGCCCAAGGACGTTCATTTCCGTTAGTAAAATTGCGACTTCTTAAAAATGAATATTTTGATTTGCATTGGATATCTGAAAAAAATCTTTAAAAAAGAACTTAATTTGCTCTTTGAATATTGATTTTTTTGAGGATATATTGGTTCCATCAACAGAAATTTACATATTATAGTAGTAAGTATAATAGTAATTGATTCTTTTATCCATAAATGATCAGTGGTATTGTGGTAATGGTTTCTCTATCTGTTGGAAACAACTGAATTGCCTGTAGACCAGTTTACTATAGTTCATTCGTTTCGAACATTAATTCTGCGCTAAAATATAAATTTCAATGTTAAAGTAGTAATAGATTGTTTCTTCATAATTGGTTTCTCACTCTGCAAACAGAATTGAATGACAACCGGCGAATTACCACTCCGCTTGTCCGCCACTCCATTATCTGAATAAAACATTGATAAATTTCAAAAATTTACTTCGGGCAACGCCGCATGGTTCTGCGAAATCATCCAAGCTTACTATAGATCTTTTGATACAATATCGGTACAAAGCGATACATGATGTCACTAAAATGGTGCTCATGAAAGAAGCTTAAATAACTAATAATGTTTCAGTTCTCATTTTGGCCCAGGCTGCGTTTTAAAATTACCGCTAGAAAATCAAAGCTTCTATCACTCGCACATTAATACATTCACTATATTGTATGTTAGTGACGTCATGAATAGCGAAATAAAATTGACTTATTATTAAAACAGTAAATTAAATATTGAATACATCTAAAACTACATTCAGCCGCATGAACTATGTCGTCAGCTTCATGACAGTTATTGAGGTAACGTAATTAAAAAAATTATACTAAAATGCTTTTAACTTACAGTGTACAACGGAAAGTCCACAATTCTCTACGGTCGTTAATATTGCTGGTCAAATTTACATCGCGATAAAGTGACTTTTATTGCTCGTGATTTAGTAAGGTGTATAATGAAATTAATTATGATAGTAAATTATGATATAGAAAATTCTGTTACTACTCGAAATGTAGTTCCAGAGCATTTAATGTGCTGAGATGTGTTCGTATCGTTTGATTTTCTAGCGGCAATATTAGCAGAAATAGTGGTTTGGTTGAATTGCTGCCTGGACCAGAATGTTTTTGTTACAGCAGAAAGCAGAAGGAATTTAGTTATTATTAGTAATAAGTAAGCAGCTTTCATATGCTCCGTGCAAATGAGGTGTATTGTAAACGACTTCCAGTGTTACTTCACGAAACAATAAGTTTATACATTAGCCCATTGAATACATTCGTTTTAAGTGTAGAATTCGATAGATATTTTGCAGAAAATTGAACAGTAAGTAAAAAGCAGTACTATTTGTACAAAAATTCTGAACGAAAAATAAAAAGGGTTAGTTAAGTTTTAAATTTCGCCAAAAGTAATTTGTAATGCAGAGACTGTATAGTAACAAAAAAGAAACAGGAAATAAATTAAACCGAGATAGAATGGAATCCGTAACATTTTTATAAATACGACCTTTCGGGCACCGGCATTTTGCACTTTTAGTAAATCGGCTTTCGTGCTGGTATACTCACTCATAGCATTTTACGTTTTTTTTCCAAGTTCTGATTTTTTACATTTTGTATGACGCATATATTAAGATCGAAATTATGGTGTATATTTGATATGTCATACTATTTTATGTAAGCAAATGAAAACATCTCCTTGCGAATTTGACAACAGTACCTACCTTTTTTTTAATTTAAGGTTAAGTACAGATTTATATTTCCTGCTTCCAAACTATTATTTGTTCAAGTGCGTAGGTTTTATGTCTTTTAAACTAAACACAAACTTGCATATGTAAGAAGGTTCTCAAAAGTAGTGTTTGCGATTTACGTAACAGCAAAGAGTAAACGTGGCACGGCTATCTACGAAGTAGGAAACTCTTTGTTGTTTCCGAATTGATATTAATGGCAATTTCTAAAAGAACTATGCGTTTTTGCGGGATAAAATCTATCCTATAACACTTCGCACGCAATTAACTGACTTCATGCCAAATTTCATTTAAATATGTTGAGTTATTAAGGCGTGATTGACTGCAGACGTACATCCAAACACACATCCGAACTTTCTTATTTTCTCATTTATAGATATATAGATTGACTATAGAATTAAAATTGCTGTATACCAAAAATTTATATGTAGAAAAGAAGTATGGCCACTGCAGTTCTTTTTATAAAAATCAACCATTACAAAAGTATGCAAAAATGTTATATCATAATCATGAATATTATTAGAAAGCCAAATTTTTTAAGCCAAATTAATAATATCCAAGAGTAATATCGTAACTTACTACCAACAATAAAACAAGTTAAATATGAGTTTGGGGTTTTAAATAACATTAACACAGCAAATGTTTATAGTATCTTAAACGGTTAAGTACAAGCTATTAAAGTTGCACAGTAATTGATAAGTTTATTGCGTAATATGTTAAATGTTCTTTAATACCTTACTTGTCATTATTCATCTCCATCAACGCCTTCTTCTTCATCATCATCATCTTCCACTACTTCGCTGCTCTCGTTCTCTGTCGTTGAATCTTCGTTGAGGTTGATTATAAGAGGCTCGATTACATTATCTCGAAATCTTCTGTTTGCAGTTTTTCGGTATGGTAAACACATTTCTGCCACTGTTCGACGGCCACGTTTTCCAAGGCTTTATGCAACAAACGTTCGACATCGGCGATTTTGAAAGTGTTGTTTTTCTCCGCCACTTCTCTTTTGACTTCGGCCCAAATGAGCTCTATCGGATTGTACTGGCAATGATATGGGGGTAATCGGACTACTTCATGTCCTCTTTCGTTTGCAAGTACATCCAACTCATACACCGGTTCTTCTTTATTCATGCGAACCTCAGCTCTAGTCTCCGTAGGCAAATACGAAATTTTCTTTTCTGTTAGTCAAGCAGCTACATCAGCTTTCGGCGATTTGGTTGTTGGAGCTCGGTTTATCACTGCCGAATGATATTTGGCGTTGTCCATGACGATGATAGAACCTTCCTCCAAAATATTCAAAAATCTGTTGAGAAACCAATTTTTAAACGTCGTTGTATTCATTTCTGAGTGATAATCTTCAGATTTGTTGGTTTTGCTGCATCCGTAGACCAACTTGCTTTCCTGGAGAAAGCCTGTCTTTGCTGACCACGCATGCAAAACAATTAGCCTTGCCCCTTTTCCGACAGGTACCTTTAAGCCCCCACTTTGATTTGAATTCTGCCAGATATTTTTTAAAGAATGGTTCTGAGTTACCCAAAGTTCATCTAAGTAAAAAAATGGGTCGCGTGTCACCTGAGCTACGAAGGGAGCTCATTTTCCCTCAAAAATTTGATTCTTGAGGCCACTAAGTCGTTTCGCTCAAACAAAAATCGCCTACCATCATTCTGACGCCCAGGCCCGCCGCTAGCTGTTTGAGCGCCCGCGTGCAATACCGATTATGCCGCCCCTTGTCTAAAGTACTACAGCCAGTGGTGGATCTCGAAAATTTCCGAACCCGGTCAAAAACCTGTGAGATTGCCGCCCCCATTGTTGCCATCCCGAGTGTCGCCGGTCGCCTGCTACATAATACACTGCATTGTCGCGGCGACAATGGAGTGGCAACTATCGCGGGGCGGCGACTGTCGATCACTCGTTTTGCCGCCCCCCTCGATGTGCCTCCCGCGTGCGGTGCACGCCTTGCACGCCCGCTTACGGCGGCCCTGCTGACGCCTGTATTTAAACCCTATATTGTTCAATATGCGTCTTACAGATCATGCAGATCCTGTAAAATTTATCTTCTCTATTAATATTTTTCTTAATTTTCCTGACAATGTCCCTGTCAAAGTCGCTAAGCTTTGTTATAGTGGTGTATTGTTTCACATTTTTCTTTGGAGAAACAAACGTAGGTGATTTTCGCTCACGACATACTCGATGGACAGTTCTCAAACTGACACCACAAGCTGGAGCGCAAATAGCCTGTACATTCCCTAAATTTCTTCGCAATATGGTTGTTTTTTGCGGTAACAAATCACTACAGTTTTTTATTTCATCAATATAAAGAACGTCCATATTTTTCAAGTCTTTTCTTACCAGCGTACATGTAGAAGACAAAATTTCACCATGATTGTCCAAAAGAAGTTCGAAATATTTATATACATTGTGAATGATAGATTTACTCTGCTGGCGAAACTCTGTTGTCTTATTCAGCCGCGGTGGTTCTGCTGTCGATGACGTGCGTCTTGTTGGAGTCGTTAGTCCGGAAACACCTGGAGTAGGAGAATAAGTCTCTTCCTGAGTATCCATTTTTAGTAGCACGATTCTCTTGCTACATTACCGTAATTATAAGTTACTGCACTTTTTGTTCGGTAAAATTAGGACACTAAATTACTGTAATTAATAAATAACTAAAACGAATTATTTAAATCGCAAGCAAAAATCGCAAAACGCTAAAATCAAAATATGCTCTCTCGAGCAAGCTCACCCTCACACTGACACACTTTCTAACTCCGATTCACAGGTTCACACATTTTTTGTGTTTTGAAAGGGAGGTGGAAGGTTTGGGGGTGGGCTGCCGCTTGGACTAGGCAACACAGGCCACACAGCATTGCAATTTTCAGGTGATAGAAAGAAAGCGCATCGCGTGATTGTCCCCAAGTACGGCAACAGCGCGTTCACACTGACCCGCCAATTCATCTGTCCAGAGCTATAATAAAGAGAAACTTCCCACCCCTCGTGCCTCAAATCGAGGGCCATCTTGTGGTCATGGTCATCTTTTCCCTTCCATGCACTACTTTTCATACCTACTCCAATATCTTTCCACGCATAATCAGCAGTTTACGCCATGTACACTCCCATGACCCTCTTCACCCTCCTCTTGCCTTTCAATGAATCCCATTCAAGCTCTTTTATCATGTCTGTTACTGATTGCATTCTGCGATAATTTCCAGAAACAAATCTAGCAGTCCTTTTTTGCACCCTTTTGATATGCAAAATATGGGTCCCATACTACACTACCATATTCGAGCAACGATCTGACCAAAGTTTTGTAACCCAATTCCTTTACTTCTCTCTTTACATCCCCTCATAACTCTGTCCAACAAGTGCAGAATTTTGAAACCTATTCCTACTGCCTGTCCAATGTGTCCTGCCCAGTTAAGCTTGTTATCAAATGTAATGCCAAGATATTTATATTTCAAGTCTTCAGCAAGCAATTCTTTCCCCACCTTATATTCATAATTAACCTTTTGTTTTTATTTGTGTATCTAATAAGATGACTCTTCTTTGCATTTATCTTCATCCCAATTAGATATCCTGTCCAGATCACCCTGCAACTCTTTACAGTCCTCTATCCTTTTGATATTTTTATATAGCATTATATCATCAGCAAACAATCTAATTTCAGATAGTAAACAATCAACACAATTATTCATTAGAATAATGAATAGCAATGGTCCCAATACGCTACACTGTGGCACTCCAATTTTTACTTCCACTTCTTTTGATACCGCATTTCCTACCCTAGCTTTCTGTTTTCTATCTTTTAAAGACTCTTCTACCCAGAAAATCAATTTCTCATCCAGTAAAAATAGTTTTTACCTTATTTACTACCATTTTATGGCTCACTCTGTTAAACGCCTCTGACAGATCTAGTGCTACACTATCAATTTGACCTCCCTTGTCCATTTCATGTGAAGTATCTTGCATATATCCCACCAACTGAGAATCGCATGAATATCCTTGCCTGAACCAAATTTGCCTACTTGAAAACAACTTATGCTCCTCACATATATTTCTGATGTGGTTGCATATCAATCTTTCCATTAATTTATCTACCACTGACGTCAAACTGATTGGCCTGTAATTTTCGGCTCTATTTCTCATCCCTCCTTTATGTACCAGTACTAGACCTACTATCACACTTTACCAGTCCTGTGGCACGCAGCATGTATCCAGACTCAATTTAAATAATATTTCAAAATAAGGGTCAATGTCACATCTGGTTATCTTTAAGACATATGCAATAATATTATCTACACCAGCCCCATTTTTTTAAGCTTTCTTATTTCCTTCATGATTTCCTCAGGGTGATTTTCAAATTTCTTCCTAAGCCCGTCTCCGAATTAGACCCTCCCGTTTCTGATTCATTGTCCCTAAAGTTCTCACTAAATCAGTTACTTAAAATCTCTGTCTTTTTCAAATTCTCAGTTACTTTTTCTCAATCTTTATCTATAAGCGTCTCTAAACACTCCCTTCCCCTCAGTTTACTGCTATAGCCATAGATGCATCAGTCAATGGTCTTCCTGCACTGACAATACTCCCATCATTAGCCACTTTATATGCTGTTATTAACTCCTTGTTTAGTTGTTTCAAATATTCCCTACTACCCTGCTGTCTCTTAACTCTGTTATATTTTCTTTCTACCAACCTTTTTAACCTCCTCACTTCCCTATTATAGTACACAGTTTCTCTATTTCTCTTTATTTTCTGCTTTGAAATAATTTTTTCTTCCCCCTTTCTTATTATTTCCTTGAACTCTTCCCACCTTGACTCTACTCTGCTTGTCCCTTCCCTCCATTTGCTTAATCGTTCTCTGAAATATCTCTTCAAATTTGAAATCAGCGCCTTTTTGTAATTGTACCTATTTCCCACTTCAATTTTGGCTGCTGGTTCTCTAAATCCTCTAATATCCATCAGAAATGCTTCATTATCACTTATTCCTTCCGTTACTGGACAACCCACAATATTATCATCAGGCTTTATTAGGAATATATACAAAATATTTTGTCCCCTAGTGTTTTGCTCTACCACTTGTGTAAATCCTCCTTCCCTTATTAAGGTATTTGCAAATCTTTCTTTGTTCCCTTGTGTCATTAACTTATTTCCTTCCCAGTTTACATATGGTAAACATAAATCTCCACCAATAATGATCATTCTATTCTCACCTCTGAAAACTGAGTATGAATTTAATTTCTCCCCAAGGGCCTCATCTTCATCTGTCATTCTTCCACTGCGGTAAGCAGCCAATACTTTGATTTTTTCTTTTTTATTACCCCAGAAATCTACCCCAAGTAACTTATGGTCTTGATCTATGAACGCCAGTGACCGGTGGTAGTTTTTGCTAATTAGTATGAATACTCCTTCACCAATTGCTCCTCTATCTCTGCGGTACACTCTCTAACCATCAGGGAAAAACTCACTGTCTAGTATTCTTCTTTTAACCAACTCTCTACCCCAATAATTACTTGTGGTTCGTGTATCTCTATTAAGTTTGCAAATTCGATTACTTTGTTCATTATACTTCTACAGTTTACCATTAACACCCTTACTACTGGCTTTATATTTTCAGCATTTATGTCCTCTTTCCCAGTTTTACCCCAGTCAGTTATTTTTTCAGCAACTTCATCTATTTCCTTAACATCTGTAATTTTTCCTATCGTGGATCTGTCATCAATATCACTTTGATAATCTATTTCCGTCCATTCATCAGCAACACCTAACCTAAAAAAAAGGCACAGTCCTGACTCCATTATTACTGCAAATGGGCTCCTTCACTGCTTTAGCCAACAACTTAGAAAGTATTCCCTTCTCCCTTCTATTTAGGTGTAGGCCATGCCTAGTGAAACCCACCTACGAATGGAGTTCACAGGCACAACTCCCAACACAGAACTAATGCCTTTCGCAAGTAGCTCTTCAGTTTCCACATTTACCCGCCTCATAGCGTAGTTCAATTGTGACCGGTCATGGCGACTTAGGACCTGCATGAGCTCCACCCTGATATGCTGTGCCTCTTTCACCACCTTCCTCAGGTCACTCTCTATACTATAACTTGCGTTTGTATCAATACTATTCCCCGCACCTCTCACTATCACTCCTTTATCGTCCTTAGTGAAACTCCTACAAAGTGAACCTGTATCCTCTATTACCTGCGCAAGGTTTGAAAAAACGTGTGACCTGGTACGCTGTACCTGACTGATCCTGCAGAACGGGGCCTACACATCTCCCATGGCTACTATCTAGCAGTAGAACCCTTTTTTTCTTATTCTTGCCCTGCACGTCCATATTCCTAAAGGCCTGCTGCATCTTTCCTACTCCTACATCTACATGAGGCTCTTCTCCTCCTGACTCTGGCAACAGGTCAAACCTATTTTTACCCCAAATTACTGAAGTGTCTTGCGTCTTCATCCCATTAACTATATTTCTCTTACGACCTGTTAGCATCTCCCACGCAACCTTCTTGACTTCCTCCAACCCACTATCTCTACTTTCTGCCTCCTGCCTCTACAGCATGAGCCTCGATAAACTCAGCCCCCATAGGCGGTGCCTGAGCAGTCAGAGCCTTCACAGTCTGGGCTTCCACAGGACGAGCCTCAAGAACCCTGGTCCTTTCACGCAACTCCCTGATCGTTTCGCTCATCTCCCACATCCTATCATCCCTAAGACAAAGTGAACTAAACCTTTGGAGAGCCTTATTTATTTCCCCCGTTTCCTCTTCCCCACATCCCCAGTGGAACCAGTTCCTACTCCAACTACAACCCATCTCCTTCACAACGTACCTACAACAGGACCCACAGTTTCCAGTCATGATTGTCCCAAATACTTCAAACATCTTCTAAACAAACTTTAAATTTATTTGATAAAGTAGTCTAATAAAGTTTATACTATATTTTTAACGGTTTTATTAAATATGATAGGTGATATACTCGACTAACAGTAGAATTATATATATATGTCACAAGCTTGTTAGCTCGAGTTTCCTTCCTTTCTATTTAGAAGTGTATTGTGTACGTTGTGTTGTAGAGTTTTCTTTTTCATCATGTCATGAAACTCATGATAGTATGTAATTCATGCGGATAATTCCTGCTATATATATATATGTTATTAGATTGAAGCTATATGAATAATAAATAGGTAACAAAACTACTTAAGAACCTTTTTTTAACATTTTTTTCATTTATATACTTAAGAACCAATGAATAAAACTTAAGCTAATGAATTTCGAAACAAACTTAAGATAGAAGGTCGATACTATTTAGCGCTAATGTGAATAACAACTAATTAGTTACTTATGAAAGTTTTTTTTTTTTATAAGAAAAGATAGGAATTTTGTGCGTGTATTAGATGGCAATTAAACACAATTATATTTCAGGCAGAACAGGTTAATGATTAGAAACTACGGTTTTGTTTTCGTAAACTTGATTGCGATATCGATAGTGGAACTTAAAATAACGATTTTGTATTAACGTAATGTGAACAACTGGGTGCTATATATGAATACTTATGTTTATTATTTATAATTTCTAGTTGTTTTATTACTATTCCGGAACTAATTAATTAACAAACTGTGTTAATTTAAATCGAATAGAGCGTTAATATAGGACGATTACAGGAACCTTAACAATCGAAGTTCGAACAAGTGATTTGAACTTTTTACGGTATATAAGAAATTTAACACTATAAAATAACTTAAACCAGTATGTTTACCTATGCTATAGTATTATAATTAATCTAACTCTCAGGCTTATGCTAAATTTAATTCAGTGAAACGTGCAATAACTAGCAAAGAGACTTTAACAACAATGACGCGAACTCTAAAACTGTTATTTATGGAGTAATCTTAATTAATTTTTCTATATAGTAGTAACCGTAAGAGTTTAGATGATAATTTTATTTCTTTGAAATGCAAGCTATAACATGAGTTAAAATTAACTATGTTCAATAAGATGAAACTTGTTTGAAGAGATATTACGAGACTTAATATGATGTGTACAGTACACGACACATAAGCATGTAAACTGCACTTATGGTGCAACAGAGCACTGTTCAACAAAGTTTTCTTCACAATAAATCTGATTAGTGAATCTGGTGCATATTTTCACGCCGAATTCAGAAAAAGTAGTCAGAATATTTCCATCAGGCACATTTTTTTTTTTTTTTTTTGGTCAGCTACTATTTAAAATTTTATTTTAGCATTCTCTTTGCCCTGCCATAGGAACCTTCACTTAATATGTAGCAATGTTATTCAAACTGTGTTTAAGAAAATTATACGTAATATCATGCTGAAGCACCAAAAGACATGAATGTGCAGGTTTATTCTTGTATTGACAAGCGCAGACCTATTAATCTAGCATTGTGACGTGTCATTGTTGAGCTGACTGTGAGGTTGTTAGCTCGAGTTTCCTTCCTTTCTATTTAGAAGTGTATTGTGTACGTTGTGTTGTAGAGTTTTCTTTTTCATCATGTCATGAAACTCATGATAGTATGTAATTCATGCGGATAATTCCTGCTATATTTCAAGTCTCAGAGGCGAAATTTTACGCGATTTGTGAAACAGTTTTATGAATAGATCTCTGATTTTAGGCATAAACCTATTTTGTTCCCGATTGAAATATATAAAAATAAAATCATATATATATATATACTATTTATAGACATTTATGATCCTTATTTGTAATTTTATAATGCCTAAAAATGCCTAAACTGTCTGTAGAATCTATTTTTGCTTGTTTTGAGAATTTTCTTTCGAATGTCAACGAAAGCGTTTTAACTTAGAAAAACACAAATATTTTGTTAAGTGTTTTTTCCTACAATTGAAGTGAACGTATATGGGGTCATTGTCGACCGGTCCCTGTTTGTTATTAGTCACACAGAGGCTGCAGTGAGCCAAGGTACCGATCTCCATATGATCTTTAATTAGGCAGTGGATTAACTAGTTTCCTAATTTCTCAATGGATAGAAACTTTATGTATTCCGACGTGTGCAACAAACTGGTGAGTAAACAGTAACAATGTGTTGAACAGTTTTTACTATTATACTAACAATACTTTAATAATGTAAGTGTCGTACATGTAGGTTTATTAAGTTTTTAACGAAAAATAGGACGAGCATCCTTCTCAACCTGAACATAGCTTCTGGGCATCGGAAAGGTATTTAAATAGTAACATATGACCGCGATTTTTCTAAGTTCTGGTAGATCTGTTATTGTGTCCATGTGCGGCAACTAGTTCGAGAAATTTTATTTAGGTAAAAGTCACAGGATTTTACTGTTCCTGGCACTTCCCCCAGGATTCATGGAAGTAGAGTTCCACATTTACATTGGCACTAGAAGAATGTGAAGGAGTCAGTGCCATGATCCGGCCATTTCTTTACCTTCAACGGTACTCATTGAATAGCAGACTGAGTCGGCCTGGTGAGCCGTCCTAACGTCCAGTTTCGTCTACGGCTTCATCAGGGATCAAACCTTTATCATCCGAGCCGCAGTCAGGCATTTATCACCTGAGTTATAAGGCCAACTGTTCGAAACTTTTAACTTGATATTATTAAAAGACTGAGCAGTTACATCAAAATAACATAAAATTTGAACAATTGCACCAACAAGAATAGATTGTTAAACAATCTAAATCGCAAACAGTGGATTTTAAATACATAGATGGTGCAATCTGATTGTTCAAAATTAATGCCTGATTGTGTTTGGTAAATAGTTTAACAGTCAGCAAATTTTACGATCTGGACATGTTGACACAAGTATCTCCAGTGTAAATTTAACTATCTGTTTATAAATAACACAGTAAAAGCAATATACATACAGTAAAGTTATTAATATATCGTAAAAATTCGTTCATATGAACATACAAATTTTTGTATCTGTAAATAAATATCCAACAGCTGTGAATTCCAAATTTATTTCTCTATCGATAGGAAATACGTGACAAATGCACATTAAGGGTTTTATTGATTTTCGATAATCCCAGCCAGCTAAAGTCAGCAAAATTCAAAAATGTTCTGCTGAATTATGCTTCTCGATGTTACATAATAAATTAAATAATTTTTATTGATGATATTTCATAAACATAACTACAGTTTTGACATTTTTTGAACCCAATTTGCATTGGAAAGAGCTTATTTTAGGCACCTAAAATAAGATTTTTAGAACTTAAAAATCAGAGCTCTAGTTATGAATTTTACTTTGACTGTCAAATGCATGATTTTGATAAGAGCTGGGCTCGAAATGTATGCTGTGTTTGGTGTGTTAGACTGTTGACTGGGTGGAAAATCGGTACACATCATATGCCATTGCAATTCCAATGATTTAACGACCTTAATGACCTGATTTGGAATTTACACCTGTCTAAACAGCAAGATAAAGTTTTAACGTCCAAACTCAAAAGCTGGAATCTACTCCGAAAAGATGTAAGAATATGTAGCTATCGTAATCGTCATAGTGATTTTATAGACTGCTTTTCTGAAGAAAATGGTATTGTATTTTGCAATGATATTTGTTCTGTTATGGAAACTCTTGGGCATCAGCACCGGCCAGCTGAGTGGCGATTGTTCATAGACTCGTCTAAAGTTAGTTTGAAGGCTGTCCTGCTACATATTGGCAATGAACTTTATATCAATACCTGTAGCGCATGCCGCTGATATGAAAGAGATATATGAAAATATGAAACTAGTTTTATATATAAAAAAACCACACATAAATGGTATAACTGTGGCGACTTAAAGGTCATTGCTTTATTGATTGGTTTGCAACTTGGGTTCACCAAATTTTGCTATTTTTTGTGCGAATGGGACAGCAAAGATAGGAAATTAGAAATTATGGCCTAAACTTGAATCTCCTATTCCTGGCAGAAAAATTTATCACATGTCCCTGTAGTGAACCCTGAAAAAATATATTTACCTCCATTTCATATTAAATTAGAACTAATGAAAAATTTCGTAAAGGCTATTCTGATGGATTCTTGTACTTGAAATCGAAATTTCCCAAAGTCGGTAATCCTAAACTGATGGAAGAAATTTTTACATGACCACAAATACGGCCATTAATGGCTGATGAACATTTTGAAGGACTGTTAAATCCACTAAAGAATGCAGTCTTTCAAAAAGGTATGTTGCAATTTCCTTGGAAATTACAAATTATATAAAAAAATCAAATGAATATAAAAATCTCCTGCCTGATGGGGAAAAACTAAAATGATATTTGAATTCAGAATGAAAAATACTTCTAGTATCTCATGTTTTTGTTCTTGTGAAAGAAAAAAGTTCATATTTGTAGAACAGTGAGGGCAAGCAAGGCGTTTTAGTTTGGACGTAAAATTACAAACGTTCGATAAACCCCCACCAGCCACTCCGTTTCCGTTGGCCAGCAATTGGTAGCAAGTTGCCTATCGATTGCCGTTTGTTGCTAGGAAAGTGTTTGCCATAGGTCATCCTCTGAGGAAAACACGTCAGCAACGCACGCGAGTGTTACTGCTGTCAGTACAACAGTCGGAGGCTCCGAGGTACAGCACGAAATTTCTCAGCTCAGGTACTTCATTTCCGCGTTGTTTCCGTCCTATGTTGAGTTAATCAATGCTCCTTACTGCACCTGTGGAGTGTTGATTACGGTTCATTTCTTGAATTAAGTTATTTACATATTATTATTTTATATGTCAGTATTCTCTTCAAACTATCCAGTATTCCCATAGCTTAATTCAGCATTTTTCGATTGTCATGAAATTAGCATAGTATCTGGATACAAAATTTGGGAAGTTTTTTTTAATGAATAACCAGTAGAGAATAATTAATTAAAATGAATTATTTTTATTATACAATCTTTTAAAATGTGGGATATTTATTGTTCACGTTACATTATCCATTATCACTAGGGTTCGAATCTTCATGACCAAAAAAAAAAACAGAGAAATATACAGGCAAATTTGACCTTAAAATGGGTAGAAATGACAAAATTTGACCAAATATTTAAATTTACTGTACATCAAAACATGCTCAATTTTGCATCATTTATTTTATCTAGTAATGTCGCTTTCATGTAAACAGCATAATTTGCTTCCTTGCACTCGCTGCACCATTGAGAAATTAAATTTCAAATCGTTTTGTAGAAGTCACTTTGATTTCAAATAATTTACAGAATAGAATTCTTTCATCTGTACCAAAACTCTCCTCTCTAAATTTCCTTACGTAATTTTGCACTTTCATAAAATTTTATTTTCTGCATGGCGGTAGGTCTAATCACTGATCCACTGCAGATTTAACGATGACCGAGGATATTTCATTGAGATATTGATTGTCGAGGGTCGACAAAGGCATACTTATGCTGCATTGTCGAGATTAAAAGGCGAGCGGAACATTATGTTTAGAGAGTGACAATAATGTATAACTTTAATTCTTGACTGGTCAATTCTGACCACAGTGAAAATTAGTTTTGTTATTTCCCCGCCACCTATATAGCAGAAGTACAATTTTGTGAATAATTATCTTAATTTCTTCTCATCTGTATCTTGTGAATTCCCGGTACTGTTAACAAAACTACCAGATTTTTTCCTCAAAATATGACCATATGACCTTAAATATTATCGTAATATGACCAAGTAAGGAAATGGTCTAAATATGCATTTATGTGCTATATAAAATACATTTAAATACAATCAGAAACGTTGAATTGGTGTTTAATTCAGCATTTCAGCTCAAAAAGAAGGCAGGAAAAAAATATGACTTGTCCAAAATATCTGAACCCTAATCATCACATGTTGAAATTCGAACCTATTCCACATTACCATTGATACTTTTCGACTTATCTGCAGTTGAATAATTAGCGTCGGCGAATGACAACAAGTAACGAAAAGGAATTAATCTGGGACATGTGTTTAAACCACTCGCCTGAAATTAATTTAGGAATCCATGGAAAATTTAAATCTAGTTAGAATCTTAGTTCTTATTCATTCTAGGATCAGAAGTTTTCGTTCACTCTGAAATTCTATTGTATGTTTTGCTTATTTAACCAAATTTCATAGGTTAGTTGCGTAGTTTAAATAAATGACGTAAGAAAAAAAGAATGTTTGAAAGGACTTGAAACTACAATTTACTCACAAATGTGCAACAGAGTTAGTAGAAAATGGAAAAGTCACAGATGTAAGTTCGAAAATGATATTTGGTGAGGGGAACTAATTGTGATAGGCTCACTTTGTTCAAATGTGTGAAATAAAGTTCATGACTCTTATAAGAAAGGCGACCAGAGTTAGCGAATTGAAGAAGGCAGGCGCCGCCATGTTAGGGGCAAACAACCGCGGGATCTTTGAAATCCTCGTATAGTCATATAACAAACCACTGAAGAATGGAAATTTTTATACTCTTAAGAAGTGGCGTAGCTAGGGGGGGGGGGCGGTGGGGGCGGTCCACCCCGGGTGTCACCCGTTTAGGGGTGACACCCGCATTTCGAAAATAGTAATCGAAATTAGTGTGATACAATTTTTTTTTGATATACTTATTTTATCCTTTGGGGTCGAAACACGTCTTCCTTTAATGTTTTGAATATTTGTTTTTAAGTTGATCTATCGCTCCTTCAAATACGATCAACGGAGCTGTGCTCTTTCATTACAGTAGAGTATAATTATTGGTAACATCGCGCGCTTAAACAAAGAGAGCACCGCTCTGTAGCTCCAACAATCACAGGAACTCGTTTTGCTTGCCGTCCGTCACTGTTGTTTGGTTTGTTAGAAGCAGCGGTGGATAAAATGTAAGTTTTCTTGTATAAAGAGAGGAAGGATTTATTATATAAAACTAAAATTGTTAAAATCATGGTAATTAGACAGTTAAATTGTAAATCCTCTAAATTATTTAAAGAAAAATGTTAAATTTTCCGTAAAGCAAGGCGATACATAGTGGACGTATGTCATAATTTCTTAATTAATTAATTAAATTGCAACAGACCGCACGCTCAGGTGACAATTTCCTTACACACACACACCTTCCCCCTTCCTGCATCCACCTACATTCACCCTCTACAAATTTTAACTTAAAATTCTTTCAATGTTTTTGGTAAATTATTCATCATTTCTCTTGGTAACTTATTCCAATCCCTGACACCCTAACCTAAAATTTAGAATCTTCCTACACCCTTGTTCCCGAAATTGAGTGCCAGCTTGTTTTGTGGTCATGGTTATCTTTTCCCTTCCATGCATTACTTCTAATTCTTACTTCAATATCTTTCCCATGCCTCATCACCAAGGGAGCGTGCATAAACCACGTAGCTCCATTTTGGCCTCCTGTGAACCCCCCCTCCCCCCCACGTAGCCCTGTGTGGCTTTTGCCTCTAATCTCCCCCCCCCCCCTCCCCACGTAGCACGTAGCTCTTTTCCCTTTTGATTCCAGGAGACATTTTGCACTGTTTTCTCTTGTCAGACTATTGTAAACTACATACGGAGATAATTAAATGAGGGAAATAAATGTTCACATGCTGTTGTGACTTATATTCCTCATTTTAACTGTGAAAAATGTTATGAAAGGAAAGCTACGTGGCCTGGCCTGGCTCGGAACCCCCCCCCCCCTCACCCCACGTAGCCTAACGTAGCCTTCCAGCCAACCCCTCCCCCCCCCCCTGGACCGAGCCACGTAGTTTGTGCACGGTCCCCAATATACGTCTTGTAAAATCCCATGACCCAATCCACCCTCATCCTGCCTTGCAGTGAATCCCATTCCAGCTCCTTTATAAATGGCGTATCTTTCACAGAACTTTAAAAGCATACGTAGATTTCTATAGATAGCTACGTGTATGTTGCGTAATTTTGTGCGTGAAAGGCGGTCCGTCGCGCGTGGCTAGTCGCGCAGTGTGCATTGCGCACTAATTTTACATAGGTATTAAGTCGCGTGCGGCTGCTCGAGTCGCGTGTTCTTTTGCATTCGCGACGACTTCCAAGTCGCGGTCGCGTCAATGGGTATGGATAATGCCATAACTAAATAAACAGGAACATGGGCGCCGGGAGGGGGGGTGCAATGGGGTGCACTTGCACCCCCCTGCTATGAAAGAAAATACACAGAAAAAGATTAAGAAACAAAAATTTTATTATTAAATTCACTGTTTGAATAATAACTTAAGACGCCTAGGTTGTTGTACAAATTTCTTCAACACCTTGTCAATAAATTCAGTATCCTTAGCTAGTAAGTAATAAGTGTTGTATATAATGTATATTAAAAAAAAACAGATGCACCCCCCTTAAAGTAATCCTGCCGGCGCCCATGAACTGGAATCACGCGACTAGCCGCTTAGTGGAAATAGAGCCTTACTGCGGCCCTGTTCTTAGGCGGATAGTAAAATACTTCACTTGTTAAGTACTTCATGTAAAGACGGCAGATATCGCAAAGGCATGTTCTTTTATTACCTGACCGTTGTTTTTTAATTACGTTTAATTATGTTTTTATATTTTTTTTATTCTTCTATTTTTATGAGTTGCTTCCCTCACTATACAGTATCCTCCAGGGTCTCACAACTTGTGGGACCCGGATCCTTGGTTTGCACCAATGGGACCTCATCTGGGTCTGGAATTGCTTCTACTTGGATCAAGCCACTTCTGTTAACTTTCCTCTCAATACAGGGCCGGCGCGGGCCCGGGGTAAAATAGGCGACCTTTTTCTTTTTTTCTTTTTTTTTTTTTTTAGCTCTACAAAATGGCCAGGCGACAATGGGCGTATTCTTGGCTTCATGGCCTAAGGGCCCCTATAGTCGGTGATCGGGCCCCCCATCAGCCGGCGGGGCCAGTGTACTTTTGACCCGCTTACCCCCCCCCCTCCCCCTAACGCCGGCCCTGTTTCAATATCCCTTGGTCCTACAAATACGAAGTTTGCGGAGTCATTTAAATACAGCCTATGTTAACGTTTCAATAACAAATGGGTAGCTTTCGACTTTCTTAAATTTGTAGCGGAATCTTATGGTCGCCCTATAGTTACGCTGGCGGAAATTAAAATCACAAAATTCATACATGAATCGTAGAATTTTAGGAAACTTTGAAGATATATCCAGGGGCCATACCTAGAAGAAATGATAACAAATGGAAATGGATCAGGCTAAGTTATTACCTTTAGATACAGTTGTCAGTGAGAAATGCGCCCAACTTGAGCACCAATACATTCGTGGATCCTTGCCGGCATTGACTCAAGTGTTCGGATGTCTTCTTGGTGTATGTCTCACTACGCGTGCATGTCTTTTGCAGTCAGTTGTTACACATTTTGTGCTGGGCGACCATGTGATCTAATGTGTCTACTCGTGGTATCCCAGACATACTCTACTGGGGACAAATCTGGGGACCATGCTGTCCAAATTGTGATCAAAACTCCTTGCAAGGCTTGTATAACGATGGCCACAGTATGAGAACGGGCATTATCTTGTTGGAAGATGCGATTTGTATGGTGAACATGAAGGGTATTACAATAAGATGCAGTACCCCGTACAGGTAGTGGTGGGCTGTCATTGTGTAATCAACAACAGCCGACTCAGTGATAATGTCGAAACTGATTGTCCCATACCATGACACCAGTGGCTGGATCTGTGTGACGTTCTGAAATCACAGCAAGTAAGCCGTTTCTCGATTACGCCTGCGAACATGTGGTCGATTACTTTGCCACAGACAGAATCGAGACTCGCCTGTAAACATAAATGTATGTCATCCACCTGTCCATTTATGTTTTGCATTACACCAGGTTAGATGATGCTGGCAACTAAATCAGATTAATGGAACACATTGCATAGGGGTCAGAGAGTGTAACCCAGCTTCAAGCAATTGGTTTATAATCGTCCGGGAAGGGGCGTGACTCTCTTTGTAACCTCTGCTTGGATCTGACCTGCAGTCAAACATCTGCCAGCAACAGCCACTCACACAATTTGGCGGTCTTCGCGTGCTGTTATCCATCTGTATGGACCTAGGCCTGCTCTAGGAGTATTAGAGATTTCTTTTATCACTGTGTAACAAGTCTGTATACTGACATTGTACTGCGGCCAATCAAAACTTTCAATTTTTAATCATTCAATACCTTCATGCGGGCATACTTGGGGCCAAATTTCATTCATTTATCACAACACCGTCTGGGTGTTGGGATTTTAATTTGCGCCAGTTTGTGTATCAGTTGCTAAGTGTAGAGGTCGAGCTGCACTTTGCCAGTATTAGTCTGTACCGTCATCGCAACAACAGTTGGCCGAGTGACGGCTCTCCCTCTCGCGTCCACACTTTTCCATAGCTCGTCCGTGTTACTACCCGGTCTTTAGTCTCCTTTAACGTTTTCAAGTGATTATTTCAGGGAATCAGTGTTGGGTATAACGGGTAGGTTTGACACGCTACTTTATTATAGAGTACTGTACTTTATTTTGCACAGTTTTGGTACGAAAGTACATTAAAATACTTTTTTATCTGACTCACGTAATCACCTAACTGATTGATCTTTTATGTACAAAAATAGTATCCCAGCGCAGTATTAACAGTATCAACGCAATCTCAATGAAATGTCGATCATTTCGCACTTGACGTGTTTGTTTTGTTTGAGGTTCTTTTCGATTCATTCGGTATTTTTAGTCAAGAACGAGATTATAACATATTTTAATTTAAATATTGGTCATAAAGATTTTGTATAATAAAAATAATAATTTCATGTTATCTCAAAGTTCTAGTCACAGAATTTCTTTATTGGGAAACTCGCAGTGCACCTACGTCGTAGTCACCTAATTTGAAAAGAAGACCCTCAGATGAACGTGAAATTCGAACCACCGAGCGTCCTTCGCAATAGCAGATAGAAGCTTTGCCAGTGTTAAATGTCAATTTTAAAGCCCACAAAACAAAAATTACAGTCAAAATCGGGATTTGAACCGGAACTTTCAGATTCCAAATCACACACAGTATCCATTTGAGTCATCAGTCCGAACATAGGTGTAATGAAAAATAAGTTTCCAAACATGATAAAATAAACATACACTTTTTCTATACCATCTATTTTTGCTATCAAAAGACACGAATCCACTTTTATGTGTTTGAATGCATATTTTTCAGTACTTCTAGATTAGTCTTGCGTCTGGTTACGGCGTGCGATTCGGGTGTGGGCGGTTCGGTTACAAATGCGAATCTCGGCTGCAATTTTTGTGGGTCTTAAAATTGATGTTCAACTCTGGAAAAGCTTTGATTTTTTAATGCCAATATGCCAGGACTCTTCCTACATTTTATGAACATCTGATGAACATAGATAAAAAAAACCTTTTTTTAAGGCAAATAATAATATGAAAACAATATTTAGTCGTAAGAGAAGGGAAATTTCCGAACTCTCTCTATGCGCTTCTCCACATCCAGCAGGCCGACACTGATCCGCACCGTCAAAACATAAACCAATCCAATGACGGCCGAGTGTCGGACTGACGCCCGATCTTCAGAGGAGTTAAAATTAATCTAAAACCACTTTCGATCACCGGTGAGCAACACGTGGTTAAATCTTGCCATATTGACTATTGAACATTAAGTAACTCAAATTGATAATTATGAAGATGTGATTTACGAGTTTGCAGCTGTGAAAGCTAAAAAGAGGAGATTGTGAAAGCAATTGTTTTTAGTTTATTTGTGTATTTTTTAAAATGATGTTAATATTACAATTTTATTAACTATAATTTTTAATAACAATAAAGCTTTATTTAATTATATTTTATTAATATCATATTTTACCCTTACAAGATATTATATTTTATTTAATTTTGAATTTAAGTATTCAAGGGGTGACACCATCGATAACTGCCCCGGGTGTCACCCACGCTAGCTACGCCACTGCTCTTAAGGGCATTCACTTGCCCAAAAAAAGACCGAATAAAGTTAACCACAAACTAATTATAGAATTTCCGCTGACTTGATTAAATATCGGACTTGTTTTTTCACTCTGAGCGATGTTATGTTTTATCTCCCTTTTGGAGTAGGCTAATTTAAGTGATCCCGAAATATATTAATGTTTCAATTATAGTAACCCATTTATAAATATAATGAAGGAAAACTGGTGTAGTACCAGTACAAAAATTTAAAAGGTCTGAACCCAAACTAAGTATTCTTCTGAAGCTGAGCAATTATTTTCTGTTCAAGACTCTGACCTTCATCACTTTAAAATGAAGAATGTGGTCCAGCAGTTCAGTATGAAGGCAAACGAAGAAGGGCAAGTTTGCCTTTTCTATTGTGAACATTATTATCTCTCTCTCTCTTTTTTTTTTTTTTTTTTGGTTACACTAAGACCTTTCCCTTCAAAAGACTTAACAATATAGCACATTGCTTTAGGAAATCAGCATGATTTATTACTTGTTAATCAAATTTTATCATATCTGGCCAAGGTCAACAAACTATATTAAAATATATTTTTCGCATTACATATTACTAGAATGCAAGTCCACCCCCTGCTTTGAAATTATAACCTTATATGTTAAAGCCACTTTCCCTTATATATTTTCTCGTTTTTGCATAGACCAGAGACTATCACTTTTGGCAATATGCCAATGTCTGCATTCATTTTATATCATCAATTGAAGATCTTGAGAGTAAAATTATAAAAATTGATAACAATCATATCATTCAGACGAGAATACAAGGAAAATAAATGCAAGAAATTATCTTTTTTTATGTATTTCATCGATTATGAAACAGCACAGTTTTGCTCAATTTCTGTCTAATTGACACTTTCTGCTTTTCATTATGCAATTTTGCAAAATGGCCATGCTCCACATAGACTTCGCGCTTTCTTACTTCCTTATAAACATTTTCGGAAAGAACTGGCATATTTCTTTCTTTTGGAGGAGGTCGAGTAACAGTATTCTAAAAAATATTACATACTGTTGATGATATACAGTTCGTAGAGCATTGTGGTAATTTAGAAAAGAAGGAACAATTGCCTTAAATATTTGTTCACTAACAGTGTAGTGCTTCAACATATGGCGCAGCTCAAATAATGGTTAGATGCTAATAACACTACAGTATTTTGTATATACATTATTGCAAAGCATATAGTCCTCACCTTCGATATATTGTCTGGAAAACAGAAAATTGTTAGTAGCGTAGAAGTTTCCAGAATCTTTTTATTTCCATTTTTCCAGAAACATTCTTTCTGGAAATGCTGAGAACATTTAATATTATGTTACGAGGGAGTAAAACTGTCCCGACGTATTTTAGCCAACCATTCCCTCAATTTATTCAAATCTCAGAGAGGAAATCTGCATCGAATGAAAATATTAAACATGTGACCAACACAGTCAGATCACAACCAGTGGTTACGGCAGTAGAAAATTCGGAACGTATTTAAATGCATAGTTACCCGTGAAACGATAAATTTTTCCCTCTTCTAGCACGGTTGGTGCAGTTATATGCCGCTCAAGACTTAACCACCATAGTAAACACGTGTAATGGTAAAAAAATACGAGCACTCGATCACGTCGACACGTATCGACGTACACAGGCCCGCCGCTAGCTGTTAGAGCGCCCGCCTGCAATCCCGATTTTGCCGCCCCCTGTCTAACTACAGCCAGTGGTGGATCTAGGAAATTTCCGAACCGGGTCAAAAAAACTGAGATTGCCGCCCCTTCGAACATTATTTGCCGCCCCCATTGTTGCCATCTCGAGTGTCACCGACCGCCCGAAGCAGCTAAAAATTTCGTTGCGGTGACAATGGAGTGGTAACTATCGCGGGGCGGCGACTGTCGATCACTCGTTTTGCCGCCCCCCTCGATGTGCCGCCCGCGTGCGGTGCACGCCTTGCACGCCCGCCCGCTTACGGCGGGCCTGACTGTACAAAAGTATACACTGAAAGCTACCGGTAGCCCCCAATATGGCGGCAGGCGCATCGTTCAATTTGCGAAGGAACACTAGCGCCGTTACTCCTTCTAGTGTATAATATTTAAAATTCTTTGGGTACTACATACATTAAAGAGTTGATTTCGAGTTACATCTCTGACACTTTTGCTTCATTCGGGGAGGAAAGGATTACATAGACACAATAATCGCAGTAATTTTAAACTAAGGGCATGTTGACTTATTTCATATTGCAAAAGTAACAATTAAAGAGTATTTTGTCGTTTTCTTCGATGGAAGGCCGATCATATTAGTAAGAATTTGGTTTCTTTTTGTCACCCTTAGGCCCTCCTAACACTGCACAATTCCAAAATGATTAATATTTGAGTATTGTCAGTTTGAGTTTTCTGCGAGTATGATACCCGTAGTGTCGCGCGCCTGATTATTATTATTATATAAATAACTCAGTTCTACGCTTTTAACAAATTAACATTTATTGTTCCCAATTCTTATTCTTCTAGGAACTACATCGGTCTTAAAGTATCCGAAGAATGCAAGGTTCTTCAGCAGTGAACTCGTAACAAAGCAACCGTTCGGCCTGTACGTCGCTAAACCTCTAGCTATCTCTTGATTTTTCTTATTGCCATGGCAACTTACATTTCCTTGCTAAAGGAGTAAATATATCATTTTTGTTTAATTTCATTTCACAAAAATATGATTTTCTTATGAAATTATCCTGTTCTGTCACATGCCTCCTCAAGTTCACCATGTCTTTGCTTAAAAGACATTGGTAAACTTAAGAAAATAACCTTGCATCCAGCGATACTCTTTCCTCTGTTCCTATTAGAATTTTTTACAAAACATTTTACAAAATATTCTCTTCTTAATACTAACAATATACAGAAATGAACTAAAAAAAACATGTATTGTCTTAATGAAAACATATATACATACAGCATTCTAGCTTAACACCACACAAATGCAAGTCCTGTCGCGGTATTGTCTTGATATATCTATTAATGTAAATATACATACATACAGCATTCTAGCTTAACATCACATTACCATGACATCAAAATAAAATGTAACTGACTACATCTTTCCAAGTCAAAACTACACTTTCTGATCTAAGTAATTTCATTTCTTTTAAACTATTGATCAGGCAATCTTTTTGGGCAAAAATAAAAATTATTAATCATTTTCCCATGAATATAACAATTTCTACTGTCCATTTCAACCACAATTGTGTACGTTTGTTAAAACAGATTAACTATTTGGAAGTAGTTACTCCACAAGGAAAAAGGTACCTGGACCAAAAAATTATTTCTATAGCATGAAACTATTGGACATGCTTCATTTTTATTTTATTTCTTCAGTACATTACATTATATTCTCCCCATAAGTAATAACTTCTCTCCACTTTACTTCATCTTGAATATTCATATCTAGGCTATGAGATGTAACAACAGAGTCATTTGAAGGTTCTACCTGGACCTCAGCTATGCCTGTGTTAACCAAATCCTGAACCTTTCGGTATCATTTAAAGGCAATGCCTAGATAGTGGCCTTATTTACAGGAACTGAGTCTTGACTGTGCTGCCCTCTCTATATGATATTTTACTTCTTAATTCATAACACATTTCTAACAACAGAGTAGATACCTGGAAGCAGTTACAGTACTTGCAAGGAAAAAAGGTGCCTGGACCAAAAAATTATTATTATAGTTTAAATTCTTCATACTATTGTGTCGAAAAAGAACTCCAAGAGGAAATATTAGGAATAATATCTAACATGTTTTACTTCGTTTTGTGAGAAGTGGTCATTAACAATAAATATTAAAACTATTACTTGATGAGAATAGTTACTAGTAAGAGGTACCTGGACCTTGAAAATTATTTTTATAGCATTAAACTATTGGACATGCTTCGCTGCCCTTTTTTTTTTTTTTTTTTTAAAAAGTGGTTTTGAATTTAACTTTTTTCCTGTTCAAGTAGTGGGTTGGTGAGTACATCATTATTTTCTTTCTCACTTTTTTCCTGTTCAAGTAGTGGGTTTGTGAGTACATCATCATTTTCTTTCTCACTTTTTTCTTGATCAAGTAGTGGGTTTGTGAGTAAATAATTGTTTTTTTGCTTTACTTCTATCTGAGAAACTATAGGGGTTGACGATTCAGAAGTGTCATTTTCTAGTATGTAGCTAGTATTGAATGATAATATGTATTATATGTACTAATTGTTAGTGGCAAAATGGAGTCCTTGGTATCAATTGTCATTTGTATTGGTTTACTATCTCCTAATGTTCCCTCAAACTTAGTGTGAACATCAGATAGTTGTAATGAAGTTGGTTGCTCATATTGAGCAATACCAGGCAATGTGATTGAAATTGTCTGCCTTTTATCAATAACTTCTTTCCCACTGTTTATTTTTTCTCCAAGGGTATTTTCTACATACAAAATTTGTGAAGTTTGGCTGTCATTTAATTCCGAAAGAAGTGTGGTTTGAGTTTGTATCTGTGCAGTTAGACTGTCCGTTAGGTCCTTTATCTGTGTAGTGAAACTGTCTTTTAGGTCCTTTATCTGTGTAGTGAAACTGTCTTTTAGGTCCTTTATCAGTGCATTGCAACTATCCATTTTTGAAGTTTGGTCCTTTATCTGTGCAATTAATAGGACAAGCAGCTCATCTGTGGAAGGTTTGGTGGTATGTGTGCTGGTACAGGGTGTTTGTTCAAGCCTTTCATTTGGCTGAGATTGACCAGAAAACCCCAGAAAATCTTCTCCAGGAGTGGATGTAGAAAATTGAGTCACGTTCAAAGAATCCCTATCCGGGCTATTCAGTATAATACTGTTGGTGGGAAGGTTTATATCTGACATTGTGTTAGTAGTAAGATTGGATTCTGTAAGTAAGATAACCTCTTTTACCGGCGATAATTCACCAGTTAATCCTCTCTCCATGTTGAAGAACCGGAGAGACAGGTAGATTAATATTCAGGAACTGATAACAGTTGCTGCGAAAAAATAAATAAGTATTTCTCGTAACTACAACAGGAAGATTACAAGAAGAAAGTACGATCTTAGTAAGAGAATTGCCCACTATTTGATAACTAGTACCGTTTGAATAAGGCACGCGAGTGTTAGGTATAATTAAAAGATACCAAAAGAGCAAGAAATGAAATGATTTAACAAGTTCTATTCAACTCCGAAGTTCGTAAATATTCCGACTTCAAAATGAAACCATGAAATTAACTACAAAGCTTCACTCTTGGAAGGTATTTTATAGTCATTTACGTTAGGACGCTCCACTGGTAACGCCTAATAAACATATACTTAACTTAAACGAAAGATTCGTAAACAAATCTCGCCGACTGCAGACAGATGTTTACTCCAAAGACTGTAGCTTCGTCGTGTCTGTTATCCGCGACCAGATGTTCGTCGTAGATATGCTTCAACAGCCAGAAATGAAAATAATTATATCAGTCGTTCTCGTCGTCGTAAATTCCAGCGATTCTTCTCGCGGCGTTGTCGAATCTGTGTCGTAACTGTTAAATGCTTTTCGTTCCGTAGCCAAGTTGTTGTTGTTGATACACTTTTTTCACTGCCGAGTCATCTACACGTCGCCATCTCGCGCGCCTGGTTATAATTATATATAACTCAGTTCTTACGCTTTTAACAAATTAACATTTATTGTTCCCAATTCTTATTCTTCTAGGAACTACATCGGTCTTAAAGTATCCGAAGAATGCAAGGTTCTTCAGCAGTGAACTCGTAACAAAGCAACCGTTCGGCCTGTACGTCGCTAACCTCTAGCTATCTCTTGATTTTTCTTATTGCCATGGCAACTTACATTTCCTTGCTAAAGGAGTAAATATATCATTTTTGTTTAATTTCATTTCACAAAAATATGATTTTCTTATGAAATTATCCTGTTCTGTCACAGTAGGTGATCTAGTACCACACACTATGAATCGATACAGTCTCTTCATTCTGCCTCTAACCACTAATCGTCGTTCTGTTGTAGCTTCTAACCGAGTTTTTTAAGTGAAAACTTCTATAAGCACGTCACGCGATGTTTGGACGGGGGTAATTCGGTGAGTTCGTGACGTTACCGTTACCATAACGCCACCTGTTGCGCGTATGATATGCGCAATGGACCCGTTTCGCAAAATCTTTATACAAACACACAGTTTTTATCCGGTTTTGATGGAACTTTGCATATGTATGCTTTAAAACAAATAGAAAAACACTGTTTACGTTTGATACTTCAAAACAGTGTGGTCTGGTAGCTCAGCGGCTTTGGCGAATTACTTCCGAAAGTTCTCTCTCCGGTCGAGGGTTCAAATCCCGCGGTGAGTTCGAATTTTTTGGTGTTGTATTTGATTTTATGTGAGCTACGCCGGGACGTCCGTGGCTCTGATTCCACGTTAACCTGTATCAGTGGCGGATCTACAAATTTTCCGAGTCGGGGAAAAAACTTGAGATTGCCGCCCCTTCAAACATGAATTTGCCGCGTGGGGCGGTACAGAGATATTCTTTGATTTTGCCGCCCCCTGATGGTTTCCGCTTGGGACAGTAGAGCTAAAAAAAAAGGTCACCGTCACACAAATTTGTCCATTTACCGCTCCTTCAAACATGATTTTGCCGCCCCCCCCTGAAATTGTCGCCCGGGGCAAGCGCCCCGGTTTGACCCCCCCCCCCCCCCGCCCCTAAATCCGGCACTGACCTGTATGCCTCTGAAGAAAGGAATTAGTATTCTAGCTTCTGACACAATAGCTTGGTACATCTCCTTCGGGAAGATTCGACGAACCATCTGGTTGTGGACTAAGTTAGGTTTTTAGTTTTTGAATTGAAATCTTCATTAGGCGATGGGCGATTTTTGAATGAGTAAAAATCTTATAAGTTAGCGTTACCGATATGCTAATGTTAACAGTATGTCCTCTACGGTCTCATGGCTCAGTGGTTAAGGTGTCTGACGCGAACTAAAGGTCCCTGGTTCGACTCTCTGTCTCGGCGGGGATTTTCGTAGACCATTAATAACCCAACCTTCACCTCTGGCATTGTTTGTTGGGTAATGTGAAGTATGCCAGAACAGGGCCGGCGGATAATGTGGGTATGGTGGGTAGCAGTACCCACCCGGGAAAATCCGTGTGGGTATTTTACCCACCCGGAATTTGATAGTGACTGAGCGTGCATATAGGAAAGAAATGAGAGAAAGAAAGAAAGAAGACCAGCTAAGCTTGTTAGTTTCATCATTCAAAATGCTTTTTAAATTGACTGTATACCCAGAAAACGCCATGAACTGAGCTCGATTGACAGCAAACAATCAATAAGAGTGAAAGCAAGACTGTTACGGTAAAATATCGTACATCCAAAACCGTTATGCATGAAAGCCTTTTCTTGTTTTAAATTGCTTCTTTTTTCATCATAAATTAAGGTTGCTTCAATGAACAATTTTTCACTAGAAACGCTGATAGGCCGAGCTGACAAAAACAAATAGATAACAACACGTAATATTTGTGAGCATTCATTTGCCACCTCCTAAGAGGCTCTTATTTTGATGGAAGTCTTATTTGCTTCAACTATTGGGCTAGAATGACATTGAATGTGGTGGGTGAACGATAACGCTATGGCCTCGCATTCGGGAGGACGTGGGTGCGAATGCCTGTCCGGGCATCCAGATTTGGGTTTTCCATGGTTTCCACAAATCACTCCAGGCAAATGCCGGGATGCTTCCTTCAAACAGGCCATGGCCGAATTCTCTCTCGTTCCTTGTCCCCAATCCTTTCCCACCTCCAATGACCTCGACACCGATGGGGCATACAGCTATAATCACAAAAGAAAATACCTGCTTCTTGCAATTTAAGACCTGCATTTAGTTTCTATTCTGGATGCATAGATTTTAAATGACTTTTTAAAGCAATGGTAGTATGGTAGAAATTCTTTATCACATAACGTAGACTTCGACAAAGATTAAATTTTTTTCAGCGAAAATTACATTTGGTTTCATTTTGAGACACACTACTGGTTATATCATTTTGAGACACACTACTGGTTATACAACAAAATGCATACTTAGTGGATAAACTCTCACGGCACTAGTTCTCTTCATACCAGCTGCATTGAAGCGTTATAAAAACGTTGATAACGTTGTAAAATCCATATCAACGGCTCATCCAAAATAGATGTTCGATAACCGTGGAGAATTATCAAAACAATTTAGTACCTTGAAGGCATTGGCGAGACAGGGTCTTTCTTTGAGATGAGCCAACAACGATGAAAATTAAAATTTCATTGCATTTTTAAAGGCTTGAGCTGAAAATGTGACAGCTAAACTTATTGCTACAAAGAGGTGGTGACAAATGGCTTCATCATGACTGTCAGAATGAAATTCTTGATTTGATAGCTACTGCACTATTGTCTGGAATCACAGAATAAATAGGAGCATCTTGCCTGAGAATCGTTTCCGAAGATTTCATTTCAAGTGAACATTTTACTGGATTGTTTTTAACTGCGAACACCAGGGTAGAAACCTAATTTAATCTGGTCATTAAAATTTTCGCCAGACACAAGTTGGTGCTCAAAATTCAGAGGCCAGTATTGTGATGGGGCTTCTAATGTTTCTAAAAAAAATAACAGAATTTCAGTCACGAACAATCAAAGAAGAGCCTGGAGTTTTATTTGTGCAATGTAGTGCTCATAATCTCAATCTTGTAGTACGAGATGGAATTTAGAGAGTTATAACAGCAAGAAAATTCATTGGAACTGCTAAAGATTTTATAAACGACAAACTGGAGTAGAAAAAAGAACTGATGATGATTTGCGTTCTCTTGCATTATTTATAAACAATACAAGATTAATCCATTTTTAAGTATGGTTTTGTGTTTGCAAACATATTTATTAATTTTTTACAGATGATTAGCGAGAATAAAAATCTCTTAAAACAGTAGCAGAAAATTATCAGGAGCTAATACAATTTTTATACGATCATTTTGTAGCCAGAAAAGTAGATAGTTCTCTCGCAGCTAAGACTTCTGGATTTTACTCCCACATGGAACCTTTTAACAATGATGATAGAAACTTTTGATCGCGTCGCAATTTTTAATGCAGATCTACAATTAGTTAATATAATCGTATAAAAAGTTAAAAGCCATCACCGACGTTTTGTACTGTGCTCGAGATTTAAAATTAGAAGAAATTTAGCGGGAAAGCTTTAAGTCAGGAAGTAACTTTGAAATCAATGAACCACAAATCCCACATCAGCGTAAAATTCCCATCGCCTGGACTAAGGCAGAAACAAAAATCTCCGATGCGAAACAACTCAATTTTTTCCTACAAATCTTATATTGTAGTTTATGATCCAGTACTCATGTCGTTAAAGAGTCGGTTCTACAAATATTTCATCCACTTCTTCAAATCATTATAACTATTCGCTTTGGGACAACCCACAAATGTTGAAAGAAATATAAATTTTTGTAACGACGATTTTGACCAAGAAAGATTACTGAGTGATAGAGGCACGATTTTTGAACTTTTGAGAAGGCAAGATGAGCAGGCAAAAAATTTTAGTCGGGTTTTAGATTTTTTACAGAGTTTTTGCGCTTCGTTAAACTACTCGCCACGATTCCTGGATTGTCCTGTTCGAATGAACGAAGTTTTACGGTCTTACTCCGACTCAAGACACCCACGATAGACAATGTTACAAGAGGGACTCAATAACATCTCAATGGTACATGGTAATCTCACTGAAGAACTAGATTTTGAAAAATTGCTGAATCGGTTCATTTCCAAAAAAAAAGTAAAGTGCGGTACAGTTTTTGCATTGTAGAATTAAAACTGAACAGTAAATTAAAAAAATAATTTTCTGTATGCAATTAAAAGATATAATACATGACAAATTTTTAAATTTGTTTTGTAGTTCTCTTAAGATTTCGTTTGTACGATTATAACTACTTTTATATTAGGTAATATAATCAAATAACATTTTCATGGGGACACCTCCCACCCCCACCCCGATTACCTGACTACCCACCCGGGCCTAACACGAAACGCCGGCCCTGTGCCAGAACGCTTTCGTGGTTCGGGTTCCAGGTTAAACTGTAGGTCCCTGGTAGCACTACGGTGTTAAGGTGGCTAACACAAGGGGAGGAATGCCAATAGAAACCTTGTCATGGGTCATCACGTCCACACGGAATTATTGTTATGTAGTGTATCTGCAGCTGCAAGCATGACATTCATAAAGTTTTCACTTCTGTCGGCAGTCGCCAGTGACTGTCATTTTTGATGATGTTACAGTCGCCTGTTATTACTATAACTATTTTAGTACAAGAAACAAACGATGAATGTGTTGCCATTCTTAAATCAAACATTCAAGAGAAAAAGAGGGGGGAAACGTAAAATAGACTAGGCAAGAAACAAATTTAAGATAGTATATCGATCAATTGTGAAATTTTGAAGTTAATACTAATGATGAGAACTAATGAAAAATAAATAAACGTGCTAGGTTTTTAATGTGGTGTTAATGAATTAAATTAGTCTTCTTGATGCTACACCATTCAAGCCTAATCGCGCATGTGTAGGTGTATCCACCTGATAGTCACAGTTCTACTAGGTGCAACATTTAAACTAGTTAGCTCAGGAATGCGCTGAGCTAAAACGCAGATTCTGATGTTTTTGTGAAGATTTTGCGGAGGACTACTAAAACTCAAAATTAATAAGTACAAAAAATAATCTTGAAATAAACTGAAAAATTGTATTAACTTGGAAATCTCAAAGTAATTCACTATTTCGACTTACATTACTCGAAAATATGATCGGATTTTTTTCAAATGTCAGTTGCAAGAAAGTCCATATTAAAAAGAATCTAAAAATTGTCGAGTGAATGCAGGAGCTGCGGCAGCGTCGGAAAGTAAACGCGAAAACAGTGCAAGAAGAGAGCGCAGCGGGTTGGTCAGTTGTACAGTGGCCAATGGTAGTCTAATCGCTTAGGGGTCGTGTGCAAACTTCTTTGGAATGAGATGGAGATAGTAAGAATATGAAAATGGAGTTAGATTGGAAACACCAAACCAATCTGGTGTACGTATCGCTAAACTGTCACATTGATAGATGGGTTGTACTTGCCAAAGATCGGTTCTACCATGGTTTGAGAGAATACGGCAATCAAAAACACATCTCGTGAGGCTTGACAAGAATGTGAGGCAA
The DNA here is from genome assembly GCA_031002005.1 of Vandiemenella viatica. Lineage (NCBI taxonomy): Eukaryota > Metazoa > Arthropoda > Insecta > Orthoptera > Morabidae > Vandiemenella > Vandiemenella viatica. Next base: position 170,902,518 of record JARYHS010013630.1, on the reverse strand, counting down.
GAGAGATATTTGTATCTATATTAGTGGCTTCTCACAACAACCTTAGTTTAGTCACGCATTCACTAGGCATAACTGAAAACAAAATACTACGCTGTTACGACTTTCTCACGCTCAAGGGGATATGTATGGATGACTACTGTATTATTATCCAGATTTTGGGCTTGCAGTCGTGGCTGGCGACAGCACATCGATTAATAAGCACGGCGACCGCAATCGATCTCCCGGCAGCATTGCCCTCTGTAGAAACGTCGAATATGTTACCGACAGGCAAACTGTCTGCAGATGCTACAGTTTATCGCACGCATTAAGCCTAGTTCACATCTACAGACACCGTAAGTGTCAGACACGTATTGGCACAGACAATAAAAAACCCATGACTGCAGTATATTTTTTATAGGCGTATTCACATCTACCGCGCGTGGGCGGAGCGTGTCCGTGCAGACAATGGCCAGCATGTGTCTGATCAGGGCCGCCGTAAGGGGGCGTCCATAAATTACGTGAGTTGAAATAAGGGGGGGGGCCGGCAAAATCTCACCAAGGGGGTGGGGGGGGGGTTGTCGACTGAAATCTCACGTGAGGTTTTGGAAATTTTTGTTGACTGTAGAGCTAAAAATAAAAAAGTCTACAAATGACGCGAAAGTCGATTGTTGCGAGGGCGATTTCTAGGAGGGTGGGGGGGTGTCCAGAAATCCGGAAAACACCTCACTTAATTTATGGATGCCCCCTAAGCGGGCGTGCAAGGCGTGCACCGCACGCTGGAGGCACTTCGAGGGCAGGCGGCAAATCGAGTGATCGGAGGGCGGCAAATTTATGTAGCGGCGACCTTTTTTTAACTCAACAGCTGGTTCAGGCGGCGACGGTGTTGGCAACGTGGGGCGGGGCAAAATAATGTTCGAAGGGGTGGCAATCGTAAAATTCCTTGGTACACCACTGACTGTAGTTGGACTGTAGGGGGCGGCATAATCGGTATTGCACTCAGGGCGTTCAAACAGCCGGCGGGCCTGTGTCTGAGCATGTCTGTTGTTGTCTGCGCGGTTAGTATGAATGTAACAGTATAGACAATATACCGCCTGATCTAATAAAACAAGATGAATAAACAAAAATTAATCGAATTAGTTAAGGAATAAACATTCCTTCATAACGATAAAAGGTACGATGATAGTAAACATAAAGAGATTCGAGTCTCTTCTATAATTAAGTAAGTTCGCCAGCATAGTATGAATCACAAGGGTCACAATCAAGAAATGATTTTTATAGCACACCATCACCACAAACACCATCACTTGAATCCAACAAGGGCCTAGTAATAATGAATAAGAACGAGGAGTCCGAGAATTAGACAGTAAACATATAGGCAATATTCCGACGTATGCCTCAGAATGAAACTAATTTTGTTGTGTAGGTGGAGTACCCAAACCAAATTTTGTACCATAGTTAAACAATTGGCTACTTTTTCTTTTGGTGAACTTCGTATCTCGTTTAGTTATCACTGCTGTAATTCTGGCTACAATGGTTTCAAACTCATATTTACTCATCCTGGAATATTTTTTTAAAACAATCTGTCCTCATAGTTGTGAGCTCCTTGCAGTGTTTGCATTTTTTTTTTTTTCGTTTATGAGATGCACAGCAAACGTTTTTAACATTTATCTCTCCTGTTCTTCTACACAAGCAGATTCTTTTTCTTCTAATAAAATTGGTATCACGGCTAGTGATTCTATTGAAAAGTTTCGAAATATTGAGAAGTACATACGTCCGTGCAATTACCAGTTTGGCTGACAGTCTCTGTGAGTTTATTGCTGTATAGATTTGAAAACTTATGTCTGTGCCTTGTCTGACACGTCACGTGCTGGTAAATGTGAACCACGCTTTATGGATTCCACCGGCCAAGACACGCGTCGTCAATGTCTGATGATCAACGTGAACCTTGACCCTGGCGAATGGATACATGATATAGGGATAGTGATCCTCTCGTCGCTGGCTTGATACGCTGCCCGCATTCGTATTGGAAGTCTTGATGCATTTGCCTGCCACCATCACAGAAGACTTTAATATAAATGCCGAAAGCGAAGACAGTGCTGCAAAGCTTTTTGCTCGCACAGTTCTAGATGTTTCTCGTGGCGATTCAAGGCTCTACAGCACTCGGAAACACCAACATCGATATGACCTTTGCTAGATACTCGAATTCGACAAAGTGTGTTCTACTTTAGTTACCATAGGGCCTGGCTATACGCGATTGAATTGTAATGTTTCATCCAATGTGTAGCCATCACATTGTTGGGTTTAATCACTGTATTAAAATGACTGATTATTAAATTATGTATTAATACCAAACATTTGTTATGATTTCATCACAGAATTCTTTAGAAAATTCCATGGCGAGAACCCGAAATGACTCTACCCATCCCCCCCCCCCCCGCCCCCTTCCCCTCCAGTGTTGAGAAAGCAGTAACCCCCAAAAGATATGGTTGAACATAGGAGAAGCAGAAAAGGTTTAATATCTAGAATCAACTAAGCTAAATATGCTTTTAATAAAAGAAAGAGGCTTTTCACTTCTAACAGCATCAGTTTATCAGTGCATAAAAAACTCCTAAAAACATGTGGAGCATATGGAAATGAATCATGGACCATAGGGATGGCAGAAAAGAAACTACTGGAAACATTTGATGTCTGTTGTTAACGACGAATGCTGAAGATACGCCAGATGGATTATATCACTAATAATGAAGTATTCAGAAGAGTCTCCAAGGAACGAAAATTCTGGGAGGACTTACAAAATAGAAAAGGCAATGTTTTGCGTCACAATGGTTTATTAAAGGTGATTATTGAAGGAAATATAGAAGGAACAAACCACAGAAGAAGAGGAAGATTAAGCTATATAAAATTATGAATGATGTGAAATGCAGTAGCTATGTACAATTAAAAAGGAAAGCAGAAAAGTGGCATACACGGAGAATTGCCACAAACCAATCTTCTGACTGATAACTAAAAGATGAAGAGGAGTACATGTATATTGCTCCTCTTTCCCGCAGCTGACTATAGATCTGCTTCATATTTCTCCATTTCACCAATAACTGAGCTTCAGTTTTTACATTGTTTTGGTGCTTTGATAGTGCCCCGACATCCCTATTATCCTCTCCGTGCTTGCTTAAGGGCTTCCTTCTTTGAAAGACACAACATCTTTCTCTTCATAAATTTAAAGCCCTTTCATGTCCATTATATCATCTAGTCATCTGCAAAGTACAGAAATGAATCGTTCATTGATCGAAACGGATTTTCCTAATGCTCCACTACGTCTGCAAGGATAGTTCCATGCTTGTTAATCCTTAGGTTGTTGGCACACTACAGTTTATGAAAATTCCTACAGCCAGAAGGAATAGTCTAAATCATACCAATATGGGAGGATGTGCAGAAGAGTGGAACCATAATAAGTGATTAAGATGACAGAGAGGGATGACCACACATATCAATGTTGCGCCACCTCATTCGGCGTAGAGTTGTCAAAATTAAGTGGAAACGAGCAAGAAGCGCCGGTATCCCTCGTCGACGTCAAATGGTGGAACATCAGTATGTGAGGGAATTTGCACGTGGAAGAATTATTCGTCTCCGGGAAACCGTGATGTTGCGGCTCGTGCAGGGTACGCTGCAACGACATTAATGTGTGTTAAACCAGTGGATAGAAGAGGGCCGTACACAGTGACGAGCCGATACTGGACCACACAATGTGACCACAGCGTGGGATGATCGCCAGATAGTCCGCATGACCGTAACCAAAAGAACGGTTTCGTATTCAGCGTTTGGATTGACTCTTGAACACTCCGACTCTACCTGCTGAGGTCCACACTAATATCATGCAAGATCTCTTGGTTTTCCGAGTTTAACCTCGTCAATTTATCAAAACCTAACGTTTCGGCCATCATTTTGTGGCCTTCTCCAGAGGACTGTCATGGCTGGAACCGGTGCCGCCTATATATAGCTCCTGAAGAGCGCGCTAATCGTTCGGAGTGACGTCACTCATTCGTGGCCGGTCTGATGGTAGCTAGCGTCCCTGATCAAGCATGACCATATTTCGTCAAGTTGTAGCCCATCGTCCGCGTTCATGTTATCGTGTCTTTTTTGATTTCCAACACTTCTTTGATACGCCTGGGCCACCACTTGCTCTCCTGAACTAGTACACTAGTGCCACCAAATAAAATTGCGTGCCCACTGTCAGCAGAATGTTGTGTTACAGCTGATTTGCTGGCGTTCTTTTTAAGATGTCTTATGTGTTCACACAGCCTTTTCTTCACCGTCCGTCCAGTCTCGCCGATATACACTTCGCCTCAGCTACAGGGTATTTTGTATACGCCCGCCCTTTGCAACTTCTCTCTCTTGTCTTTAACCTTTACGAGCACAGCAGAACTCTTCCTAGACGCTCGTATATCGGACGGATATTTTTCTTCTTTAAAAGGCGGCCAATTTTGCCCGTCAGCCCGTGGACATAGCGTAATACTGCCATGGGTCAGTCTGTTTATCTTCGGGCTTCAACTTCCGGTGCTAGAGCACAGGGTAGTGCTTGAGATTTAAGCCTTGCGGTGGCCTTATTGATGATCTCAAGGCTGTATCCGTTGGCCAGAAACGTCTCCTTCAAAATTTATCTTTCAGCGGCTATGCTAGCTTCGTCACTGAATATGGAAGTACGGTCTGCTGGATGATAGTGAGAGGCTGCATACAAATATCGATTCGTGTGCGTGGGCTTGCTATAAACTCCGTGGTCCAGGGAGCCATCTTCCTTCAGCCTCACGATCACGTCCATAAAAGGAAGTTGTTTGTCCACATTAACTTCCATGGTGAACTTAATTTTGTTGTGGGCTCTATTTAAGTGTTAGAAAAAAAGCCTGGAGGGATTCTCGCCCGTGAGGGCAGATAACAAATATAT
>JARYHS010013630.1:170847366-170896603 GCA_031002005.1 Vandiemenella viatica | reverse complement strand
CCTAAAAAGAGAATCTTCCCACACCCTTGTGCCTGAAAAAAAAGTGGGTCCAGTTTTGGGCACCTTCCTCTAACGATAATGTGCCCCTAGTTTAATTACTGTTGCATAGTCTGATTTTTACCTGGAATGATATTGATTTTTTCTTCTATCAGTTTTTTGTCAATTTTTAGCTGATTACATCTTCCTCAACCTTTCTTTTGTGGTTGCATTATCTAGTCCATTTAATTGTATCTACAAAAAATTTATAGTCATCAACTCAACTGATCTTTGCTTGTTGTTCTATGTGCTATATATTTAATTTAATCCTATTTTAGGTGCAATTTTCTATATTTTAGCATCTGTCTCATTTTTAGTAATTATTGTAACATCACATGCAAATTGAAATATTCTACACTATATGAAATTTTCTTCTTCTTTGTCGCAGATGGATTACTTTGATGGTATTTTCTAATAGTGCTTTCTCCCAATCTCATATGGCATTATTTATGTATTTCATACCAAGTTGAGATTATGTCCAACAAACAGTCATCACCTATCACATCATCCTGCTCCCTAATTCGAAACCTGTTTTTAAGACCGCTTCTTGCTAAATCAATTTCTCATCACATTATGCAGTCAAGACTTTTACATTTTTTAGTTTTATTTCACTCATATCTGTCACCTATGGTTTCAAGTAAACTAAAGTGGTGATTGCTATTTATAGCATGAATATAGGTTATAAATAATATTTCTATAGTACAAGAAGCTGATTTTACAAACCTTTCATTTTGCTATTGCTATTGGTTTTCTGTAATATCATAATACAGGGCCGCATTTAGACATAGGCTATATCCTAGGTCAGGGGCCTGCACCACAAAGGGGACCACGCCCCATCAATATATATATTACTCGCTGTCATCCTTTATACATGCGTGTGTGAATAATCAATTTTTTTAAAAAAAATCTTTCTCTTTACCACTGCTAACTTTGTTCTATTCAGTCTCGGAAAAGATACAGAAAGCACGTTACGAACTTTCGATTCTTCAGTAAGTTATGCTTGTATATTTTTACTATCATTAAATTATTCAGTATTTTGCATTGAAAGGTTTATTAATTTAATAATAATAAATATATATATGCCTGCAGGTCCTAAATGCGGCCCTGTCATTATAGCAGGATATTTAACTTTAAATGTCTATTTTCTGAGCATTATCCTGTTACAAAAAAATGAACATACAAAAACTGAATTCTCTTTTTCTCAGGCAATAATGGCAGAGAAGTAGAATGTTTATTGTCAAAATAGTGAAGAATAAGCTGTTACTGCTTTACTTAAGGAACATGATAAATCCTTTGGTACTTGTTACCTGCATTGTTACATTTGTATATTCCCAGGATTCCATCAGCTATTGTAAGTAAACAAATCATTACGAATTATACATTTTTTTATTCTTACCTAAAGTAAAAATATATACATACTGTCAAGAAAGTAACGGGAATTGATTATTTAAAAAGCCTGTTTTAAGGGATTGTCAAATTTTTTTTATCGCGAATTTAACACAACCGTCCTCTATACTGACGATCGTTATCTGTCGTTTACTTTGTTTACAGTATTATATTGTTTCCGTTTTACAGTGCTCGTGTCTCTGGTGCTCATTGTTGTCAGTTCATCTAAAGCAGTGTTTCCCAACCTTTTTTGGGTCATGTCCCACTTTCAACTTTTTTAATAAAAAAAATTATTTGTTATTAAAGAAACTGATATAGGATGGTTTTTGAAATAAAACACTTTAATATCATCATAAAACACAGTAAGTATAATTAAAAAACATATAATGAAATACTAAAATTCAAATTCAAAAGATTTATAATAAACATTTATTATGGCAATTTAGTGTGATCCTTTTAAGAATTTGCTTTTTTGCTATATTTTGTAACCATATCTGGCATTGCGTTTAAATAACCCAAAGAGAAAGCGGTAAAGTCGTATCAAGTCAATTTCTAAATTGCCCCCCTAAAAAAAACAAATTTCGCCCCTGTGGGGCGTGGGCCCCACGTTGGGAAACACTGATCTAAAGGGTTCTTAGCGATTTTTACAATCGATAAATATATCGAATAAAGAATTTTGCATTGCTAATCTAATTTCGTGTGCCAAATTGAACATTTTATGGAAGGCTTATGGTGATTTATCAAAAACACCTGCATATGAGTGGTCAATAGATTCAAAAGCGGTCGAGATGTGATGAAAGATTTGCCTCGCTCTGGTCGGCCATCAACAGCTTCAACTGAGGTTAACATCGATAAAGTGAATTAAATGGTGACTGAAAATCATCATTTAGAGAGATATAGTCGGTGCACTTTCTCTGCCTCACGAATCAATTCGTACCATACTAAACGATTGTTTGGGCATGAAACGCGTTGCAGCTCGACTAGTTCCGAAAAACCTGAATATTCTTCAAAAACTCAATCGCATAAAGGTCGCTGAAGACATGCTAGAACGAGTCAATTCCGACACCACAGTCATAAAACGCATTGTAACTGGTGATGAGACATGGGTTTACGAGTTTAATATGCAAACCAGTCAACTAGCGTCTTCCAACTGAACCGAAACCGTCAAAGTCGATCAAAAACCAACGTGATTTTGACTGTTTTTTTTTTTTTTTATTATTACTATCGCGGTATTATGCATTCGGAATTCTTGCCAGAAGGTCAGATGGTACATAAAGAATATTATCTGAGTGTTATATGCCGTTTGAGAAAAAGGCCAGACGTATTAAAAGAAAACTTAGATTTTGCACCATGATAATACACCAACCATCTCACGAGACTATCATTGTGAACGAATTTCTGGCCAAAAACTCAACATATACCATCGATTCCCATGGAACAACCATCGTATTCATCTGATATGGCTCCCGCCGATTTTTTTCTCTTCCCAAAACTCAAATTACCGCTTCAAGACATAAAAGAGGAATCGTGGCGATAACTGAAGTTGTTTTTAGAAAAGCGTTTAAAAAATGTTTTGATTATTGGAGTATTCGTTGGAATAAGTGTATTATTTCGAAAGGAGCCTCCTTTGCGGACGATGCGACAAATTTGGATGGTGTTTCATTGAAAAATTCTCGGTGCCTTTTTGCCAGAGCAGTATATTTGGGTAACCTTAAAAAGTATTAAGTTAACATAATTTTTGAATAATATCTCTTACTATAACTATTATGTTTAGTTTCAGTTATTTGTAAAATTAAGTGTCCCAAATTTATTTCTTCAGGAACAACTTTTATCAATGAAAACAATTCAATAACGTAGTATTTCATGGAGATTTCAATGTTGGCTTTCTCATTTATTACAGTGAGAAACTAGATATGGAATCTATGATGTTGTCGTTTAATTTAATTGTAGTTGTATACTTCCTACAAGAATAGAAAATAATTGTACCATAGCATTACAATTTATATTTTTTGTGGATATCTCTCATCACAGAAATAGTAGTATACTGACAGTACTAAATGGTATCTTTGATAATAAAGCTCAACTATTTTGTACTGTTTCAAGAATCACTTTAAAGCAGATATAGAAAATCTTGGTATACAAGACAAATATTACTGAAAACAATATAAAATATTTTATAGGTTGTTTAAATAGCGAAAACTGCTCAGATGTGCACACTGCACTGTTGATCCACAATTTAATTCTTCTCTAAAAAGTAGGCCAACAATAAATACATTTTGAAGAATGCTTTATAAAATGTATAATATTACATTATAATACTATATTTATACTAGCTGGTACCCACGACTTTGTTCGTGTTTGTAAAGAATTTGGATTGAAAAATACATTGACCACTTTCAACCCCTATATTATGTCCCATACCCCCATAGCTACCGACATCTAACAACCATAGTGCACGATGGGAGACTCAATGCTATTACCACACACAAATGCCAGTCATCAGCGCTATGTAGTGTAGTGGGTGCCTTAGTGGGCAAACTACGTTACAATTATCTTTCATACCCTTATGATTAATAAAAGGGGATCTTTAATTTTAATTTTTATGAAGGAGTGAAAATTTATTAATTTTGCAAGAATCTCTGTGTTAGTTGAAATATAGGAAAATTGTCACAATATGACATTTTTTTTTTTTTTTTGCTGTCGTCAGTCTTTAGACTGGTTTGATGCAATCCTCCACCCCTTCCTATACTGTGCTAACCTTTTTGTTTCTACATACCCCTTACAACCCACATCCTCATATATCTGCTTCATATATTCTAATCTCTGTCTACCTCTACAGTTCTTACCTTCAACTGTTCCCTCCACTAACAAATTAACCAATCCAGCATGTCTCAAAATATGACCTAAAAGCCTGTCTCTTCTTCCTGTAAGCTTCTTCCATAAACTTCTTTTCTCCCCCATCATTTCCAAAACTCGTTCATTTCTTACTTTGTCTGTCCACTTAATTTTTAGCATTCTTCTGTAGCACCACATTTCAAATGCTTCAAGTTTCTTTCTTTCCGGTATTCCTAAAGTCCATGTTTCGCTACCGTAAAGTGCTGTGCTCCACACATAGAGTTTTAAAAAGTTCTTTCTAATTCCTAGATCTATATTTGAAACTAAAAGGTTTCTCTTTTTCATGAAGGCTCTTTTAGCTAGTGCTATTCTGCTTCTAACATCCTTCCTGCTTCGGCCATCGGTTGTAATTTTGCTTCCCAAGTAACAGAACTCATTCACTTCTCCTATAGCATCCGATCCTAATTTTATATTTAATCTGCTAGTATTGGTATCATTTCTGCTACATTTCATCACTTTTGTCTTACTTTGATTTATATTCAGTCCAAAATCTTCCTTCAGTATTTTGTTCATGCCATTCAATAACTTCTCAATATCCTCAGCCCTCTCTGCTAACAAGACAATGTCATCAGCAAATCGTAGCATACTGATTTTTTCTCCCCGAAAACTTATGCCGCATGGTCATTTTTCTTTGACTTTCTTCATTGCTTCTTCTACATACAAGTTGAATATTAACGGGGATAGACTACAACCTTGTCTCACATCCTTTTTAACCGATGCATGTCTCTCGTGATTCTCTACTTTTATTACAGCCACTTGATTCTTATATAGTTTATAGAGCATTCTTCTATCTCGATACTTTAGACCTGACTTCTTTAAAATTTTGAACATCTTGTCCCACCTAACATTATCAAAAGCTTTTTCTAAATCAACAAATGCCATAAAAGTATCTTTGTTTTTCTTGATCCGCCCTTCAAGTATTAATCTTAAAGACAGAATTGCTTCCCTTGTTCCGCGATTTTTCCTAAACCCAAACTGATCTTCACCTACTATCTCTTCTACTACCCTTTCCATCCTTCTGTATATTATTCTAGTCAGTAATTTTGAAGCATGTGATGTTAGACTAATGGTGCGATAATTCTCACATTTGTCGGCTTGAGCTTTCTTTGGAAGTGTGAAGATGATATTTTTATTAAAATCAGTTGGAATTTGTCCTGTTTCATAACTTTTTGATATCAGCTTGAATAATCTTTCGATTCCTTCCTCTCCTAGAGATTTAAGAAGTTCTGCAGGGATCTCATCAATATTAACTGCCTTATTTGCTTTCATGTCATTCAGAGCTTTATTAAATTCTGTTCTCAAAACAGGATCTCCTAAGTCATCAATGTCGACATCGCCTTCCTTTTCCAATACACTATTGTTCAATTCGTCCCCATCATACAGTTTCTCAATGTATTCCTTCCATCGGTTAGCTCTATCTTCTGAGCTTAAAAGAGGTTTCCCATCGGCAGCTTTAATGTTCATACCTCTTTTCTTCATTTCTCCAAAATTCTGTTTGATCTTTCTATATGCAACATTTACTTTTCCTACGACTATTTCCTTTTCTACTTCTTCACACTTTTCTTGTAGCCATTTTTTCTTTTGCTATTTTGCATTTCCTATTTATTTGATTTCTAAATTGCCTGTACTGCTCTCTTCCTGCTTCATCCTGAGCATTTTTGTACCTTTTCCTCTGATCCATCAGCTGCAAAATTTCTTCTGTGATCCAAGGTTTTCAGGCAGCTTGTTCCCTAAAGCCTAATGTTTCTTTGCCAGCTTTCATTATTTTGGTCTTTAATGCATTCCATTCGTCCTAGGTTGAGCTCCTTTCACAGTTACTTCTTAGACGTAAGTCTGCCATTTCTGCAAATTTTTCTCTTGTGCTAGATTGTTTCAGCTTATTCACTGCCAGTCTTTTCTGCTTATGCTGGTTCCTTATTCACTTGAGTTTCAGCCTGAACTTCATTACTATCAAATTATGGTCCGAGTCTATGTCTGCTCCTGGGTACGCTTTACAGTCTAGAACTTGATTCCTGAATCTCTGTTTGACCATGATATAATCTAGCTGATATCTGCCTGTATCCCCAGGACATTTCCAGGTGTATATTCTTCTTGCATGGTTCTTAAACAGTGTGTTCGCCACTACTAGCTTATATCTTTCACAAAATTCTAGCAACCTGCTTCGTCGCTCATTTCTTTCTCCTAGACCAAAACTTCCTACATTATTCCCCTCTTTTCCTTCTCCCACTATTACATTCAAATCACCCCTTTCACATTTTGGATTAATTCTTCAATTTCAGCGTATATTTTTTCTATTTCTTCGTCATCTTCCTGTCTGAGCGAATTTACCGTTAACATTAACACAAATTGGCAAAATCATAAAAGCAACGTTCAGAGGTACAATTAGCTGTCATGAGCAAGCAAACTATTGTATATTTACTGTTAAATATATCTCAGAATTAAAATGCAAGAAATAATGACAATTGGAAACAATGAAAAATACAAGTTATGACGACCTCAGACAAAGGTATCATAATACAGTGACTTTACAGTTAAAAAGAAAATCATGGGCGCCACAAATGAACAATATATCATTCCAAAATAACTAGTTCTGGCAAATTATGCCGCTAGCTCAGGGGTTTTTCAATTACAAAGTTAGAACATGGATCTATCCTTTCAAAATCGCTTAAGGATTCAGTTTCACGGAATGCACAATCAGATGGCTTGGTCGTAATAAGTTACCATTGTAGTTCTGCGTCTGATATCTGCGGTGACCGGAGATGACCCACGGTATGTGAGATTGTCTCACAAGGCGGCTACAGACACGTCCTGTCTGTTAATGCGCATCATCGCATTACTGGTGGTGTCGCCGTGATAAGCCTCTCCAGCAAGCCGGCAGATGGCGAGAGAAGCCAACCTTCCAAGTCCACCTCAGACTAGACTCGCCTAGAATCGAATTTAGAATGTCCAGCTCCTCGCTCTTCGGTCCACGAGGAAAACTTCTGGCTCCACACCCTTGCAGTCTCGAAGATCACATTCCACAGAAAATTCCCAGGATTTTAAGTTATATGCTCATTTGGATTGGATCTTCAGGTTGGCACCTAATGTCACGTGATATCCCCGATATCTTATTTGCCCCGCGTAACTAACAGAGGTCGGACATATTCGGCTGCGTTCGGGGACGACTCTGTGTTCGGGTGGCAGGCATTTCCTGCCAGGTGAGTGACCTTGTTGACCACCCACCCCCAGGGAGCAGAGTGTGTCGTCCGGCAAAACCCTAAATCCGCGGCTTCCTGTCGCCATGGTTCGGGAAGACCACGATTAGCTTCAAGCCTACACAGCTCAATAATTCTTTAATATTCGCTTTAACAAGATACACTGAATGTTCACCATTGCATTACAGTCCTCACTTGGAATCTTGCGTACTTTAGGAAAATACATCAAAAATCTATTTAGGTGGTCGCCCAAGATTTATGTAAATTACTCTTGTATTATTATTTATATAATAAAAATGCACGTTGGAAAGTGACGACAGCGCGTCACGTTACAGTAGTTCACGCAGCAAAGTAAAATTTACGGACACACATTTCTTTGAAGGAAATACGAAAATATTCTTGATCGACCACTTTCAACCACCATATCTCCCACACTCCCAAAGTTACCGAAATTCAGCCAACGTTGTGATCGATGGGTGACTGTGTTAGTATCACACACTAAGACCAGTGATCTGCGGTTCATAGTTTTGCCTATAAAGTGATACACAGGGACACATACTTTTTGTTAAAAATTTGAAAATGTCGCAGGTCGATCAGTTTCAACTCCCATATATCCCACACCCCCACAGCTACCAACATCTAACAATCATAGTGCACGACAGAAGACACGATACTACTACCACACACAAACACCAATGGTGTGTGCTATATATTTGGAGCAGAAAAGTGACATATGCGGAGACACACGTCTTTCGTCAAAATATGAAAACATATTTTTTCGGCCACTTTCCACCACCATATCTCCCACAATACCACAGTTACTGAAATTTGGCCAAAGTTGTGATTGAAAGGTGACTCTTTGTTACTTCCACACACAAACGCCAATATTCTGCGCTAGATAGTTTTCACTGAAAAGTGGTACATCAAGACACATCCGTCTTTGGCAGAAATATGAAACTACCGCAGGTCAACCAATTTCAACCACCATATCTCCCACACCCCAATTACTACCGACATCTAATCACCATAGTGCACGATAGGAGACACGATACCACACACAAATACCAATGGTCTATGCTATGTAGTTGTGGCAGAAAAGTGACACATACAAAAATATCCTAGATCGGCCACTTTCAACCACCATATCTCCCACAATACCACAGTTACTGAAATTCGGCCGACGTTTGTTAGCGAAAGGTGACTCTATGGTACTACCACACACAAACGCCAGCGATATGAGCTAGATAGTTTTCGCTGAAAAGTGATACACCGTGACACATGCGTCTTTGGAAGAAATATGAAATTGCTTCAGGTTGACCACTTTCAACACCCATATCTCCCACATCCCAATAGTTACCGACATCTAACAACCATAGTGCACGATGGGAGACACGATTCTTCTACCACACACAAACATCAATGGTCGATGCTATGTAGTTTTGACAAGAAAGTAAAGTATAAGGAGACACAAATTTTTGGGCGAAATATAAAAACGCTCTGCATTGACCAACTTAAATCATCATATCTCTCACATCCTCACAGCTATCGGCATTCGGCCAATGTTGTGCATGACAGGAAACTCCATGCTACTTCCACACACAAAGACCAGTGATCTGTGCTAGGTGGTGGTGGCTGAAAAGTGAAATATAGGAAAACTCACGTCTATTTATATATATATATAAGATTACAAACGTTGTCAATATAAGCAACTGGATTAGAAAGGGTATTACCAGAGGCGGCCTTTGGGGGTGGCGAGCAGGGCAATACCCCAGGGCCTCGCTCTTGCAGGGACCTCGTGCAACAACCCGACTATAAAAAAGTTTGTATTTAAAACTTTTTATTTTATTTTTAGCTATTAATTGTAGCAATAAAAAAAGTTCATTAATTCATAGTGAAGTATATATTAATAGTATAATTAATTAATTTATCAAAAAATAAAACATTTTGTAATTTCGCTGTAAAAATTTTTGAAAAATTCATTACTATTAGAATTTGGCACCTCGAGCACTACTTGAACGCAAAGTTTTGTTACTTTAATTGAGTTTACGATTTACGCTCGGAGAATTCCCGTGTTTCATTTGGTATGTCAACTCTCGTCACCTTATGCTTTTTTTGCTAGCAGCTGTTAGTTCGAAACACACTTGACCGATACGGGTCGCCAGTGGCGGATCCAGGATTTTGGTATGGAGGGAGCTGGATATTGGTTGGGGGGGGGGGGTACTTGACTCGGATGAGGGAAGGCTTTTTTTTAGACCTCCGCCCTTATAAGAACAATAGTGCTAAAAAAAGAGGCTTTTCTTCAGCCCCTTAGCCCCCTCCCTGGATCTACCACTGCTGGTCCCCACCGTCACCTCACCGACAGTTGGCTGAGTGACGGCCCACCTCTCTCCTGTTCACACTTGTCCGTAGCTCATCCCTGTAATGGACATGTTCCTACTCAGTCTTCCTGGTTGTTTCATGGAAACAATGTTCAAAAATTTCTGTAAAAGTGAGTTGCGTAAGCGCACTTTATAATCTATGAAAGTAATAACGTATGTTAAAATATTTTCTTTACCTGACTCACATTTTCAGCTCACTGGTATTCAAATGCAGTCTTCACAAACCATCACTAAAAGTCTTTCGCACACTAGATTCTCCTGTTTCTGAACGCAATTACAGTGAAACATCAAACGTCAATCACTTCACACTTGACGTGTTTCTTCTGTTTGTGGTTACTTTGGATTGATTCGATATTTTTTATTAATAAAGAATGAGATCATTGTATATTTTAATTTAATTACAGACTGTAATGATGATATATAAAACTTCATGTAGTCTCAAAGACCTTGTCATAGAGTTTCTTACTGTCTGCAAAGTACACCTCTCTCGTAGCCACCTAACTTACTCTGATAATCCTTCCAGGAAAAGGAGAAGTTCAGTTCAACATGGAATTACTACCATGGAATGTCTTAACCTTTTGCGTTAACAAATCAGTGCTTTGCCAGAGGTAAAATTCAATTTTAAGGCACGTAAATATTGTAACCGAGACAAGGTTTTTAACTGGGGATCATCCATACCCCAATCGCACTCCGTAGTCATTTAAGACACTAGGCCAAATTTATAAGCAATGAAAAATATGTTTTGAAACATAATAAACTAAATGTACTCTTTTTCTATACAATTTACTTTTTTTCTGCTATACCAAAACACAAAATATACTGTGCTACATTTGTCACAGTATCTGATGGATGACAACATGAAATTTTGCGAATTCTTTAGGGTTTAGAATGATGCAATCTACATTTTACAATCATCTGATACACATGGAAGTGAAGTTGAAGAAAATACATTTTGTAAGGTAATCAATAACACGAAAACAACATTTGGCCATAAAGAACCGAAAAATTTCCGTACTACCTTCATAGCTTCTCCACAACCACCAGCCCGACACTGGACCACACTGTCAACAAGTAAACCAAACAAATGACGACAGGGTGTCGGCCAAGTGTTGGACAACACGCAGTGTCGTTTGAACCAACGAGTGA
The DNA here is from genome assembly GCA_031002005.1 of Vandiemenella viatica. NCBI lineage: Eukaryota > Metazoa > Arthropoda > Insecta > Orthoptera > Morabidae > Vandiemenella > Vandiemenella viatica. Next base: position 170,885,568 of record JARYHS010013630.1, on the reverse strand, counting down.
GCGCCAATAATTTATAAGAGACTGCAAGTGGACGGGTATTAGTCTAGTGTGACCTTACTTGTTTGCCCAACAAAATCGTTTGTAGGTCATATATCTTTCAGTAGATAAATAAACATTAAATGATATTAAGTTTTAGTGAATCTTACATTATTAACAGTACTTACAGTAAAAAGTGAGTTGTTAAAAAAACTATGTAAAATCTACTTGTAAATTATTTCAGAGTTAGTTTTATGTGCAAAGCAAGATTAAAGAAATGAGTTCGCATGATCATGATGCCAGTAAAAAATTTGAGTCAAGTAGTTTAAAAAGGAAATGTACTATCAAAAGAAAGCCTGTGCTATAGTTAAAGACTTTACTGTAGTCTTAGGGAAAGCCGCAAACATTAGTTTTAAATCCCCACGTATACCTTTCAAGGCATTTATATGCCTCAGATTATCATCATTAATAATTTTTCATCTTTGTGTTTTGTTAACTTTTATGTCTTCTAATATAATATTTCAAAATTTATTTACTTATAACTTCTACATTTCTCATCAATCATAAGAAATACCTACTTTCGGTTCACATACTTTGTACAAAGGACAAGGGCCTCGCGAAAATCAGCTGCCTGGAGCCTCACAATGGGTAATTCCACCACTGGGTTTTACATCATCATTATCACACCCTTTAATTCCCAGTAGAGCCTGGGGCTTTCATGAAGTGTACTCAAGTTGTAATCAATACTTTGCCAGTCTTTTGCATCTTGCCAGGCCTTGTTCACAGTTACCAATTCTCAATCTACAGATTACCATCACATCATCCATCCAATGTCTGTCCTGCTTCCTCCAGCCTATCAGAGTCAATACAAAACTATTTTGCAATCTATGAAAGGAGAGTAATTATAAATAAATATAATATGCCAGGTGGGAGACAAAGGGGAATATGCCTAATGCAAATTGATACACAGTCAATTGTAGAAGAACAGATTATCTTATCTATAGTATCAAAGACATGAATTATTCTTGTCTGTTCATTTTGTTTATTCCTTACTTTTCATTCCTCACCTAGACTATGATAACTGATCAGTTCTGTTAGAGGGTCACCTAGAATAGACTTTCACCTTCAGTAAAGCTTAGTTTTGTTAATGTGAAAATGCTAGGATGCTCCATTGTTCAGATTCCACATTAATCTGTAGATCCGCTATACCTGATAAAAAAAACCCATTGCCTCCAGGACTTTAGGACCCCATAAATTTATTATTATTATTATTACCTAGAATAGTAGCTTTACAATTTAAATTAGTTCAAATTATATGAAATGTATTTGAAACTTTCCATGATATAGTACATATTTGCAATAGCTTTGATAGTCATTTTGTGCCTGCCCTCAGACCCAGCTTCCTATTAATTCTAGTCTTATGAATTAAGTACATTTTGTGCTGGAGAGAGGTAAACAGTAATTAATTATGAATTTGTATACTTTTGCACAGAAGAGTATTGCAATGATGGGTGGATATTGTTTAAATGAAGTGTAGTTTGATTAAAAGCAGTGTAATGTTTGACATGTTATTTGAAAGACTGTAATAATTATGAATGTTGTGTAAGCCATAGTACATTAAGTGTGATTGTCGACTTTTTTAATGTTTAATTTTGTCAGTTTTATGTTTAAGTGTCAGTAAATATTGCCTGTTTTAATTTAAAAATGTTTTCTCGTCATTCTAATTAATTTTTTATTTTCTAATTGTTTTTGCATTATTTATGCTGTTGAAGCGATTGTTAGCACTCTAGAAGGTACTGTCAGCTTCTTTTTGTGTTCTCTCGAAAATTCTGTACAGGGCACTGTGACTGTTGGATTATTAATGAGCTAAACATCTTTGGAGAAAGTCTGATACCTTTTCATGCATGTGTTTATGAGGAGGTAAAAGAAAGTTGAATAATACTTGTACTGACGGTGCTGTTATTTCAGCAACTACGTTACCATTGAGAAACTATAGAAATTAAGCATCATAGTTCGGTGAAAGTTATAAGTCACATGACGACCTGAAGAAACACCTGTAAATTACTAACGGATTAAGTAAATTAGCAGTAATCTATTTATCTAAAACAACTAAATACCAAGTTGCATAAAATATAGTAATATTACAAATAAAACAATGGTATAGTCTACTTTGATGTTTTTATTGATTCTTTAAGAAAGTAATTAGAGTCTTCTAAACTATATTTTTAATTAGAGAACATTAAGTATTATCTATCTCTATAAGCATGTGATACATTCAGAATACAAAATCATTTTTGTGCAATTCCATAAATGATTAAAAAAAAAATTGAAATCAGATCAATCAAATTTGAAACAAATTAATATGTAATTATATATAGATATGAAAATGACTTAAAGAGGGACCATATGACTGAGCCACAAAAAAGGGGAGAAACAGACAAAAGAATCATGGAACAAAAGGGAACCATCTATATAATGCATGAAAATTGGGTTTAGGTAGGCAATGGTTACTCAGATTGGTTTTGGGTGGAAACAGGAATGTGTCAAGAAAGTTTTTTGTTGTCTGTTTTGTTTAATGCTGTAGTGTTTGAGATCACTGCTCAAATTTGTTGTTATGCTTTATTGTATAAATTACAGAGAACATCAATAGCATTACAAAGACAATAAAAATTAATACATCAGTGAATTATAAACATTCCAGTTTAACATCATATTAGCTGCTGTTTCATAAAATTCTTGAATCTTATATATACAGTTATCATCAGTAATTTTTTATTGCATTCTGGAATATATTAATTGGAAGTGATCTTATTCTTATTGGTATGACATTAAAAAGTTTAATCAATACATAGTAAAATATTTTTTGAGCGGAACTGTGTTTACACCATAAGAAACCTATGTTAACTCTATTCCTAGTACTACAAAAACCAAATAAATCAATATACCCAATATTGTTAAAGGTGGTGACATACACTGATGGAATAATGATCTTGCAGGAGACAAGGCAGAATCTGGAGAGATTATTGAAAAAGGGGCAATTGAAATCAGAAACAATGGCTTTGAAATGAATGAGGAAAAAATTAAGTAAACATATCAAGAAACACTGGCACATCAAAGAAAGTGACACATTATGGAAAGAAAGTGTAGTTACTTCCTAGATAAACTTTGATTAATTTCACCATTCATACCATGGATAATAATAATGCTTTCTCAGGTAATAAATTATATGTAAACAGTAATAAAATGCAAAAAAATCCTATTTTTACCAATTGTTGCTGAAACTTCTAGCAGATACGATGAATTTGATAAGTAAAGTAACCCACATTGGAAAGTTAACTTTATTTACTAGGTAAAAGAATTGCTCTACTTTCTTTCCATGAGTTACTTGATACCTTTATTTCAGTTTTTTCCTCTTTAATTTCAGAGCCATTGTTTATGATTTCATGAAATTGAATTTGGCAGGAAGAAAAATCTGGAGCAAAGATTGATTGAAAAAATATTACCGTACCTGATAAAATATGTGCAGTGATGGATCTAGGGGGGGAGGGGTCACGGGAAGTCAAACTGTGGCGCTTGCCCCAGGGGGGTGGCAAAATCATTTTTAAAATGGTGGGAAATCACAAAATCCTGTGGCGGTGACTTTTTTTTTTTAGCTCTACTGCTCTGATCGGCAACCATCAGGTGGACGGTAAAACTGGACGATAGCTCTATACTGCCCTGGGCGGCAAATTCATGTTTGAAGAGGCAGCAACCTCAAGTTTATGACCTGGCTGGGAAAATTTGTAGATCCTCCACTGAATAAGGGCTAATTAATTTAGCATTAAAAGGTAGTGTGTAAGACAAACTGCTATGCCAGGGATAATGCTAAAGGAACTCTTGCATAACTATGATTGTTACTGCAGCATAATGATTAACTGTCTTTTGGTTTCCAATCCCCTGTAATACGCCAGAAGATGAAGGCAGGTTCTTTAAATAATTTTCACTGTAGACCGTTACTCAATTTTAACACTGTATAAAGTAGGTACCAAGTTTTAAAGCATCGAAATTCTTCTCCAAAATTATTAATTGCACATTTAAGCCATGGTTAAAGCAGTAAGAAATTCCTGATAACCTCCATAACTAAACAAACTTCAATTTCATCGAGTTCAAGTAGAGTTCAATATCATTAGGATACTGGCTAGAACTTCACATTTTTGGCAATTTTTTATCAGAGAAAATGGTATATGTCTTAGTGAGGCATGGAAACCAGCCATGGCAAATATCCGCAGAGAACATTGTACTTCCGTCCAGCTGCTGCCGTAGAAGGCTCCATATTAGCTTGGGCCAGAACAAGAACCATAGCCACGCTCAAGGGCTGCCGACCGCCAGTTGGTTGTGGGCCTGGCTCATAGTAAGCCATTGCCGAGGTCACGCAGCCACCGGATGCAGCCATGTATATAAAGAAGAGTGGCACCCGAACCATCTCAGTATCTGTCGGTCAGCCAACCAGTGCAAATGTCTCTACACATGAAGAAGACGGCGGAGCTAGCAGTCGAAATATCGTGTTTCCACAACACAATCCAGCGGTACACCCGTGAAGACTACATTACAAGAAAATGCTTTTAAACATATTTTACTGTTTGATTCTAATGAGCTTGCAGCTCTTTTAACTAATTTTGATATAGCAAAATTAAGGTTATATGACAAGTAACTCATGATGGAAAGATGGAATATGAAAGCGGAGAATGATTTTGTAACGTGATTAAGGATCTAATTTGGAGGTAAAACATAGGGGAGGAAGCCAAGAGGTACTATATAAAGCATATGATATGATGAACAGGTATTGATAGAAGGACCATAGATATGGACATGGATAAAGAGAGATCTGAGGAGAGAGCAGCCAGTTGATCTCTCATTCCTAAGTGATATAAAAAATGTCATAAAGACTCATAGGATCAGAAATGAAAAACATCAGGGAAAGATATTTGAAGAATACTAAAATATTTCAATAGGTAGAGCATATTATGAAAATGGAAAGTGCTTAAATTGTGCAACTGTGCTAATGAAAGGGGAGGGTACTTATCAGATCACAAACTAGATGGCTGGTTCAGGTGTAGGGAGATCACACAGCAGTCAAATAAAGGCAAATAGTGAAGAAGGACTCTTTGGATACACTGTCAATATTGGAAGAGGATTTGCTGATTACCCACAGAAGCACAGATATCAGACATTGATGATGATGAGATAGGCCTAATTACAAATTTGTTCATGTACAAAGTATACCTGAAATGTTTATAAAAACCATTATCTTGTCAAAGATATCACTGAGCATATCAGTAGAGATTTTTTAGACTCTATAACCCAAAAATTATCCGCCATCATTTGCATGAGACACTTATTCTTTGAACCTTTTTACTGTAACTTGATCCAAGATCACTTTCCACATAAATTTGTTCTGTGTGAGTTCTTAATTTTTTTCAGACCTTTGATCAATTTCTTGTGCTTATGCTGTGACATCCCTTTGTACAGTTCTTATCTTCAACCTTAACTTTTAATGGTAAATTAACTGACCCTTATTTTATCAGGTGATTTTTTAATTCAAACTATGTTCCAGAATTTTCTTTCTGTTAAATTAAACTTCCATTAATTTCATACTTCATTATCATGGGTAATAATGCTTTCACAGGTAATTAACTACACAGGAACAATAATATGATTCAAAAATAAACTATTATTATGTTTTAGTAATTGTTACTCAAACTTCTAGTCAATGTTATGAATTTTTTTATGCTTGTGTAGAAAAATCAGTGATTCTTCTTTTAAAATTTCTCATTTCCAGTACATGTGAATGATGACAAGAACCTAATTGCTGATAAAGCCCTTCACCAAGTTGTTACTGACTTGACAAAACAGGGCATAAAGTTTGATGGCACTTATAAGGCAACAGCAAATGGGACAGATATTGAACTTTTAATAGATTCAAGTAAGATATAATAATTAGATTGTATGTATATCAATTATTGATTATTGATAATTTTAGATATTCCACCAGTATAGATTTGCATGCATCTCTTCTTCTAATTATTTTGAAATATGCATACCGGAACAATATGAGATCCAACTCTTTAATTTTTGAGTACTTGGGGCAATTATATTCAAGTATCTAATCATTCCTGACACCAGAAGCAGTACTTACATATCTATACATCACTCTATCTTATCCTCTGTGATTAAAACACACTGCTACAATAATGTACTTTGATACCATTAATCTCTCTTCATGATACAGTATTTTAATTATAACTTGAAAATATCTCATGTGGGCTTAAGATTCCATAACCTAATGATTGCAATAAATGCTAGTAGATAATTGTCTTCCTGTAGCAACTGTGCAAAAACCTATCAAGTCTAATCAGCTCCACATCATTGAACATTGTAGTTGGCATCCTCTTCCCTCCCCTCTGCCCCCTCCTCTCCTTGTGATTGATACTCTCACTAACTTCAACCAGGTTGATGTCTCAGTGAACAGTAATTAATACCCTGAATGGATTAAATTGTTTGTAATTGATAGGGGCAGGTGTGCATCTGCTCGTACTTTATTGAACATTGTAAGTGATAGCTGGGCAGTGTTCAACAGGTTATAATAGATGCCGCCACTAATCTCGAGCAGGAGTAAAACTTAAATTCTCCCAAATGCGTGGACAAAGGGTTACTGCTCACCCACCAGCCTCAGAACCCTATCATCATCAATCTTCTGTACTGTGAGATTTTAATGTTTGGGTCTATCATGCAGGTGGTGGTGGGTTCTCTCTTTACTGTCTTGCATTTGTCCTCCTTTCAGAGTTATTTCATTTTTTCAGGACAGATGATCTTCTACAGATAGGATTTAACTGGTTGACATGACAATTACACCTGCTTGCCTCACAGAGCACGGTGCCATAATATGATGTGTGTTCATTACCACAATGGAATACTAAAAAGTGTTGTATCTGTATGAATTGCATGTTCAGCTGTCATTGCTGTCTCTAGAAAGACCGGCAGAGTCCACAACACTCATTACATTGCTATCATGACAGTCGAGTTACAGGGTGCAAAGGATGACGGCTACAGATGTTTCATCATAGAACTCAATATTATCGATCAAAGGTGCTTACAGAATATCTACAGATGCAGGAGCCAACATTAACACACAAATACAAGGCATAGCCAGAACTACTACCATCAATAGATTTTAATGTCCATCATAACTTATGTGGAACTCAGGTTAATGTAAGATGTTAAATAGTGTGTCATATCACTTTAGCATATGTTAAGTTGGAGTAAGTACAGGTTATCCCAAGTGAGGTTAGTCCATCACATATTAGCAGTAACTCACGTTACTGTATGTTCTTACATTGTATTAGGCTAGGTTAACTTGCAATTGTGATGTTACAATTACATGCACTGTTTAGTATGGGTTGTTTGTACTGTTCACTGTTAAGAATTTTTCTTGAGACACAATGGTCATTAAATCATTGTTCTGTGTCTGGTGGTCTACACTTGGTAACACATTCGGGCCCTGGCATTGATTGAATTTTCATCATTTGAGAATTGCTGTTAGATAGCAGCATAGGGGATGTATTGATTCCTAATTAGGAGTTTGTATACCAAAGTCCAACCAAAACATCCTTGTAACTTGTATTAAGTGAGGGCATATGACACTGTTGATGGATACTTGTCCATAACACTCAAAACCATGGATGAGAGGAATTGACCATCCTGCTTGTTTAAATGTCTTGCTTAGAATCCCACCAGAGCTAGAATCAAACCAAACTTTGGGTTGTTGGTAAAACACACAATCTCTAAGGTTTTCAAAATCAACTACAGATAGAGAGGCATTTTGCAAAACTGCATTAGGGAACCAATCCTGATAGATAAATGGTTATGATCGTACCTGGCATTTGCGTCCACAGTCTGACCAATTAGATTTTGACTTACATTGTTTTTGGGAATCATTACACAAGGGCAAGTTTGGTTTCTTCAGCAAGTATGTGGCCAATTCCCTCCCCATTCCATGGCCACAAACCTCTCTTGGTTCTATTTACAAAGTCATCTGCAAGCTGTAAAACCCTGATAATAATGACACTAAAACATCTGTAGAACAATTGTTTGAAGTTTAAATGGGATCATGTTAAATTTGTGAATTTGTCCTTTCATCCTTAGGTCCATTCCTAAAGAATTCTTTCTTAGATAAAAAGTAATTTCTAACAGGAATATTAGTTGGTGTCTTTGAACTTGTTAACAGTGTTCTGACATATCTGTCTAATGCACTTTCAAACTTCCAAAACAATTTGTACATATTTTTGCTAAGAAATGTTTTGAAGGACACTTTACTCTCATTCCTTATGAACTCAATAGGTGATGCATGTAGGTACAAAATGGCATATTGTTAAGTATCTTAAATATGAGCTCTCAGTACATCAATAGTGTGCTGTGTAACACATCCCCTGATTTAATATTTAAGAAAACACACTGCATGATGAAATTCGCTATTTCTGAAGTGTGAAGTAATAATTTGTCAAACCAGTGATTACTAGGTAGGCACTTTCCTCTTGTTTTACTATTAAGCAGTACTGTCCATTTTCTCATACTGTTTGACATATATTCCTTGCCCCTCCTCACCATTTACTTTGAGATTCGAACTGTGTATTTTGCTACATTTATTCTCTAGGAAGATGATATCGAAACATGTCAGAATATTCCATTTAATTTTTTCTTGTACCTGCATCTTGATGACCTTAAAGTGATTGTATTTTCTTTGAAGATGAATGAAAGGAACTGTTACATTCAGCCTGCTGTTCAATTAACACTATGTCGAAAAATCTTCTGCCAGTTAAAGTAGGTCAAAACATGCAGATGACCTTATTGCCGCAAGTCAAGCCTTTCAATGTGGAGCTCGATTTCCTTGAATCCCAGCACGTGGTGTCCTTAGCTGAATCTGTCCTCACCAACAATTATTTAATTGAATTGCAATGGAGCACACGCTCCGGTGGAAATTTCCCTATGTGTTAAAGAATATTCAATCACTCAGAAGCCTGGTTTTCTAGGATCCTTGTAATACAGTTTGCTGCAGTAGCTTTATCACAACTAGAGCCAGAGATATATTATGGTGATTCTTTCAGGAGCCAATGATACAGGTATCAGCTAGGTATTGCAATCCAGCAATGTTGGTTCCCTCAGTTCCACAGGATCCTGAAATATTTAACAGTCTGTTAGATCCCGCACAAAATTAAGCAGATCTGCATCTGTAAAATAGGGTGAAATGTGTTTCAGTCCCCTTGGCTACTTTCTAGTCGGACTTAGTCTCTATCAGTTTTATTTCCTCATTTGCCTGTACTCATCAAGTTCACATTTCAACTGTGGTAACAAATGTGTGTTTTTGTCATCTTTTGTGATTTATAATTAAATAGATTCACTTCTACATTTTATACAAACTCCAGTTTGTTTTTGTTGTATGAATTACTATAATTTGAGCTATGTCATCCTATTACAGAATTAGTTCACAGATCATACACACACAAAGTGATACAATTGGAATTGTTTCTGAGCATGAAGTGGAAAAAATACTAAAAAGAGGTTAAAACTATTGATACCTATTTCAAAGGAATATGGTTTCCAGAATGTTTTTACCATAAATCGTTTCTGTATTTTATCAGATTTGAGTTATCTGTTTTTAAAAAGTGGATTTCAACTTTCTAATTCTGCTAATTTCATAAGATCTATAGTCACAAATTTTTCAAATACTGTAAAAGTTGACATGATTGTTTGGTTCGATTATCTCAAGAAACCGTTACAAAGATTATTATTTAGTTTTGATGAATGGATGTCCCAAAAAGTCAACAATATTTTAATGTTATATTCACCACAAATAAACACATTTTAATCTTGGATTGCTTAGAATACTCAATTCATGCAGTTTAATCCAAGAATGGCTGATAAGCTTTGATCTCTATCCCTAAACTCATATTATTGGTTTAAGATCTGACAAAACAAGTGTCATGGCAAAATTTAGCGAACCTCTGCCTTGGTACCTGCAACTGCACTTTTGCACACAGTAAATTGTCACATAGTAAACCATGATCAGAGTCCTTGGGCGTAGCGGGGTCATTGATGAACACATTTACTTTAACGCAACGAAGCTTTATTAAACAGTCCTTACAGTACAGGAGCACAGAGTGAACTGACTCCAGCTAGAAGGGAATATCGCTTATATAGTAATGAAGAACAATCTAGAATAGTAATACTAGTTACAACAAGAATATTCCAGAACAGTTTATGGAAAGTAAAGAAATTAAAATTTTATGGGACTTATTGGATTTGAACCCACGACCTTTAGTCCCCCAGTCTCTTAACGTAATAACTACACTACAACAGTCTTTCATTCTTCATGGCCTGATCCTCTTGATGTGCGACATTGCCCCTCTCCTTACGGAAACAGCATCCCGATGTTACGTTGCTCTGGTCATGGAGCGAGTCATAGGTCCTGCATACCTTGGTTCCTGATGGGTGGTGATGGTCCTAGTTGTCGACATCTTCGAGCCTGGAAGAGACCTACAGCTTTTGGGGGCCTTTGGTTTATAGAAGAATGCTGGGTTCGATGGTTTGATGGGTCCATATAACGCTTCAGTCGTAGCACGTGAACTGTGTGTCTCACCTTTCATCATTTCGAGTATGGATCAAAATCCTCGACTTGATAAGTGACATCAGACAACCTTCGTACGATCCTGTATGGTCCAAAGTAACATCTCAGGAGCTTCTTGGACAAGCCAACCTTATGGATGGGAGTAAATATCCAGATGAGGTCGCCAGGTTGGTACGAAACAGAATGGTGATTCGCATCATACCTTCGGCGGTTATTCTCTTGAGCCTGCAGTGTGCAGAGCTGAGCTAACTGCTGATATTCCTCAGCTCTTGTTACCAATTTGGCAAGGTAATCGTCGTCCAGGTTGTCAAGATGGAACAGGAACACGGTGTCCATGGTCGTTGTTGTTTCATGTCAGTGCACCAGGAAGAATGGCATAAATCCGGTTATGTCTTGTTTGGCAGTATTGTAGGCAAAGGTCATGAAAGGCAGCACCTCATCCCAGTTGGTTTGCGCGACACTCACGTACATGGAGAGCATGTCAGCCAGTGTTTTGTTGAAATGTTTTGTAAGTCCATTAGTTTGAGGGTGGTAAGCAATCGTCATTTGATGTGTAATGTTAAATCGACGGTTGATCTCAGTAACAAGTTTCGACTGAAAGACTTTTCCTCGATCCATGATCACTGAACTTGGGGCCCCATGTTTTAATAAAATGTCTTCCATGATGAATTGGCAACCTCAGATGCTTCAGCTGTTTTCAAAGGTTTTTTAATGGCGTACCAAGACAGATGATCAGTACAAACAATAATCCACTTATGACGACTAGTAGAAGTGGGGAATCGTCTGAGTAAGTCAATCGCGATGCGCTGGAAAGGAGTTTCTGCAGGCGGAATTGGTATAAATTGTCCAAGTGGTTTCTGAGGAACTGTCTTCCTTCCCTGGCATTCTAAACATTGCAAAACATAGTGACAAACACTTCTATATAATCCTTGCCAAAAAAATCTCTTCCGGATTATGTCATAAGTCTTAATAAACCCTAAATGGTCATTGAAATGTTGGAGAATTTCTAAGTGCATGTGCTTGGGAATCACTGGAAGCCATATATTTCCAAAGGGGTCAAAGTTTTTCTTGTAAAGCACCTCATTTATCATATTAAATTCTCCATTCACATCCTCTGAGCGATCTAAGGCAAGTTTAATTTGCAACAATTTGGCATCCTTCTTTTGTTCCTCGGAGAGACCGTGAAGGGTAGCAAGACAGTCATTACACACTTCATTCTCTTATTGCTCCTGTACTGGATTCCTCGAGAGACAGTTGGCATCCCTGTGCTTCCTTCCACTTTTGTAGACTATACTAATGTCATATTCTTGAAGACGTAATGCCCACCTGGCAAGTCGTCCTGATGGACCCTTAAGACCTGTTAACTAGCAAAGTGAATGGTGATCTGTTACAACTGTAAATGATCGTCCAAAGAGATATGGTTGGAGTCTGCAGACAGCCCATATGACAGCAAGACATTCACATTCCATTGTTGAGTAGTTTCTTTTGACTTTGTTGAGTTTCCTGGAGGCATAAGCTATTACCTTCTCTTTCCCATTCAGCATCTGTATTAAGACAGGGCCAATTCCATTACCACTAGCATCTGTATGCAGCTCAGTAGGCACTTTCTCAACATACAGGCCAAGCACGGGTCAGTCATCAGAGCCTTTTGCAGAATGTTGAAAGAATCTTGTTGAGATCTACCCCAGAAAAATTTATCACCACTTTTTGGAAATTCTTGGAGCGGCCTGGCTTTCATACAAAAGTTTTTTTTTATAAAATGTCGATAGTAAGAACATAGGCTAAGAAAGCTCCTTACATCGCTGGTATTCTTAGGAACAGGAATCTGGCTGCACACACTCGCCTGACACATGATGCCCAAGCATTTTTTTTTTTTAGCGTTAAGTTGTAAGCCACTTTGTTTCAGGCACATAAGAACACAGCTCTCAGTCTTTTCACATATTCATCGAAGGTTTCGGAGAACACTATTACATCATCTAAATAACAGAGACACATTGTCCACTTCAGATGGCCTAAAAGATTATCCATCATACGTTCGAATGTTGCTGGCACATTACACAAACCAAATGTCATTACAGGCATTCATACAGGCCATCGGGTGTAATAAATGCAGTTTTCTCTTGATTGCTTTCATCTACTTCTATCTGCCAGTATCCTGAGTACAGGTCCAGAAAAACTTAGCTCCCTTCAGACAGTGTCGTCAATTCACGGAAGAGGATAAACGTCTTTTTTAGTCACCTTATTGAATTGTCGGTAATCGATGCAGAACAGCCAGTGGCCGTCCTTCTTTCTTATGAGTACTACCGGCGATGACCATGGGCTCTGAGACGGCTGAATGATATCGTCCTTCAGCATCTTTTCTACTTCTTGGTGAATTATTCCGGCACTCCACTGCTGAAATTCAATACGCTCTTTGGCTGATTGGTCGATGGTTGCCAGTATCAATTTGATGCTGTACCTTCAATGGGGTTGACTTGCTCTTCATCTGTGGACTGAAACATTCATAGAATTCTTGAAGAACTGCAAGTAGCTTCACCTGTTGTTCCTTGGTCAGATCTGGCGAGAGTCGGTACTGAATGTTTTGTCTCGTTTCTTCCATTACAATCCCACTTGTGGGTTCTTGGCGAAAGGTTTCCATGACATTTAGCTGCACTTCAATTAATGTCTCAGTGTATACAATACACTGGCACCTTGGGAGAATATGTGGCACCTTGCAGCAGTTGACTACCCACAGTTCACCAATTCCGTTCTCAAATGAGACAGCGGAGGCCGGGATGAACAAATCTTTCTCCAGTGGTAAATTGCTATTACATTCCACTAGGAGGTCCATACAAGGACGTGGCGTATGATACGTGACAATTAATTACCTTTGAAGCACTGGTAGCAAGAATTACGACGTCATCCAGCACACAAACTTTCCAGGCACAGGAAGGACTGTTTCCCCCATCCTCAACTCTCACATCGTTTAGCAAAATTTTCGAGTGACCACAGTCTATAATTGCTTGTGAGGCTTTCAGAAAGTACCAACCAAGAATGATGTCATGACTGCATTCTTGTAACACAAGGGCTGGTCGTGGCCATTTATAGAGACGCGAATAGTGCACCTACTGGTGGGCTGTACATGATTCCTATTGGCCACCCTGAGCAAAACATTTTTGTTGTTGACGAACATAGTCTTCCGCAACTGGTACCGGTACTTCTGCGAAATAACCAAAAAAGATGCCCCAGAGTCCACAAGAGCTGGTCGGCCATCCATGAGGATTTCAATGTAATTTGCAAATGTTTTCATAGTGATCGGCGACGGAGGACTTTTCCCTAGAGCAGCCTCACCTCCAAGGAAGATTGCACCTTTTAGTTTTCCAGGTTGCGACGGCTGGAGTGTTGGAAGGGTAACAGAGACCTTGATCGGCGTGTCGGTGAGCACCCTCTCAAGCGACGAGCCTGCGGCGACGGTGATCTGCCTCGTCCAGAAGTTCCGTCTTGATCTTCATTGTTGACCTGGAGTCTTTGGCTGCTGAAAAGTGCTGTGAATCCCATTTCGTGGGCATCATTACATATCTGCCATCTCTCCCGGCAGTAGCGCAATACAAGATCCAGTCACCCACAGTGAAAACATACCGGCTGCTTGTCCCGCATTCTCCAGACGTCTGTTTTCCTGGGAACGTTTACAGGATCCTCACATTGCGTCATAGTGGTGTATATTCTCTTTGGCCTCGGCTGTTTAACAGTTTTTGTTGGGGCTGCAAGGTAAAAGATGGGCGCCAGCGTTTGTTCCACTTCCTCTCTTATTATTCCCTCACGAGTCTCAGTTTTTGGCCCGATATAAACTCCCATTGCCCTTTCAACTTCCTATCTCACTACTTTTCGAATAATGTCTCTAATACCTGTGTCCTCTTCCAATGTGGCCATTGATATGACGTTTTGTAATCTTTCAAACTTCTTTCATCCAATCCTTTTCTGGTGCACTGTCTCAATGTATTGGCAACACTTAATAAAGTCGTCTGTTGTGGAAATTTCCTTCAAAAGCAACGCTTGATACATGTCCTCAGCGACGCCTTTCATAAGGTGTGCTACTTTATCTTCTTCCTTCATTTTGGGGTCGACTATTTTACACAGCCTTAAAACACTCTGTATGTATGACTGTTGTTTCCCCTTGGCGCTGCGCTCTACACCTTCAGGATCGCGTCCCTGCCGTTGTGTATCTCCAAACCATTCCTGCAGTTCCTTCTGGAATGCTGGCCAGCTAGTCAGTTTCTCTTCATTGTTTTCATACCATTGTTTGGCAGTTCCTTTAAGGTAGAAAAATGCATTGGCAGGCACATTGTACTGTCCCAGTTGTTGAATATAGCAATACGTTTGTAGCCTTTCAGCCAGTTGCCTGGATCTTGGCCGTCGTCGCCTGAAAATACTGCTGGATGACGAATGTGCTGGCAGGCGGTCGGCATCATCGTCGTCCTTACTTCTTTCCCCCCCTTTGATAGATTCCACTCAGTCGTATATGGCTTGTACTCTGGCTCCTCACCTCATAAGCGGTGGCTCTGTCGTGGTCTGATTGGGGCCACAGTGTTTTCATAGATTCTAGCATTCATGAGGATCTACCCGGCATCTCCACCAGAATAATGTCACATAGTAAACCATGATCAGAGTCCTTGGGTGTAGCGGGGTCATTGATGAACACACTTACTTTAACGCAACGAAGCTTTATTAAACAGTTCATACAGCAAACTGACTCTGGCTAGAAGGTAGTATCGCTTATATAGTAATGAAGAACAGTCTAGAACAGTAATACTAGTTATAAAAAGAATATTCCAGAACAGTTTATGCAGTGTTAAGAAATTAAAATTTTACTGGACTTGTTGGATTCAAACCCACAACCTCTAGTCCCACAGTCTCTCAACGTAACCACTACACTACAACAGTCTTTCATTCTTCACGGCCTGATCCTCTTGGTGTGCAACAATATAACTGACCATTGACATATACAAAAAATACTGCTGGAAGAGACGTCAAATGCATAGAAACAACTATGACTGACTCAGACATAGATGACGAAGAGCTGGATGGGACAGTCGAAGGACAAAGCATGACCATAATACTGGATCATCCACCTACTGCATTGATTCACAGATATCTAAAAAAAAAAGTACAGATAGTTGTTAAGCATTTCAAAAAGTCTTTTTTTTACTTATGATCATTTCAATCAAACCAATTAGAGGCGGGAAAGACATTCTCGGCCACTGACTAGATACATATTTCTTTCCAAATAAAGAGATAATTTGACAGCTTAGCAGATAGATAGATTATTTTTCAAACTGATTTGGAGTATATTCCACTTCTGTTGGGATCATTATTTAATGTGACCCACAGTTCAGGTTGTAATCAGGCCACAATGCTTTCTAACCTACTTAACACAGACAAAACTTGCTAGATAGTATAGACCTTTATAAGCCACAGCCTAGCCAGGACTAGGCTAGATCCAATTGGAATGAGGATCTTCCAATTGCATTTCAGACAACTTCTATCACAAACTGTATGCCAAGATTAAGTTTTTATACACAAACAATACACAATCGTAGATATGGCATATGACTTTTTCAGTAGCGATGTATGTTGGCTAATTTTTGTTGTGTTGAGCATGTCCACTTTTCTCTGCCATGTTCATTGTTGAGTGATCATTGTTGAGATCAGCAAGGATACAACCGTGTTGAATTTGTACAAAAAAATTCTAAACACCACATACATGCATGCTTCTAAATAATCTTATAACATATATGAAATATCACAAGAGCATCTCATCACTGATACAAACATAATTCATGTAAATTACCAAATTAGATTATTGTAATGTAAGTAAATTAAGATAAATAAAAGAGTACAAGTAGAATAATTTCAAGTTACATCCAAAAAACTGAATCCAATTGTGAATAAGCTAGGTAACTTGAGGATATGGCCACACACTAAGGCTAAAGTCTCATGAATAATTATGAGGCAACATAGCTTTGAGTCAACAGATCAATTCGCCATCTCATCCTTAAAAGTGTAACAGATACTACGACTGTTCTCAATCAAAAAAGAAAATCAAAATGGTGACTTGTTTTTTTTTTTTTTTTTTTTTTTTTTTTTTTTTTTTTTTTTTAAATAATTTATGCTACCGTTCACCTCCAATACTGTGTTCTCATTTGGCTCATAGTGTTGGTGTGTGTATAGGGTGGAACCTATTATGAGATGGTTATCTCTGAATTCTGTGTTTATATAAAAGTGGATAAAAACTAGGGTTACTAGGTTTAAATTCATTAAGCTTGAGACATTTTGAAAAATTTTGGAGATTTTTGTAATTTTATAATTATTTTGTAAAAGTTTTGAAATCATGTTTTGTAAGCATGGCTTCAAATAAATAGTAAATAGTTCTGGAGAGCAGAAGATTATTGGCGAAATTATTAGTCAGATAGAAAATGTGCTGACTGGGTGCTTAGTTTCATTTAATCAAATTGTGATGGAGTGCACACTATGGTGACAATTTCTCTTCACATTCACTTTCCTCCTTTCATATATGTACCTACTGTTGCTCTCTATGAATTTTAATTTTGAATTCTTTCAGCGCTTTTGATAAATTATTCATTTCTCTTCGAAATTTATTCCATTCCCTGACACCCTTGCCTATGATAGGAAATTTCCCAACCTTCTTATACATGATATCGAGTGCAAACTTGTGGTCAAGAAGACCTTTTCCTTTCCATACATTATTTTTAATTCTTCTTAAAATATCTTTCCACATCCCATCACCAATACACACCTTGTCCATTCCCACCACTCTTTTCGCATCTCCTTCTGTCTTCCAGTGTATCCCATACCAGCCCCTTTATCATATCAGTTACTCATTATTCAACTCATTATACAACTTCTTCACTTCACCAATAACACTCTTTTTTCTTTCTTTGTTTTAGCACCTGGTCTATTGTTTCAACAGTTTCATCTATTTCTTTTGCATGATAGCTTTTTCCCTTCCTGAATCTGCAATTTGTATCCCCTTAATCATGTACCTTTATCTCCTCACCAGCAGCCCCTAGCCTAACAATGCACAGTCCTGACCCTATCATAAGTGGTCTTTCTTGAAGCTTTACCTAACAACTTGGGAATTATCCTTTTCTCCCTTTATGGATTGACCAACAGCCAGTGAGAAAACCTTGTTTACCAAAAATACCACTTTCTATTTGAATTGAAAAAACAATCTCACAATTAAAATAAATAGTTAATTCAGTTTTTTAATTAGCATTGTTATATAATTTTTCAACACCTAATCGATGTGTCATTATCTGACTTGTTCGGTGCAAAGATTAAATAGTATGAAGGAACAGATGAAAAATTAATCACAATTCAGCAGCTTTGAAAACTTTATACATTTATTACAACATAGAGACAAGTAGGCACACCCATGATGACCTGAACAATGTCCTGCACAATTCTTTAATTTTAGTCCAGGTATGAAAAATACATCTGCAGGTTAGTTATCACTTCATGGAATATTAAATGGTATGACATCACTAAAGTTGGCATTGTACTTTGCATACTGACATGCAGCCTTCCCCACTCAACAGACTGTTGCCAACTATACAATTTCAAAGTACCTGACTGACATGGTGTCAAAGACGTGCTGTTTGCTGGGGTGTGCATACAGTAGTACTTTGAGCTATAATCGTGGTCGTGGTACCGAGTGGTTCTTTTCCTTGGTCGCCAATCGCTTGTTTAAATAATAAAATAGGATACTACAAGAGATAAAGGCATGTTCATGAATTAAAACTCAGTAGACTTCCTGATAAATTAAAAATGATATATTGTGCAAAAGTTCTTTTACAAACTCGGTACCAGTGTAATAAAAAGGCATCAGACTTCTTTCCAAAAATGAAATGATTGCAGGTTAAAACATTTACACACAATGTAAGCAGCTTCCGATGAACCCCATATTGATCAAAAGTTTAAAAACATTGAAAGCACAACATCACTTCAACCCGGTGTTGATGTTAGTGACTTGTGGAGGAATACTCTACATTTCGATACTGCCCCGATCACTTCGTTCCAGCCCGGCACATGGCGCGACTTACACCCACGCGTTCTCTTCTCGCTAACAAATCTGCTGAAAGACTGAAGAAGCCTCTGGCAGGACACCCTCTTAAATAGGCTGGGCGTTTTTTGTGACACCAAGCAGTGGGATTTCCCACCCTCTCTGTCTAATCCTGGCTGCTGTCTCTCTCACACTGGCGTTGGGTTACAAAGGCTCCCCCCCCCCCCTAAGTTTTTCCGATTTTCATGAAACTTTGTAATAACGTAGAGTTCATCATTCTAAGCATTTTCTATCATTATAAAAATTTTCGTATCTGCTCTCCTATTTTTGTTATTAATTTTCAAAGTTCAATCAACCTATTTTCTAGATCTAGTGTCCCAACTATTTGTTCTAGCGTGTTAGTTCTAATTTTCAGAAATTCTACATATTTTGATGATTAATTTGGTATATCTCACTACCTTCTAAAAACCTTTCATTAAAAGGATATCATCTCCCAAAGTTTTCACCCCTTCTAGCGGCCATAATGGAATGCAGAATAATTACTTTGAAATTAAATATCTTATATTGAGAGTGCATTGTTTTGATAAAACTTTCTGCCAAACTTACTTTAAAAATTGCGCTTTCATAAAAATAGGGTGCCTCCCAGATATTTTGTCTAGTTTTTCTTGACATTTATTTCTGCCCACTCTAGACTGTATATTTGGCTACGATGCGTTAACAGCTTTCGCTTTGAAATTACTTTTAAAATACTTCCACTCAACTCAACGATCTCAAACTGCTGTCATCATCTTTCCTCAAGAAGACCTTTCATCTGACATAATTTTCTTTTGACTACTTATTTTATTCGCGACTTACTATTTTTTCCTTTATTGAAAAAGTACCTTAAAGCTCGTCATATTTCCTCTAAATTTCGTTTGAGACCATGTTTTCTACTTCTAAACTAAGACTCGATACTTTCATCCCAGTATCTTAATTCATTTACTGTCATTCTTTCATACCTCTAAGTAACTCCGATCTAACTATACTTCGAAATGTGTCTTAAATATTTGAAACCACTAGAAAATTACTTTGAAAATGTTCTGCTGTTCATTTGCTATATGCTTGCACATAGCAAATATTGACAAAATTGAGGATATATCACAATGGGGATGCCTCTTTAGTTACCCACTAATAATGGAAGACATTACTTCATCCATACGTGCATATTAAATGAACTTAAATGTAAAATTCTCCATCATCTTTGTACTAATCTTAAATAAACTCACAATATGAACAAAACTGAAACATATTAAATTTAACTTGAAACATCTAAAAAATTAATAATGACAAACTCAGTTTGCAGCTACCCAATGTGAATTAATCTGCTAATCAGGATCATAGAAAGTCATGGCACAAAACTATATCCAAAAGTATAGATGAACTCCTTTCTGAGAAATCTATACTATTCCAATAAGTTAGTAGTTTATGTAAGCTCACAGTATCATGTGTGATGTGGAAATAATAATGTATTTAAAAAATACAGAAAATGTTTAACAAAATCTGATTCAATGTTTATTCTGATGAAAACAAAATTCCAAAAAGGAAACCCAAACATCGCTAAATCATATTTTACTGCTACATCCACTACAATTTAATTGATTATTTTATTATTTCAGAGATCTCAAAATTATAACAAACATAATTTTTTTAGTGTGCTCAGGATACAACACCTCTATTGAAGAAGGGAAAAAAAATACATGTAGTTCTTGATACAACTCTGCAAGATGTTTCATCTGAGGCTGTCAAATATTTTACCAGAGCCCTAGAACTGCCAACTATTTCTACATCCTGCGGACAGGAGGGTGATTTACGGTGAGAGCCTTCAACATATATTAAATGATAGTGACACTTACTGTGTTGACATATTAAAATTAGTGATTCTGTGTTGAGCCATTGGAAAAAATAATCAATTCCTTTGTTTTACAGCATAAATTAGGGGGAAAAAATGCTATCACATAGCCAAAAATGTTTTCTATCTTTGAGTACTTGATTCATATTATTTATTTCAGAAACTTGACAGCAGTAGAGCCAAAAAGTTGAAATGTGTCACCATGCTTGAGGGGAAAAAGTGGGGGAGGGGGGGAAATCAAGAAATCCCTAATGAGACTGGTTTCAACCACTAAAAAACATAGAGTGGAATTGTGTGCATCATTTGAGCCATTGAGAACAGCACATTGAATCTCTGGAAGGCCTTCCCAACCCTAATTGATCTGGAATAAGTAGTCTGCTGTAATATCTAATTTCTAATTCAATTGTGATTGAGAACTTGCTATGGAGCCAATTTCACTACACATCCATTTTCCCCCTTTCCTCCACCCCTCCCCTATTTTTGCCCTATAATAATTTCAAATTTAAATCATTTCAACGATTTTGGTAAATTATTCATCATTTCTCTTGGAAATTTATTCCAATCCCTGACCTCCTTACCTACAAAACAAAATTATCCCACACCCTTATACCTGAAATCAAGAGCCAGTTTGTGGTCATGGTCATCTTTTACCTTCCATGCACTACTACTAGTTCTTTGAAAAATATATCGAAAAGTCCTATCACCACGTTTACCCGGTAGAACTCTCTTTGGCCTCCTCCTGTCTTCCAATGACACCCCAATCCAGCTACTTTATCATATCAGTTACTGAGCATGAAATTAGTTTGTACAACTTGCTTAGAAGGAAAACAAAACAGGTTACCTTTAAAATACAATGGATCAAAAGCTACAAAGGTACTTGAACTAGTACACTCTGACATTTGCAGTCCAATGGAAACCATGCCATTAGGAGGTGCTAAATATTTCATGACTTTCATTGATGACTATTCAAGAAATGTATTAGTTTATTTTCTTCATAAAAAGTCAGAGGCTTTTGAAAAATTCAAACATTTTAAAATGCAAGTTGAAAAGGAATCAGAATGCAACGTAAAATGTTTTTCGCTCAGAGAGTGGCCTTGAATATGTTAACAACAACTTTTCTGAGTTCTTACAAGGTACTGGAATAATATATCAAACAACCACACCATACCCTCCTGAACAAAATGGTGTTGCTGAATGAATGAACCAGACATTAGTAGAAAGAGCAAAATGTATGTTGATCAGTGCTAATCTTCCTAAGCTATATTGGGCTGAAGCTGTACTAACTGCTGCTTACCTCATCAACAGAGCTCCAACTCGATCACTGACATTTAAAACACCAGAAGAAATGTGGCCAGGAAGAAAACCAGATGTGACTAATTTAAGAATATTTGGCTGTGATGCAATGATACATCTCCCTAAAGAAAAACAAAGGAAATGGGATCCTAAAGCACAGAAAGCTAAATTTGTTGGATACTGTGAGAATTCAAAAGGTTACATATTTATAATATATTTTTCTCAGATGGTGATTAAAAGCAGAGATGCTGTTTTTCTGGACTCTACTGTCAAAAGAAATTATCTCCCTGTTGATTTGACAGAACCAACGTGTGATGCATCATGTGAATTAAATGACAATCATACATCAGAGAGCTCCAGTGACAAATTTGATTCCACAATTACTAACAATTGTTAAGAAAATTTTATATGATCGATGCAAATCCTAACAGTGTTCCTGCTGATCCACATGTGAGACTTTCAAAGGCTAATGGAGTACCTGAGAAAAATCACACTTTCAGAGAAGCAAATGAGATTAGTTATGAATGCAGCAATAGTAAGCAGACCAGATATTATGTTTGCTGTAAGTAAGGCGAGTCGACTTCTACATTCTTATGACTCTCACTGGATTGCTGTCAAGAAAATACTAAAATACTTCAAAGAAAGTAAGAATTATGGATTGTGCTACTTATCTAATCAAGACACTACTGACTTAGTTTGATACAGTGATGATGATTGTATTTCTTAAAAATACAGCAGCTGTTACTTGATCAACAGTGATATAAACATTGGTTTATAATTGTTTCAAGAAGGCTGTATTTCGGTGGGAGTGTTAAAGTATCGTTTGTTTGTATTTATTTAATTAGAATTACTGCCTTCTAAACTTTAATAATATCTCTGTTGTAGCATAGTTTAAACTCTGACCAACATATAAACTGTTTCAGTTGTTGTAGGATCGTAATTTTTCATGGCGTTGAATATTAATATATTTTTCTTGGGCTTCCAGCCGTGTTAAGATGTCACATTTGCGGGACGTTTTGAAGGCGTCCATCTCTGCCTTCATTCTCAACCAAATTTCAATGATTAACTGTTTGTTTATTCAGCCACTGCTACGGAAACGGTGGAAGGATCACGACATCTTTGAAGAAACGCCAGAGTGCAAAAAAGCTTGGCCTTTTTATTACGTAGCATTTCTAACTGTTTTACAGAACGAAACATCTCCTACATAATAAAAAGGCCAAGCTTTTGTGCACTCTGGCGTTTCTTCAAAGATGTCGTGATCCTTCCACCGTTTCCGTAGCAGCGGCTGAATAAACAAACAGTTAATCATTGACATTTGGTTAAGAATGAAGGCAGAGATGGACGCCTTCGAAACGTTCCACAAATGTGACATCTTAACACGGCTGGAAGCCCGAGAAAAATATATTAATGTTTCAATTGTTATTCTGTGATAGTTGCTCTCAGGCATTTCTGTTGTTTGGTTATATGTATTTTTAATAATTGCTTGTACCATATTTAAAAACTCAACAATACAATACACATTGCATATAGCCTACAAACAGAGATTCTCATGAATATCCTTGTCTGAAGTCATGACAGGCAAGACCTGTACCTAGCACCTCATGGGTGCATCTCAACTTGCAAGAAATGATTCTATAATGCTGCTGAGTGATTGGATATGTTCTTGTTTGAACTTTCTTGGTGGATTTTTGCATTTCTATCTCATTATAGCAGCAGTGTAGTGTGAGGGCGGTGGGGGTTGTCCACTTCAGGTGGCACTTTTCGAGGGTGGTAAAATCATGTCTGCATGGTTGGAAAATTCAGGTTGTGGTGATCTTTCCTTTTTTACCCCAGGTGGCATTCTTTAGGGAGAAGGAAGCAATTCAAGTTTCAAGGGTGTGGCAAATTTGGCCTGTGACCTGGGCAGCAGAAACCAATGTTACGTTACAAGTTTTAACTTCTCAAGGCTGCTGATTCCAAGTTTATGGAAGAGCCTCATTGATGTGTACCAGGCTTATATTAGGGATGAAGCATGGAAAGTTATTGGTTACCCTTGATTTCAGGCACAAGGGAATGGTAATATTATATTGCATGGGGAAAGGTGTCGGGGAATGGAATAAATTACTAAGAGAAATGTTTAATGATTTTCCAAAAATAGTGAAAGAGTTTAAAGTTCAAATTATTAGAGGGCAAAAGAAGGTGGGAAAAGGAAAGGGAAAAAATGGGTGTGCAGAAAATTATCATCTGAAAGTGCACTCCATCACAATTAAATTTAATTGAATTAAATCTGAATCAAGTATTCAAAAATGAAATAACTTATCTGGCTAGGTAATAGTGTTATTATCTGATGGTCTGTTCCTGACTCATGATTGTAATCACTAATTTTAATGAGTCACCGCATGAAGTATTATTAATAGAGTTCTGGCCTTGAAGTACATCAGATTTCAATACAGTATAGCAGTAGTAGACACAAAGCCTACTAATGTTTTATTTATTACTTTTTTTTATTTAACAATTGGTAAACATGATTTTGTTACTGATCGACACGATAAGGATATTTGATGTTGAGGAATGACATGTAAATTGATTTGACTATTAATTCTCTGCAATGAGAATTATTTTGTACTTTGAATAGGGAAATAAGATCATCTGAGATGTTTCCCTATTTCTTGGCCCCTTAAATTTTTAGATTAACAGTAGATAACAGTATGCAATTAGAAAATTTAATGCAGTTGCAAAATTATTGTCTTTATGGTTATCAACATTTGACTGCAATATCTATAGCTTTTGGTTGGCTGATTTAAACTCTTCATTTGCAAAGTGATATAATAGCAACTAAATTTTTTAAAACTTTAAATTTTAAAATAACTCAATGGGATTATTTTTAGTGACCAGTTGTACTGACACATATATGTGGAAATTCTGCTCTGGTGAATGTAATTCATCCATACTCTGCAATTCACAAATATTGTGGGTGATGGAGGGTGCTAAGCACCATCCTTTCTCAGATCATTCCAATCTCGAATAGCCCAAGGAAAAAAAGAATACATAAAAGCATCAGTAGGGCATTTTATTTTTCTAATCTTATCCCTTCTGTCATTGTGACATAAATAGGTTGGCAGAAGAAGTATTCCTTTGCATTTGAAAATTAATATTTTGTGTGCAAATTCTCCAATAAATTCAACCAAAAACCATGTCCTCTGTCTGACAAATAATCCTAACTCAACCTGTGGATCAATTCTGTGACACTTTCATAAGGGCTGTAGCAAGCGGTCATAAATGTAGCAGCTTTCCACTGTACTTTCTCTAATGTGTCAATCAATCCTCTGTGATACAGATCCCAAACTCCACATCAGTAATCCGAATGTGGACACAAAAGAGTTTTGTACACTATTTCCTTTGTATGAGCATCACAATTCCTCAACATATGACCTATGAATCATAGCGTTAACTATGATGGAAGTTATGTGCCGGTCCCATTTCATGGTGCTTTGTACTGTAATGCCCAGATACTTCAGAGAATCACTAATGTCAACAACTGAATTGTTTATTTTTTACTTGTGAACTAAGGATTCTATTTGTTACTTATTCAGGTTGCACTTTTTGCAGTTAAGTGTATAACAGTCAGATCATGCTGAATTTCTTAGCAATAGTCAAGAGTACCTTACTGCTCTATAGATAAGCACGTCATCACAAAAGACTTGCAACCTGCAAGTAATGTTGTAACTTGCAAGTAATGTTGTAACTGAAATCATTTATAAAAATTATGAAAAGAAGTGATCCTATTACACTTCCTTGAGAAACGCCCCAAGTAACATCTAGATTAGAAGAGGCTTCCCCATCAACAATGATATACTGTGACCAAGCAGTTAGAAAATCACGTATTCATTCACAAATCTGATCTGATGTGCTGTATGCTCAAATCTTCGCTAAAAGTCAGTTGTGTGGTACAGAGTAAAAAACTTTCTGAAAATCCAAGAAAATTGCACCAACTTGTGAACCTGCATTGATATCTTTCAGTATGTTATGCGAAAATAGGACCAGTCGTGTTTCACATTATCTGTTCTTCTGAAATCCATATTGGAATGCTATAAGTAACTTATTTTCATCTAGAAACTTCATAATGTTAGAGCTTATGAGCTCCATAATTCTACTGCAAACAGATATTAGATACGGGTTGAAAATTCCTACGATCTGTCTGTTCTCCTTTCTTGAAAATGGGAATTATTTGGTCTATTCTCCAGTCATAAGGTACTTTTTTCTTTTAAAGATTCATGGAATATATTTTATAGTATAAATAATTGACGAGTAATGTTATATTTATTATTAAAGAGCCAATTTCATTACAAATATTAGAAGACTAGGTTAGTTAGTTTAAAATAATAAATTGTAAAAAAATTCTTATAGATTTAGTGTTGATCAACAGTTTTGTTTGTATACATTTACTAGCTGTTATCCACTACTTTGTACATGTGGACTTAGATTTTTATTACGAGAACTAGGCAAGGGCGTAGCCAGGATTTTGTTCAAGGGGGGGAGGGGAGGGGCAGGCAAGAGAAAACCGATAATATGCGTACTAAGAAAACATTTATTAAATTATTATATATTATATTAATTAATTTTATTTATAATTACACTATTAGTAATTTTTGAGCTACTTCATCTGAAATTTTATCACAATTTTCTTGTAAAAATTTTCTGTGTACACTAAGCATACACAGACAGTTTAGATGGTTCTCTAGAATGGTTGACCTCAGCTTTGTTTTAACATGCCACAGTGTAGAAAAGGACTCTCTAAGTCACTTATTGCACAAGGCTGAGCCAAGGAAATGATGATTGCGTTTTTGTCATAGAAAAAATATTTCCACCTCATTTAACTCTTTCGTACAGTCTAGTTCTAGAAGATTTTCTGTTGTCATACCCTTCATTTGCATAGTTTATAGTTCAACTTCATAATCAAAAATTTTTAAGTTGCAGTATTGGCAGAAACTTATTTATTTATTTTTAAATCAACCAATAACATACTTAAACTTTAACTGGGATGTAGCTAGGGATTGCAATCCAACAATGCGGGATCCTGCATCATTTGGCAGTCTGACGGATCCAACATCTATTTTAGCAGATCCTCAGTTCGTAAAATGGGGTGAAAACATGTGTCAGTCTTCGTTACCTTGCCTCCCTGTTGTCACTTTCTGGTCCGACTTGTTCTCTATCGGTTGTATCAACCCATTTACCTGTACCCGTCAAGTTGATATTTGACACATGGCAACAAAAATGTGTGTTTGTGTTGTCGTTGATGAACTTATGTAAATAGATTCACGTTTATGTTTTTATAAGAACTTCAGTTTGTTTTTATTGTGTGCATTACTGTAATTTGAGTTATGTCGTCCTATTGCAAAACTAGCTCCCAGATCCTACACACAAAAAAGTTAGAATTGTTTTTGAGGAGGAAGTAAAAACAATACAAAAAGAAGGTTACAACTATTGACAGCTATTTCAAAATCTATTGAATAAACGATGTGTTAAAATGTTTTTATCGTAAACTATACTCCATTATATTTCTTAATTCTATACGATCAATGATAAAAAAGTTTTCAAATACCATAAAAGTTCACATAATTGTTCAGTTTGAATATTTCAAGAAACAATGGCAAAGGTTTTTGTTGAGTGTTTGATGTGTGGATGTCCCATAAAATCAACTGTTTTTGAACTTTAATGTTTACCTCAAAGAAAGTCATTTTTAGAGTAAGATGGCGCTGAGCAGTAAGGATGCATGTAGACCAGTCCATAATAAATATAAAGTTTTGAAGAATCTGAACTGTGGTAAATATGAAAAAGTAGTCCGGAATGGTATTATTTGCGATGTTTGTGACATGTGGTATCATTTTGAAAAATGCTGTGACGTGAAACCGAGGAATATTCCAGCTAAAGACTGGAAGTGTGTGATGTGCGTGAACAGTACAAGTATTGAGGTTAAGAAGAATGACGTACAGAGTAAGGGCTCGGTGTCAAATGCGCTGTTAGAAGAAATAGAAGCCCAGAAGATGATAATAGAAAATCTAAAGGAAGAAATCGGCCATTTAAAGACGATGATGGAGACAACACCTGTGGCGTCCAGTAGCAGAAAGCATGAATGGCAACAAATGAAAGGCAGGCGGTGTGAGGTGAGAAATCGTGTGCACAGTGTCAACAACCTACCAATTGAAAATCGCTTCTCAGTGCTTGGTGAAGAAACCTGTGCCAAGAATAATTGTAGTTATGATGACAATATTCCTGGTGACAGAAAATTGAAGATCCCTCCAAGGAGGGTGAAGAAGAAACGTGAAATTCTTCTCCTAGCGGATAATCATGGTCGTGGACTAGCTCAAAGGATGAACACAGAAATGTTATCCCTTCAAACCAGTGGTACTCTAAAGCCGGGTGCGAATTTGAGTGAAGTAATCAAGTGTATAGATGTAAAGTGTTCCTCATTTAAAGAGAATGATTATGTTGTCATCATGGGTGGTAGCAATGATGTAGAGAATGGTGAACCACGGAATGTAGTTTCTGAAAAAAAATCAAGCCTTAAAAAACTCACTCACACCAATGTATTACTCATCACTCTACCAATAAGGTATGACCAGAATCTAACTTCTTGGTGTAACAGACAAATCAGTGACATAAACAGTAACATAAGCCTACTTGGCAGTAGCTTTGATAATGTGAAAGTTATTAATGCCCACTCTGCTGATAGACGAATGTATACAAGGCATGGCCAACATTTCAATGCTTGGGGCAAAAATAAGCTATGTAATCTCATAAGTAGAGCTTGTGAAAAGACTCAGAATAATAATAAAACTGCTTATAGGTGCAGTGCAAGCTTGCAGAACTACAATCAAAAAAACTGTTAAGTGAAACCAAACCTATTGAGGTTTGGTCAGATCAACAGCTGAATAAGCAACAAGTACTGAGGTGTGTAAGTCAACAACATCACAGCTCTGGTGATTTGGAATCAAACTCAAATACCCTACATAGTCCAGTGCAAAAACAACAGAGTATGTCCTATAAGAATAAATCAGATCAATTATCCACATTATTTTGGAATGTTCAGGGATTAGCTAATAAAATCGATGTTATTGAAGGATATCTTGCTGACATCAATGCTGATGTATTCTGTGTGGCTGAGCATTGGTTTGAACCTAATGAAATTAGTCTCTATACAGGTAGAATGTACTAAGTAATCACTTTTGTAGGTCTGCTCGAAAACATGGCTGTGCAATTTACTTGAAAAATACTATTGTCAGTAAACCACTAGATAGAGTTAATCAGATGTCAATTGAAATGAGTTATGAGGTAACAGCTTGTTGGTTGATTGAATTTAACACAATAATTCTAAAGCTGTATAGGCCCAATTGTGAGACCAAGGACTTTAAGGATTTCATTTATTGGCTAAATAATGTGTTAGAATTTGTAGCTAAGTACAATTCAAATATTATATTATGTGCAGATTTCAATGTGGATTTTAGAGTGGAAAATAATTGGCAGAGCCTGGAGCTAGTTAATCTTTTTGAAACCTTTAATATGTCTTTATCTACAACTGAAATAACTAGGCCTAAGCCAGGAGGTGGCAGTTGTATTGATAATATTGTAACTGTTAAGAGTTCACTATTAGACTGCCAAGTAATGGAATTAGTGGGATCGGATCACTGGGCTGTTATAACATGGTCTGTAGTCAGTAAATGTATATATCATTTGGGCAGGGATGAAAACCTACCTAAAGTAAGAATAATTAACAATTTCAACATATTGAAGTTTATTCAAGGCCTCTCTAACACTGATTGGCACCACATGTATGTATGTAATACTGTTGCTGAAAAATCTCAGATCTTACTATCTAGAATTATCAGTTTAGTTAACTCTGCATTCCCATTTAGAAGCTCATCAAAGAAATCAACAATGCTTAAGCCAGTGAAGGTTAAAAGTGAGGAAATTGACATTTTGAAAGGAAAGTGTAAGTTTTATTACGACAACTATTTAATGACAGGATCTGTTGAAATCAAGGATTTGTATAGGAAATGTAAGAAATCCATGATTGGATTAGTTAAGGAAATGAGAAAGAAAAAGAATGATGAGTTCATAAACAATGCCTCCAATAAGTGCAAGGCCATGTGGGATGTTATAAGAAAAGAGACTCAAGGGAGTGGGAAAATGGCAGGTATTGATAGTAACTTGTCAGTATTTGATTTTAAATCATTCTTTATTGATAAAGTTCAGGATATAATAGATCAGGTGGCATCACAACCGCATCTAGTGAATTCTGAAAATTATTTAAGAAAGTTACCAAGACCTCAAAGTCAATTTAGTTTTAATGTGGTCAGAACTGAAGATGTGGGGGAAGTAATGGCTAGTATGAAAAACAGTAAGTGCACAGATGTATATGGACTAAGTCCATATTTCTTAAAGATGGGGTCTACATTTGTCCAAGAAGCCTTAACTAATTTTGTTAACACCTGCATTCTGAATAATGAATTTCCAGCTGATCTCAAGATGGTAAAAGTAATTCCGGTATACAAGAAAGGTGACAAATTGGAACTAAATAGCTACAGACCAATTAGTATTGTCCCAGTGATCTCTAAGGTCTTAGAAGCTATTATCTATAGGCAAATTATTTATTACTTTGAACAAAATAATCTTTTTAGTGAATCCCAATTCGGCTTTCGTTCTGGATTAGGAACTGTTAGAGCTGTCATTTCATTTATAAGCAACTGCTTGAACAATGTTGATAAAAAGAATCCTGTGGCTGCCAGACTGTATGACTTGTCAAAAGCTTTTGATACTGTATCTCATAGTGTACTGCTGGATAAGCTGAGGTATTATGGTTTTCAAGAAAATGCCTTACTGTTGATTCAATCTTACTTGAGTGGCAGATATCAGAAAGTTGTGTTGAATAATTGTGAATCAGATTTCTTACCAGTGAATCATGGTGTCCCTCAGGGTTCAATTCTAGGCCCTTTACTTTTTATTATATATGTAAATGATCTACCTAAAAATATCTTGGATCCATGTGCTGATATCTATCTGTTTGCTGATGATCTGAATGTAAATTTTAGTGACAATTCATCTGAAAATATGAAGTCAGCAATAAAAAATGTTTCTGGAATTGTTGAGGACTGGTGCACTGCTAACCTGCTGTGTCTAAATAGAGATAAAATACAGAATATAGTAATAAGTTATTTTAAAGATGATATCAACCATATGAATTGTGTTAATTATGTTAAGTTTCTTGGTTTCTCTATAGATTCCTGTTTAAGTTGGAATCAGCATATACAAGCAACAGCTTCTAAATTGTGCCAAGGGATCTATGTGCTAAGAAGACTGAGGTCTAGGGTGAGCAAAGATGTATTGAGAATGGTCTATTATGCTCAAATTCATAGTCATTTATCATATGGGGTAATACTGTGGGCACATCAGTCCTCTGCTCTAAGGTTATTCAGACTTCAGAAAAAAGCAGTGAGAATTATTGGTAACCTTCCTTCTCACAGTCACTGTAAAAATATTTTTCTTCAATTTGGTATAATGACTCTACCAGCTATATTTACCTTTCAGTGCTTAATATATATTAAGGAGAACTATGACAAATATGAACTGTTAGGTGTGAGTCATACTTACAGTACTAGAAATAGAGATAACATAGGTTTCTTCAGGTGTGGGTATAGTTCCACTCAAAAAACTTTCTACTATGTATCCATCAAGCTTTTTAATGCCACACCAATGAAAATAAGATTACTTCCAAATAAAATGTTTAGGAATGTAATAAAAAAATTACTTGTAATAACTGTTTATATAAAATTGAAGATTTTTATGAGGTAGCAGCTAACATGAGATAAATTTGGAAAATTTATAATGCATTGATGTATCAATTTTTACTGTCTTTGTAATGCTACAGATGTTCTCTGTAGTTTATACAATAAATAAATATACTATACTAAAGCTGAACAGGAAAGATATTACGTTAATGAACAGACTTAGAAAAGGACTCACTTTGTTACATGATAAACAATACGTCGTGCGGTTGGTGAATTCACTGATGGGCCCATCATGTGATGCTGTGGAGGATATTTATCACTTCATGCTGAGCTGCAAGTGACATCAATCAGTGAGAAAACAACTGCTAGAAGATTGTCTGAATATAACCAACTAACTTCTCTGATGAAATCTCTCTCAATTCTGAGCAAGAAAGTGGTCAAAATATTTTCTCTGTATGTTACACATACTAAATGTGTAATTTTAAAATCAGTCAAATCTATTGTATGATTTTATTGGCTGTATTAGCTTTTGGCTAAAGCCATCAATAAAAAAAAGTTATGTTTACATGCCTGTACACAGGTAAATGCAATCACTAAAATTTTCTTTGCTTTCAGAGATTTAAAAATAATTACTGTGGTAACTTATAAAGGATTAATGTTTTTCATTAAATTAAACAATCATACACAATTTTAATGTAAATGGACTTTAAGTTTTTCTATGTAACTTATGTGGCTGAAATGTATAGTGACCATTAATTCATAACATAAGCTATCACTATCTGTAAGTTTCATTTATACCTATTCTTTAAGATTTGCACTCTGAGAAAAAAAATTAATACGGTAATTTAAGGTTTTGGCCTTTGCATCCTCCGAAGCAACGTCTGTTTTCAGTATAGAGTATCCCATACATTAACTGGTGTCACATGGTATCTTTTGGTCAATGTATCATCAAGATCTACATTACTTATCAGAGTTAAAATTACTAAACTTTCAATCATGATATAAGCTTCTACTATGTGTAGCTTCATTTAAATCCATTCATAAATGTTTGTATGAAATGTGTACAGAGAACGATCTACAGTTTTTTTGCCTCTGTATGATTGGTAAATGTGTAACTCATCAGGATAAGAATAATCCATTAAGTTAATCTATAACATTATCTATCACCAAGACTTTTGTAGTTTTAGCATGATGTGCCTTTGGTCAAAAAATTATTTGAAAATTTACAATTTTAACCTCTGAGCAGCTGGGAACTACGTAAGAGATGAAAAACGTAACCTATGTATTAACAGCTGTTATTATGACAATAATAATGAGCAAGAAAATGATCTAAGGCATTGTATAGTTTCATTGACATTTGTTACATTAGCTTGTCTTGTGCACAGATGAATATCAGCTTGCTTAGAACACGCGGTTCGTGCACCACGTAGCATTGCATCAGTTTGTTCAAAGAATGACTGACAAGCTTTGGTGTTGCTGTTGAAACATGTTATCGGCAAAAATCTGACGGAACAAGCTTCATGGAAAATGTTCTGCCTTGGTATCTGCAATTGCACTTTTCACACAGCACACAATTGGCAGTGGTTGACATTTTAACATTTTGTACCCGTCCACCCCCCCCCCCCTCCCACACATACACACACACACACACAAAGAAAATTACTGAAAGAAGTTGAATGCACAGAAACAACTTTGACTCGGACGTAGACCATGAAGACCTGGACACCACAATTGAAGCACAAAGCCTGACTGTAATGCTGGTTCATCCACATACTAACGTTATGATCTCAAAAAAATGCGGGAAGTTGTTAAGTTTTTTATTTGTAATCATTTCAATCAAACCAACGAATGTGTAGGTAGAAAGGGCTTTCCTGGCTGCTGGTTATATATGTAATTTGTAAGACCCTAAGCTGATACCGGGGTGGTAGTATCGCTTTAGTGCC
Organism: Vandiemenella viatica; assembly: GCA_031002005.1. Lineage (NCBI taxonomy): Eukaryota > Metazoa > Arthropoda > Insecta > Orthoptera > Morabidae > Vandiemenella > Vandiemenella viatica. The sequence goes on along the minus strand of JARYHS010013630.1, from coordinate 170,851,985 downwards.
TTAACTAGCAGTTCACTTAGAATGAAAAGTTCTCTGACGAAAATGTTCTGACTAACTTTAATAATTTTTGATGACCATGTTGCCTAGTTAGAAACTCAACTGAAATGCTAAACGGCCGCCACAAAGCTTTATAACCCAAAGCTGAGGAAAGGTTTTACTACTAAATCACAACAGTTCACTTCAAGAAAAATTCTAAGTTTATTTCAAAAGTCACAATTACTAAAATAATGCATTAAACAGTTCAGCAGGCTATCGAACACTCGTTTCCAGAAAATTGAAGGTTGTGGAGAGAAATTACCACTGTAACCCCTTTTGAAATTTAAAAGTTCTTAATGGACATTACCATCGCAGCCGATTCCCACGATACCAACATGGCCGACAGTGAGTGTAGGTTGCTAACCGCCTCCTTCCCGCTCCGAAATGAACTTGAGCATATTAACTTCACATAACGCTCCTGAGGTAAAGAAAAGACTTAGACGAAACCGAAAAGACTACATATTACGAAATTACTTCTTTGAACATCACTGAGAAAATCATGCGTGGAGTTGCGCGATTACTTTCCGGCGTACGAGTGAGACAACGTGAGCTTACTGCATGATCTTTTATAGGCTCCTCAGAGCCTATGACCTTGGCAAATCTTTCTTTAATTAATATCTCCAAAAGTACAAAATAGTTTAACTTGAAATTTTTACAGGGACTTTCTATTGTCATATTCTCTCTGTTTTAATTTAATTTAACATTCAAAAGGGTTTCTATAATCTTAAAATTAAAGTCATCACATGACCAACTTGGCGGAATTTTTACGCGCTTCAACAACAATCTGCGACAATCTATTTTTCAAAAACTTAATTACCAGACAAATGCTTAAACTTTTTACCAAAACCATTATCTATTCGCAATAGTCTTAATTGGGGCTATTTACTTATATAAATTTCAAATTTGTATTCCTTTTAGTTAAAAAGTTCATTATTTTCTCTTAATTAAAACCGCTAATTAAACTTTGCCAAATTATTTAATTTTACTACCAAAATATTGGAGACAATGCTAACTATAGCTGGTGATAAAAGTTCAGCTGTAGCTTTACTCAATTTAAAGATATTTCAAATCTTAGATTTTTACTTTTATGATCGCGTGTTTCAAAACTTTAACAAACCGGAATATCTCTTAAAATAAACGTTTCCTGATATGATAAATACACTTTAAAATAATTTTTATGGTGAATTCTCACTGTGGGAAAGATTACAGAAAATTCCTTAAAGTTGACAACTACTTTTCTCGAAATTTCTAAGTCCAGCATAAGCAACTTCACAATCAATCTATAGAATATTTTACTACTAGGGAAACTAAAATTTGCCAAAATTCTAAGGTGCTTACAAATTCTTTGCAAATAAAGTGATAGTATCAGTGTTTACTAGATAAATAGATTATTTTTCAAATTGATGTGATTTACTGTAAGGCATGTAATGTTATCTAAAACTGAATACTTACTATAATTGATTATTTAGTAAATAACTAGAGTTAGATTTAAAACAAAATGTGTAACAGCACAGCGTATAAATCCAAAACACTGCTCAAGAGAAGCTATCAAGGAATTTAAATATGGTACGAAAATAGATCCCTTTCAACAATCGTATAAAGACTCAGCAGGGTGGTTAGAACGATTTTGTTGGACAGATACTCTCAAATCGGTTCCAATGGCAGCTACAGTTCTGGAAGATGTGTTTAAAATATTTTAGCTGTCTGTTTCCGCATTGCTGCGATGGATCTTTTATGACAGTAATTACTCTATTAATATGATCCATGCATGTTGATCGTCTTTGATTGAAATGCAGTGGTGACAGGTTCTAATAATCCTGAGTGTTCAATCTGACAAATATAATGAATTCTGACTTAAGCCTCCTTTGCACTATGCTAGTAATTTAGTCAAGTAGTGAGCAATTTAGTAACTAAACATGTGTGAACAATGGAAATTTGGTCAAGCAGTTAAGCCAGTAGTTTAGTCGAGTTGATCCATTTTGTGCTATTAGATTGGGTGATTAGCACCCCCCACCATGTCATCAGCTAAACAAGTCTGAGCCTATTGTTTAAGTCGAGTTTATTAGCTGCCGCAAAAATTTCATTTCGCTGGAGCAAAGAATCAATTTTAAATTTGTTTCTAAATATTTAGAACATGAATGCTTGTAGAATATTAAGTCCCTGCACTATAAAAACAAACAAAGAAATCAATCTGCACACATGGATCTGGAAAATACAATATACATACCTGGATTTCGTGAGAAGAAAATTGAAAATTAAAAACTACTGCTCAGCGCACAGTTTTATTACAATAGCATCTAAAGTATACAATAAGGTATTATTCCTATTGTTATTAGAAGTACTACCTAACATGATAAAAATCTTTTTAGAATTATCTACTCACAGAAGTTAAAAAAAAAGTAGTCTAAAAATTTAGATGCAGGTACTGAAAAAGTTTACATTCCTTCAGTAAAATCATTCAGTGTAAGGGATGCATCTCTATGAAATATTACTTCAATTACTTCAATGTTTCATAGATTCCTGAAGTCATAGTGTGATGAATTAGGAAATAGCTGATTTTCCATGTATAAATACGAGATGTGTATGTCTTTAAACTACATCCAGTGGTAATAAAGTAGAGAACTGCCTGTAATTATGTAATTGCGAGAATTGCACATCTTAAATAGGTATCTTCATGCTGGATTTGTGACTGCATTTTCATTAACACAACTTTTGGACATTCTCAAACTATTCGTAGGGGTCTTCTAATGCTAATTCCTTTGGAAAATAATTTGTAGCTCCTAGTTCATCCCTTCTGTTAACTCATTTTTGAACCCATTGCTTTGTTTCTTTATTGCATAAACTTGTTCATCCATCTCTTTTAAAATAGCGCTTAACATAAGATGTCTCAGCTCATTCATTTGATTGTATTGCAGCCTGTTCATCTGGCAAAATACCATGAAACTTGTGTACTGTACTCGACCATAGTGCAAACGATTTTTGGACAGTAGCGAGTAATTTAGCTACTAAACTACTCGACTAAATGACTAGCATAGTGTGAATGAGCCTTTAGTACCAGCGCACTGTAACTGGTAGGTACCTTTCCTCGCCACATCATTCCCATCTCTAGAAGCATTCGATAGTCAATTGAGAATGTCTTCAGAATGAACGTTAAAAATAGCAAAACACGTACATTTTTTGACCAGCGAGTCTCATATAAAGCTGAAATATTTGGCATGTACTTTCTCTATAAAATGGTTTCTTGTAAAAAGGTTATGATGTACTCTATGGTGCTAATTGTGTTCCGTACTTCTGTAATTTGATTTAAATTATTTACAAGGCTTTTTATATTTCTCTTTAAAAAAAAACACCAATACCACCCATCAGTGTAGAACACCGTTCATATCCTTGGCTAATGTGCCTGTCAGGTCCATGTCCTTCATTTTCTATAAACCTGTCAATTTCTGAAATTGTTATTGAAGGCATCATTTCTACGAATTCAAGAAATTTTTTGCTGATTGTATTTTTATCTTCATCATAAAAACTGATTTTTATGGAAAGCTGTTCTTTTCCAGCTATGTCACACAACTCATCTGCCATAAGCCTTCTTTGTGGTCTGCATACTTTTACTTATAGTGATCAAGCTGCACACTGCAATGATTTCATTTTGAATGTGTGGAGAGATATACATGAAATTTTTCTCAACTTTTTTCAATATGCTGTTTCAAAACTAGAACACTTGAATCAATTCTTAGTGTCAGCAGGTCTTCAAGAACACCTTGATGCAGCTCTTTACTTCTTAAAGGCAAGTCATTTGTACAGTGTACCCCAGAAAATAATCAAAGTTATTATAGTTGACATGATTTGTCAATTGTCTTATACTTCCTTCTGGTGAGCAGAAAGTTCAAGTAACAAATTAAATAGAATATACTAGCACGTAAGTCTGCAAGTAACAATGATTAAATTTTCATTTCAAATTAGTGGCTTTAGCATCTACATAAAAGTTGTAATTTTCAGGAAGGTAGCATCTATCTCAAATACCATTGTTCTTAATTCTTAAGACTGAAATTAATATGAAGCTGGTGCTGAGGGCTGTAACACCATATGTAGCTGTTTAGTTACACCACAGAATGAGTGAAACAACTTGACTGTTGGACCGACATAACTCTTAACCGGGTGAATCCAGGCACCTATGACAAATATACTGTCAACTCAAGAATAATAAATATTTTATCAAAAATTAGCTCTCACACTGTCGAATTTTCCACAATCACTTGGTGGTAATAAAACTGCTTAAAATACAAATGAAGGCAGCTAGCTATAGTTAGTAAATAAAAGTTGTATGTTTTGTAGGTACTGCATATAATACTATTAAATGCCGCCGTTAGAGGAAATACAAATTAATTACTTTTAAAAAACTTCCTTATATCGATTGTTATAAAACATAAAATATTAGTGCACGCTATGGCAATAAATATAAATGATCCTACGCGATCCTACGCATTGTGTGTGGGTCGAGTCAGCCTGCAGTCTATTCACTCTTGCCTCACACACAATAAAGGCGGAGGTTTCTTTGTTTGATATAGCTCATGCAGCACAGCGAC
>JARYHS010013630.1:170776913-170846366 GCA_031002005.1 Vandiemenella viatica | reverse complement strand
TCCTCTTTATTAATTATTCTTACACGCCTTTGCGCCCGGCAATCCTTGGCTGTATGCCCGGACTTTTTGCAATTGAAGCAAAATGGAACAGTTTTCTCTTTCTTCTACCTTTGGATTCCTGAAGGGATACCTCGAAACCGGTTTTTCTTTCGCTGAAGCTATCGCACTTTCCTCTGTGGCTGCGATTTCCACGGCTTCAGAAAGGGTTATGGTTTCTCCCCTAGCTCGCACAATAGTTTTTATCCGGTCATCATACAACCCTTGAATAAATACGGCCCTTCCTAGCTTTAAAACTAGAGCTATGCTTCCCATCAGCTCTTCTTCCGTCATTACATTTTTTATTGCTTCTCTAAACTGATGTTGGAGAGCATCTATACGCGAGCCCCATTGTGCAATACTCTCCCACGACTCTTGCCTACTAGCAAACATTTTACATGCATAAAAATCAAGAGTCCTCTTACTGCCATAATTTTCTAACAAGATTGCACGAACTGCCGGCCAGGTGGTAGTCAGATCTCTGACAAGAAGTTTACTCCTAGGTGCCCCTACGATTATAGCCTTCACAAACTTTAATAAAATTTCTTTTTGTTCCGGCACAATTAATTCGAATGCTGAATCTACATTATCCAACCACTCATTTAATCTCGTCTTTTCTCCGTCAAAAGAATCTGGGATCAATTTTATCACTTCATTCAAACTAATGTACTGCCTGTGGGTTGACGACTGCGCGCCCTGATTACCTGACACTGCTTCGTTAGGCATGCTTACAATTTTGTTTTCTCACCTGCTGAAATCAACTGTTGTGTAGCGATGAGATGTGGCGTTGCTCCCGATGTGACGTCGTTAGCGTGTTGTCGCGCGTTGTCCACTCGATGACGAAGTTCTGCTATGCTGGTATCGATCGGCTGTCGGCTGCTGCCCTCAGCTGCCCGGTGACGACGGCTACCTGTTGTTGCCCGCCGGTATTGATCCGCTACTCTTGACGGCTGCTCAGCTGCTACTCGGCGGCGTTGCTAACGATCAGCGTCCCGCGTGATGTCTCGTACCGCTCCCCGTAGACGACCAATGGATCCTCTTCTTTTCTTCCAATGTCGCCTCGTTGCGCAATCTTACTAGTCAGCTTCGTGCTCAAAGCCGTCAGTCTTTTCCTGACTTCGGGCTGAGAATCTCTGAAAACCCTACTCCTATTCCTCGAATTGCGGCCTGTAATCGCTGTACGTACTGACCTATGGGCCAAGATTGGCTAAAACTCTGTCAGTCGTCTTACTGGTTTTGTGGCTTTTCCGGCCAAACACTCGTAGCTTTCCTAGGCCTAACCCCACATCTGACACCAAGAAAATAAGGGGATCTCTGTTGTGTCCTGTTGTGCAACAGAGAGCTGAAAAGACTCAGAAGCTGAAACAAGTGGGTATCGATTTTTACAATTTGGGAACTCGGATAGGAAGAGTTCAGGAGAAATAAATTGAAGAACACAAGAGGTTATGATGAACACACTTGTGACTCACGAAGCCGACAAACTCTCACTGAGAATACTCAGAAATTACGAGAGGTACCAATTCCCAGGAGTACTGAACCAACTAGCAGAAGTTCTCTCTGCCAAAGTTCCATAAAACTTGAAGAGCCTAACAGTAACAACGGCGACTACAGTAGCTAAATACACGTTGTCATCTCCGCTGCGCTGTTTGCTTGCGGCTCACTCGCCGACTCTCGAAGACGTCTGGAGAAGTAGTCTGGAGAATGCCCCCTCCCGCTGCGGCGGGCTCTTTTTTATAGCCGCCCGTGACGCGCTCCGCTGCCCTACGCGACCTTCTGGAAGCTTACGCTCAGATTTCATCACCCACGCGCTACGCGGCTCTCTGTCTGACGCAACCTTGCCCCACACATGTTCACTGTTGGCTTTCCTTGCTACCAATTGCACCATATTAACATTTGCGCGTACTTACACTCAGGCGTTACTCTTATTACTTCGTAACAAGCAGCCAGCTGATCTCTCATTCCTAAGTGATATAAAAAATGTCATAAAGACTCATAGGATCAGAAATGAAAACATCAGGGAAAGATATTTGAAGAATACTAAAATATTTCAATAGGTAGAGCATATTATGAAAATGGAAAGTGCTTAAATTGTGCAACTGTGCTAATGAAAGGGGAGGATACTTATCAGATCACAAACTAGATGGCTGGTTCAGGTGCAGGGAGATCACACAGCAGTCAAATAAAGGCAAATAGTGAAGGAGGACACTTTGGATACACTGTCAATATTGGAAGAGGATTTACTGATTACCCACAGAAGCACAGATATCAGACATTGATGATGATGAGATAGGCCTAATTACAAATTTGTTCATGTACAAAGTATACCTGAAATGTTTATAAAAACCATTATCTTGTCAAAGATATCACTGAGTGTATCAGTAGAGAATTTTTAGACTGTATAACCCAAAAATTATCCACCATCATTTGCATGAGACACTTATTCTTTGAACCTTTTTACTGTAACTTGATCCAAGATCACTTTCCACATAAATTTGTTCTGTGTGAGTTCTTAATTTTTTTCAGACCTTTGATCAATTTCTTGTGCTTATGCTGTGACATCCCTTTGTACAGTTCTTATTTTCAACCTTAACTTTTAGTGGTAAATTAACTGACCCTTATTTTATCAGGTGATTTTTTAATTCAAACTAAGTTCCAGAATTTTCTTTCTGTTAAATTAAACTTCCATTAATTTCATACTTCATTATCATGGGTAATAATGCTTTCACAGGTAATTAACTACACAGGAACAATAATATGACTCAAAAATAAACTATTATTATGTTTTAGTAATTGTTACTCAAACTTCTAGTCAATGTTATGAATTTTTTTATGCTTGTGTAGAAAAATCAGTGATTCTTCTTTTAAAATTTCTCATTTCCAGTACATGTGAATGATGACAAGAACCTGATTGCTGATAAAGCCCTTCACCAAGTTGTTACTGACTTGACAAAACAGGGCATAAAGTTTGATGGCACTTATAAGGCAACAGCAAATGGGACAGATATTGAACTTTTAATAGATTCAAGTAAGATATAATAATTAGATTGTATGTATATCAATTATTGATTATTGATAATTTTAGATATTCCACCAGTATAGATTTGCATGCATCTCTTCTTCTAATTATTTTTAAATATGCATACCGGAACAATATGAGATCCAACTCTTTAATTTTTGAGTACTTGGGGCAATTATATTCAAGTATCTAATCATTCCTGACACCAGAAGCAGTACTTACATATCTATACATCACTCTATCTTATCCTCTGTGATTAAAACACACTGCTACAATAATGTACTTTGATACCATTAATCTCTCTTCATGATACAGTATTTTAATTATAACTTGAAAATATCTCATGTGGGCTTAAAATTCCATAACCTAATGATTGCAATAAATGCTAGTAGATAATTGTCTTCCTGTAGCAACTGTGCAAAAGCCTATCAAGTCTAATCAGCTCCACATCATTGAACATTGTAGTTGGCATCCTCTTCCCTCCCCTCTGCCCCCTCCTCTCCTTGTGATTGATACTCTCACTAACTTCAACCAGGCTGATGTCTCAGTGAACAGTAATTAATACCCTGAATGGATTAAATAGTTTGTAATTGATAGGGGCAGGTGTGCATCTGCTCGTACTTTATTGAACATTGTAAGTGATAGCTGGGCAGTGTTCAACAGGTTATAATAGATGCCGCCACTAATCTCGAGCAGGAGTAAAACTTAAATTCTCCCAAATGCATAGACAAAGGGTTACTGCTCACCCACCAGCCTCAGAACCCTATCATCATCAATCTTCTGTACTGTGAGATTTTAATGTTTGGGTCTATCATGCAGGTGGTGGTGGGTTCTCTCTTTACTGTCTTGCATTTGTCCTCCTTTCAGAGTTATTTCATTTTTTCAGGACAGATGATCTTCTACAGATAGGATTTAACTGGTTGACATGACAATTACACCTGCTTGCCTCACAGAGCACAGTGCCATAATATGATGTGTGTTCATTACCACAATGGAACACTAAAAAGTGTTGTATCTGTATGAATTGCATGTTCAGCTGTCATTGCTGTCTCTAGAAAGACCTGCAGAGTCCACAACACTCATTACATTGCTATCATGACAGTCAAGTTACAGGGTGCAAAGGATGACGGCTACAGATGTTTCATCATAGAACTCAATATTATCGATCAAAGGTGCTTACAGAATATCTACAGATGCATGAGCCAACATTAACACACAAATACAAGGCATAGCCAGAACTACTACCATCAATAGATTTTAATGTCCATCATAACTTATGTGGAACTCAGGTTAATGTAAGAAGTTAAATTGTGTGTCATATCACTTTAGCATATGTTAAGTTGGAGTAAGTACAGGTTATCCCAAGTGAGGTTAGTCCATCACATATTAGCAGTAACTCACGTTACTGTATGTTCTTACATTGTATTAGTCTAGGTTAACTTGCAATTGTGGTGTTACAATTACATGCACTGTTTAGTATGGGTTGTTTGTACTGTTCACTGTTAAGAATTTTTCTTGAGACACAATGGTCATTAAATCATTGTTCCGTGTCTGGTGGTCTACACTTGGTAACACATTCGGGCCCTGGCATTGATTGAATTTTCATAATTTGGGAATTGCTGTTAGATAGCAGCATAGGGGATGTATTGATTCCTAATTAGGAGTTTGTATAAGTCCAACCAAAACATCCTTGTAACTTCTATTAAGTGAGGGCATATGACACTGTTGATGGATACTTGTCCATAACACTCAAAACCATGGATGAGAGGAATTGACCATCCTGCTTGTTTAAATGTCTTGCTTAGAATCCCACCAGAGCTAGAATCAAACCAAACTTTGGGTTGTTGGTAAAACACACAATCTCTAAGGTTTTAAAAATCAACTACAGATAGAGAGGCATTTTGCAAAACTGCATTAGGGAACCAATCCTGATAGATAAATGGTTATGATCGTACCTGGCATTTGCGTCCACAGTCTGATCAATTAGATTTTGACTTACATTGTTTTTGGGAATCATTACACAAGGGCGAGTTTGGTTTCTTCAGCAAGTATGAGGCCAATTAAATGGGATCATGTTAAATTTGTGGATTTGTCCTTTCATCCTTAGGTCCATTCCTAAAGAATTCTTTCTTAGATAAAAAGTAATTTCTAACAGGAATATTAGTTGGTGTCTTTGAACTTGTTAACAGTGTTCTGACATATCTGTCTAATGCACTTTCAAACTTCCAAAACAATCTGTACATATTTTTGCTAAGAAATGTTTTGAAGGACACTTTACTCTCATTCCTTATGAACTCAATAGGTGATGCATGTAGGTACAAAATGGCATATTGTTAAGTATCTTAAATATGAGCTCTCAGTACATCAATAGTGTGCTGTGTAACACATCCCCTGATTTAATATTTAAGAAAACACACTGCATGATGAAATTCGCTATTTCTGAAGTGTGAGGTAATAATTTGTCAAACCAGTAATTACAGGTAGGCACTTTCCTCTTGTTTTACTATTAAGCAGTACTGTCCATTTTCTCATACTGTTTGATATATATTCCTTGCCCCTCCTCACCATTTACTTTGAGATTCGAACTGTGTATTTTGCTACATTTATTCTCTAGAAAGATGATATCGAAACATGTCAGAATATTCCATTTAATTTTTTCTTGTACCTGCATCTTGATGACCTTAAAGTGATTGTATTTTCTTTGAAGATGAATGAAAGGAACTGTTACATTCAGCCTGCTGTTCAATTAACACTATGTCGAAAAATCTTCTGCCAGTTAAAGTAGGTCAAAACATGCAGATGACCTTATTGCCGCAAGTCAAGCCTTTCAATGTGGACCTCGACTTCCTTGAATCCCAGCACGTGGTGTCCTTAGCTGAATCTGTCCTCACCAACAATTATTTAATTTAATTGCAATGGAGCACACGCTCCGGTGGAAATTTCCCTATGTGTTAAAGAATATTCAATCACTCAGAAGTCTGGTTTTCTAGGATCCTTGTAATACAGTTTCCTGCAGTGGCTTTATCACAACTAGAGACAGAGATATATTATGGTGATTCTTTCAGGAGCCAACGATACAGGTATCAGCTAGGTATTGCAATCCAGCAATGTTGGTTCCCTCAGTCCCACAGGATCCTGAAATATTTGACAGTCTGGTAGATCCCGCACAAAATTAAGCAGATCTGCATCTGTAAAATGGGGTGAAATGTGTTTCAGTCCCCTTGGCTACTTTCTAGTCGGACTTAGTCTCTATCAGTTTTATTTCCTCATTTGCCTGTACTCATCAAGTTCACATTTCAACTGTGGTAACAAATGTGTGTTTTTGTCATCTTTTGTGATTTATAATTAAATAGATTCACTTCTACATTTTATACAAACTCCAGTTTGTTTTTGTTGTTATGAATTACTATAATTTGAGTTATGTCATCCTATTACAGAATTAGTTCACAGATCATACACACACAAAGTGATACAATTGGAATTGTTTCTGAGCATGAAGTGGAAAAAATACTAAAAAGAGGTTAAAACTATTGATACCTATTTCAAAGGAATATGGTTTCCAGAATGTTTTTACCATAAATCGTTTCTGTAATTCATCAGATTTGAGTTATCTGTTTTTAAAAAGTGGATTTCAACTTTCTGATTCTGCTAATTTCATAAGATCTATAGTCACAAATTTTTTCAAATACTGTAAAAGTTGACATGATTGTTATCTCAAGAAACCGTTACAAAGATTATTATTTAGTTTTGATGAATGAATGTCCCAAAAAGTCAACAATATTTTAATGTTATATTCATCACAAATAAACACATTTTAATCTTGGATTGATTAGAATACTCAGTTCATGCTGTTTAATCCAAGAATGGCTGATAAGCTTTGATCTCTATCCCTAAACTCATATTATTGGTTTAAGATCTGACAAAACAAGTGTCATTGCAAAATTTAGCGAACCTCTGCCTTTGTACCTGCAACTGTACTTTTTCACACAGTAAATTGTCACATAGTAAACCATGATCAGAGTCCTTGGGCGTAGCGGGGTCATTGATGAACACATTTACTTTAACGCAACGAAGCTTTATTAAACAGTCCTTACAGTATAGGAGCACAGAGTGAACTGACTCCAGCTAGAAGGGAGTATCGCTTATATAGTAATGAAGAACAATCTAGAATAGTAATACTAGTTACAACAAGAATATTCCAGAACAGTTTATGGAAAGTAAAGAAAATAAAATTTTATGGGACTTATTGGATTTGAACCCACGACCTTTAGTCCCCCAGTCTCTTAACATAATAACTACACTACAACAGTCTTTCATTCTTCATGGCCTGATCCTCTTGATGTGCGACATTGCCCCCTCCTTACGGAACAGCATCCCGATGTTACGTTGCTCTCGTCATGGAACGAGTCGTAGGTCCTGCATACCTTGGTTCCTGATGGGTGGTGATGGTCCTAGTTGTCGACATCTTCGAGCCTGGACAAGACCTACAGCTTTTGGGGGCCTTTGGTTTATAGAAGAATGTTGGGTTCGATGGTTTGATGGGTCCATATAATGCTTCAGTCGTAGCCCGTGAACTGTGTGTCTCACCTTTCATCATTTCGAGTATGGATCAAAATCCTCGACTTCATAAGTGACATCAGACAACCTTCGTATGATCCTGTATGGTCCAAAGTAACATCTCAGGAGCTTCTCGGACAAGCCAACCTTATGGATGGGAGTAAATATCCAGATGAGGTCGCCAGGGTGGTACGAAACAGAACGGTGATTCGCATCATACCTTCGGTGGTTATTCTCTTGAGCCTGCAGTGTGCAGAGCTGAGCTAACTGCTGATATTCCTCAGCTCTTGTTACCAATTTGGCAAGGTAATTGTTGTCCACGTTGTCAAGATGGAACAGGAACACGGTGTCCATGGTCGTTGTTGTTTCACGTCAGTGCACCAGGAAGAATGGCATAAATCCGGTTATGTCTTGTTTGGCAGTATTGTAGGCAAAGGTCACGAAAGGCAGCACCTCATCCCAGTTGGTTTGCGTGACACTCACGTACATGGAGAGCATGTCAGCCAGTGTTTTGTTGAAATGTTCTGTAAGTCCATTAGTTTGAGGGTGGTAAGCAATCGTCATTTGATGTGTAATGTTAAATCGATGGTTGATCTCAGTAACAAGTTTCGACTGAAAGACTTTTCCTCGATCCATGATCACTGAACTTGGGGCCCCATGTTTTAATAAAATGTCTTCCATGATGAATTGGCAACCTCAGATGCTTCAGCTGTTTTCAAAGGTTTTTTAATGGCGTACTGAGACAGATGATCAGTACAAACAATAATCCACTTATGACCACTAGTAGAAGTGGGGAATCGTCTGAGTAAGTCAATCGCGATGCGCTGGAAAGGCGTTTCTGCAGGTGGAATTGGTATAAATCGTTCAGGTGGTTTCTGAGGAACTGTCTTCCTTCCCTGGCATTCTCAACATTGCAAAACATAGTGACAAACACTTCTATATAATCCTTGCCAAAAAAAATCTCTTCTGGATTATGTAATAAGTCTTAATAAACCCTAAGTGGTCATTGAAATGTTGGAGAATTTCTAAGTGCATGTGCTTGGGAATCACTGGAAGCCATATCTTTCCAAAGGGGTCAAAGTTTTTCTTGTAAAGCACCTCATTTATCATCTTAAATTCTCCATTCACATCCTCTGAGCGTTCTAAGGCAAGTTTAATTTGCAACAATTTGGCGTCCTTCTTTTGTTCCTCGGAGAGACCGTGAAGGGTAGCAAGACAGTCATTACACACTTCATTCTCTTATTGCTCCTGTACTGGATTCCTTGAGAGACAGTTGGCATCCCTGTGCTTCCTTCCACTTTTGTAGACTATACTAATGTCATATTCTTGAAGACATAATGCCCACCTGGCAAGTCGTCCTGATGGACCCTTAAGACCTGTTAACTAGCAAAGTGAATGGTGATCTGTTACAACTGTAAATGATCGTCCAAAGAGATATGGTTGGAGTCTGCAGATAGCCCATATGACAGCAAGACATTCACATTCCGTTGTTGAGTAGTTTCTTTTGACTTTGTTGAGTTTCCTGGAGGCATAAGCTATTACCTTCTCTTTCCCATTCAGCATCTGTATTAAGACAGGGCCAATTCCATTACCACTAGCATCTGTATGCACCTCAGTAGGCACTTTCTCAACATACAGGCCAAGCACGGGGTCAGTCATCAGAGCCTTTTGCAGAATGTTGAACGAATCTTGTTGAGATCTACCCCAGAAAAATTTATCACCACTTTTTGGAAATTCTTGGAGCGGCCTGGATTTCATACAAAAGTTTTTTTTTTTATATAAAATATCGATAGTAAGAACATAGGCTAAGAAAGCTCCTTACATCGCTGGTATTCTTAGGAACAGGAATCTGGCTGCACACACTCGCCTGACACATGATGCCCAAGCATTTTTTTTTTAGCGTTAAGTTGTAAGCCACTTTGTTTCAGGCACATAAGAACACAGCACTCAGTCTTTTCACATATTCATCGAAGGTTTCGGAGAACACTATTACATAATCTAAATAACAGAGACACATTGTCCACTTCAGATGGCGTAAAAGATTATCCATCATACGTTCGAATGTTGCTGGCACATTACACAAACCAAATGTCGTTACAGGCATTCATACAGGCCATCGGGTGTAATAAATGCAGTTTTCTCTCGATTGCTTTCATCTACTTCTATCTTCCAGTATCCTGAGTACAGGTCCAGAAAAACTTAGCTCCCTTCAGACAGTGTCGTCAATTCGCGGAAGAGGGTAAACGTCGTTTTTAGTCACTTTATTGAGTTGTCGGTAATCGATGCAGAACAGCCAGTGGCCGTCCTTCTTTCTTACGAGTACTACCGGCGATGACCATGGGCTCTGAGACGGCTGAATGATATCGTCCTTCAGCATCTTTTCTACTTCTTGGTGAATTATTCGGCACTCCACTGTTGAAATTCAATACGCTCTTTGGCTGATTGGTCGATGGTTGCCAGTATCAATTTAATGCTGTACCTTCAATGGGGTTGACTTGCTCTTCATCTGTGGACTGAAACATTCATAGAATTCCTGAAGAACTGCAAGTAGCTTCACCTGTTGTTCCTTGGTCAGATCTGGCGAGAGTCGGTACTGAATGTTTTGTCTCGTTTCTTCCATTACAATCCCACTTGTGGGTTCTTGGCGAAAGGTTTCCATGACATTTAGCTGCACTTCAATTAATGTCTCAGTGTATACAATACACTGGCGCCTTGGGAGAATATGTGGCACCTTGCAGCAGTTGACTACCCACAGTTCACCAATTCCGTTCTCAAATGAGACAGCAGAGGCCGGGATGAGCAAATCTTTCTCCAGTGGTAAATTGCTATTACATTCCACTAGGAGGTCCATACAAGGACGTGGCGTATGATACATGACAATTACCTTTGAAGCACTGGTAGCAAGAATTACGACGTCATCCAGCACACAAACTTTCCAGGCACAGGGAGGACTGTTTCCCCCCTCCTCAACTCTCACATCGTTTAGCAAAATTTTCGAGTGACCACAGTCTATAATTGCTTGTGAGGCCTTCAGAAAGTCCCAACCAAGAATGATGTCATGACTGCATTCTTGTAACACAAGGGCTGGTCGTGGCCATTTATAGAGACACGAATAGTGCACCTACTGGTAGGCTGTACATGATTCCTATTGGCCACCCTGAGCAAAACATTTTTGTTGTTGACGAACATAGTCTTCCGCAACTGGTACCGGTACTTCTGCGAAATAACCAAAAAAGATGCCCCAGAGTCCACAAGAGCTGGTCGGCCATCCATGAGGATTTCAACGTAATTTGCAAACGTTTTCATAGTGATCGGCGACGGAGGACTTTTCCCTAGAGCAGCCTCACCTCCAAGGAAGATTGTACCTTTTAGTTTTCCAGGTTGCGGCGGCTGGAGTGTTGGAAGGGTAACAGAGACCTTGATCGGCGTGTCGGTGAGCACCCTCTCAAGCGACAAGCCTGCGGCGACGGTGATCTGCCTCGTCCAGAAGTTCCGTCTTGATCTTCATTGTTGACCTGGAGTCATTGGCTGCTGAAAAGTGCTGTGAATCCCATTTCATGGGCATCATTACATATCTGCCATCTCTCCCGGCAGTA
Source organism: Vandiemenella viatica (assembly GCA_031002005.1). Classification (NCBI taxonomy): domain Eukaryota; kingdom Metazoa; phylum Arthropoda; class Insecta; order Orthoptera; family Morabidae; genus Vandiemenella; species Vandiemenella viatica. The sequence continues at coordinate 170,835,161 of JARYHS010013630.1, read as the reverse complement.
GCGCAATACAAGACCCGGTCACCCACAGTGAAAACATACCGGCTGCTTGTCCCGCATTCTCCAGGCGTCTGTTTTCCTGGGAACGTTTACAGGATCCTCGCATTGCGTCATAGTGGTGTATATTCTCTTTGGCCTCGGCTGTTTAACAATTTTTGTTGGGGCTGCAAGGTAAAAGATGGGCGCCAGCGTTTGTTCCACTTCCTCTCTTATTATTCCCTCAAGAGTCTCAGTTTTTGGCCCGATATAAACTCCCATTGCCCTTTCAACTTCCTATCTCACTACTTTTTGAATAATGTCTCTAATACCTGTGTCCTCTTCCAATGTGGCAATTGATATGACGTTTTGTAATCTTTCAAACTTCTTTCATCGAATCATTTTCTGGTGCACTGTCTCACTGTATTGGCAACACTTAATAAAGTCGTCTGTTGTGGAAATTTCCTTCAAAAGCAACGCTTGATACATGTCCTCAGCGACGCCTTTTATAAGGTGTGCTACTTTATCTTCTTCCTTCATTTTGGGGTCGACTATTTTACACAGCCTTAAAACACTCTGTATGTATGACTGTTGTTTCCCCTTGGCGCTGCACTCTACACCTTCAGGATCGCGTCCCTGCCGTTGTGTATCTCCAAAGCATTCCTGCAGTTTCTTCTGGAATGGTGGCCAGCTAGTCAGTTTCTTTTCATTGTTTTCATACCATTGTTTGGCAGTTCCTTTAAGGTAGAAAAATGCATTGGCAGGCACATTGTATTGTCCCAGTTGTTGAATATAGCAATACGTTTGTAGCCTTTCAGCCAGTTGCCTGGATCTTGGCCGTCGTCGCCTGAAAATACTGCTGGATGACGAATGTGCTGGCAGGCGGTCGGCATCATCGTCGTCCTTACTTCTTTTCCCCCCTTTGATAGACTCCACTCAGTCGTATATGGCTTGTACTCTGGCTCCTCGCCTCATAAGCGGTGGCTCTGTCGTGGTCTGATTGGGGCCACAGTGTTTTCGTAGATTCTAGCAGTCACGAGGATCTACCCGGCATCTCCACCAGAATAATGTCACATAGTAAACCATGATCAGAGTCCTTGGGTGTAGCGGGGTCGTTGATGAACACACTTACTTTAACGCAACGAAGCTTTATTAAACAGTTCATACAGCGAACTGACTCTGGCTAGAAGGGAGTATCGCTTATATAGTAATGAAGAACAGTCTAGAACAGTAATACTAGTTACAACAAGAATATTCCAGAACAGTTTATGCAGTGTTAAGAAATTAAAATTTTACTGGACTAGTTGGATTCGAACCCACAACCTCTAGTCCCACAGTCTCTCAACGTAACCACTACACTACAACAGTCTTTCATTCTTCACGGCCTGATCCTCTTGGTGTGCAACAATATAACTGACCATTGACATATTATACAAAAAATACTGCTGGAAGAGACGTCAAATGCATAGAAACAACTATGACTGACTCAGACATAGATGACGAAGAGCTGGATGGGACAATCGAAGGACAAAGCATGACCATAATACTGGATCATCCACCTACTGCATTGATTCACAGATATCTAAAAAAAAAAAAAATACAGATAGTTGTTAAGCATTTCAAAAAGTCTTTTACTTATGATCATTTCAATCAAACCAATTAGAGGCAGGAAAGACATTCTCGGCCACTGGCTAGATACATAATTCTTTCCAAATAAAGAGATAATTTGACAGCTTAGCAGATAGATAGATTATTTTTCAAACTGATTTGGAGTATATTCCACTTCTGTTGGGATCATTATTTAATGTGACCCACAAATCAGGTTGTAATCAGGCCACAATGCTTTCTAACCTACTTAACACAGACAAAACTTGCTAGATGGTATAGACCTTTATAAGCCACAGCCTAGCCATGGATTCACTATGAGGATCTTCCAATTGCATTTCAGACAACTTCTAACACAAACTGTATGCCAAGATAAAAATATCTAAGTTTTTATACACAAACAATACACAATCGTAGAAATGGCATATGACTTTTTCAGTAGCGATGTATGTTGGCTAATTTTTGTTGTGTTGAGCATGTCCACTTTTCTCTGCCATGTTCATTGTTGAGTGATCATTGTTGAGATCAGCAGGGATACAACCTTGTTGAATTTGTACAAAAAAATTCTAAACACCACAAACATGCATGCTTCTAAATAATCTTATAACATATATGAAATATCACAAGAGCTTCTCATCACTGATACAAACATAATTCATGTAAATTACCAAATTAGATTATTGTAATGTAAGTAAATTAAGATAAATAAAAGAGTACAAGTAGAACAATTTCAAGTTACATCCAAAAAACTGAATCCGATTGTGAATAAGCTAGGTAACTTGAGGATATGGCCACACACTAAGGCTAAAGTCTCATGAATAATTATGAGGCAACATAGCTTTGAGTCAACAGATCAATTCGTCATCTCATCCTTAAAAGTGTAACAGATATTACGACTGTTCTCAATCGAAAAAGAAAATCAAAATGGTGACTTGTTAATTTTTTTTTTTTTTTTTTTTTTTTTTTTTTTTTTTTTTTAATAATTTATTCTACCATTCACCTCCAATACTGTGTTCTCATTTGGCTCATAGTGTTGGTGTGTGTATAGGGTAGAACCTATGATGAGATGGTTATCTCTGAACATATGCCTGTGTTTATATAAAAGTGGATAAAAACTAGGGTTACTAGGTTTAAATTCATTAAGCTTGAGACATTTTGAACAATTTTGGAGATTTTTGTAATTTTATAATTATTTTGTAAAAGTTTTGAAATCATGTTTTGTAAGCATAGCTTCAAATAAATAGTAAGTAGTTCTTGAGAGCAGAAGATTATTGGCGAAATTATTAGTCAGATAGAAACTGTGCTGACTGGGTGCTTAATTTCATTTAATCAAATTGTGATGGACTGCACACTATGGTGACAATTTCTCTTCACACTCACTTTCCTCCTTTCATATATGTACCTACTGTTGCTCTCTATGAATTTTAATTTTGAATTCTTTCAGCGCTTTTGATAAATTATTCATTTCTCTTCGAAATTTATTCCATTCCCTGACACCCTTGCCTATGATAGGAAATTTCCCAACCTTCTTATACATGATATTGAGTGCAAACTTGTGGTCAAGATGACCTTTTCCCTTCCATACATTATTCTTAATTCTTCTTAAAATATCTTTCCACATCCCATCACCAATACACACCTTGTCCACTCCCACCACTCTTTTTGCATCTCCTCTGTCTTCCAGTGTATCCCATACCAGCCCCTTTATCATATCAGTTACTCATTATTCAACTCATTATTCAACTTCTTCACTTCACCAATAACACTCTTCTTTCTTGCTTTGTTTTAGCACCTGGTCTATTGTTTCAACAGTTTCATCTATTTCTTTTGCATGATAGCTTTTTCCCTTCCTGAATCTGCAATTTGTATCCCCTTAATCATGTACCTTTATCTCCTCACCAGCAGCCCCTAGCCTAAAAATGCACAGTCCTGACCCTATCATAAGTGGGCTTTCTTGAAGCTTTACCTAACAACTCGGGAATTATCCTCTTCTCCCTTTATGGATTGACCAACAGCCAGTGAGAAAACCTTGTTTACTAAAAATACCACTTTCTATTTGAATTGAAAAAAAACAATCTCACAATTAAAATAAATAGTTAATTCAGTTTTTTAATTAGCATTGTTATATAATTTTTCAACACCTAATCGATGTGTCATTATCTGACTTGTTCGGTGCAAAGATTAAATAGTATGAAGGAACAGATGAAAAATTAATCACATTTCAGCAGCTTTGAAAACTTTATACATTTCTTACAACATAGAGACAAGTAGGCACACCCATGATGACCTGAACAATGTCCTGCACAATTCTTAAATTTTAGTCCAGGTATGAAAAATACATTTGCAGGTTAGTTATCACTTCATGGAATATTAAATGGTATGACATCACTAAAGTTGGCGTTGTACTTTGCATACTCACATGCAGCCTTCCCCACTCAACAGACTGTTGCCAACTATACAATTTCAAAGTACCTGACTGACATGGTGTCAAAGACATGCTGTTTGCTGGGGTGTGCATACAGTAGTACTTTGAGCTATAATCGTGGTCGTGGTACCGAGTGGTTCTTTTCCTTGGTCGCCAATCGCTTGTTTAAATAATAAAATAGGATACCACAAGAGATAATTGTATGTTCATGAATTAAAACTCAGTAGACTTCCTGATAAATTAAAAATGATATATTGTGCAAAAGTTCTTTTACAAACTTGGTACCAGCGTAATAAAAAGGCATCAGAGTTCTTTCCAAAAATGAAATGATTGCAGGTTAAAACATTTACACACAACGTAAGCAGCTTCCGATGAACCCCATATTGATCAAAAGTTTAAAAACATTGAAAGCACGACATCACTTCAACCCGGTGTTGATGTTTGTGACTTGTGGAGGAATACTCTACATTTCGATACTGCCCCGATCACTTCGTCCAGCCCGGCACATGGCGCGACTTACACCCAAGCGTTCTCTTCTCGCTAACAAATCTGCTGAAAGACTGAAGAACGCCTCTGGCAGGACACCCTCTTAAATAGGCTGGGCGTTTTTTGTGACACCAAGCAGTGGGATTTCCCACCCTCTCTGTCTAATCCTGGCTGCTGTCTCTCTCACACTGGCATTGGGTTACAAAGGCCCACCCCCCCCCCCCTAAGTTTTTCCGATTTTCATGAAACTTTGTAATAACGTATAGTTCATCATTCTAAGCATTTTCTATCCTTATAAAACTTTTCATATCTGCTCTCCTATTTTTGTTATTAATTTTCAAAGTTCAATAAACCTATTTTCTAGATCTAGTGTCCCAACTATTTGTTCTAGCGTGTTAGTTCTAATCTTCAGAAATTCTACATATTTTGACGATTAATTTGGTGTATCTCACTACCTTCTAAAAACCTTTCATTAAAAGGATATCGTCTCCAAAAGTTTTCACCCCTTCTAGCGGCCATAATGGAATGCAGAATAATTACTTTGAAATTAAATATCTTATATTGAGAGTGCATTGTTTTGATAAAACTTTCTGCCAAACTTACTTAAAAATTTGCGCTTTCATAAAAATAGGGTGCCTCCCAGATATTTTGTCTAGTTTTTCTTGACATTTATTTCTGCCCACTCTGGACTGTATATTTGGCTACGATGCGTTAACAGCTTTCGCTTTGAAATTACTTTTAAAATACTTCCACTCAACTCAACGATCTCAAACTGCTGTCATCATCTTTCCTCAAGTAGACCTTTCATCTGACATAATTTTCTTTTGACTACTTATTTTATTCGCGACTTACTATTTTTTCCTTTATTGAAAAAGTACCTTAAAGCTCGTCATATTTCCTCTAAATTTCGTTTGAGACCATGTTTTCTACTTCTAAACTAAGACTCGATACTTTCATCCCAGTATCTTAATTCATTTACTATCATTCTTTCATACCTCTAAGTAACTCCGATCTAACTATACTTCGAAATGTGTCTTAAATATTTGAAACCACTAGAAAATTACATTGAAAATGTTCTGCTGTTCATTTGCTATATGCTTGCACATAGCAAATATTGACAAAATTGAGGATATATCACAATGGGGATGCCTCTTTAGTTACCCACTAATAATGGAAGACATTACTTCATCCATACGTGCACATTAAATGAACTTAAATGTAAAATTCTCCATCATCTTTGTACTGATCTTAAATAAACTCACAATATGAACAAAACTGAAACATATTAAATTTAACTTGAAACATCTAAAAAATTAATAATGACAAACTCAGTTTGCAGCTACCCAATGTGAATTAATCTGCTAATCAGGATCATAGAAAGTCATGGCACAAAACTATATCCAAAAGTATAGATGAACTCCTTTCTGAGAAATCTATACTATTCCAATAAGTTAGTAGTTTATGTAAGCTCACAGTATCATGTGTGATGTGGAAATAATAATGTATTTAAAAAATACAGAAAATGTTTAACAAAATCTGATTCAATGTTTATTCTGATGAAAACAAAATTCCAAAAAGGAAACCCGAACAACGCTAAATCATATTTTACTGCTACATCCACTACAATTTAATTGATCATTTTATTATTTCAGAGATCTCAAAATTATAACAAACAATGCATAATTTTTTTAGTGTGCTCAGGATACAACACCTCTATTGAAGAAGGGAAAAAAATACATGTAGTTCTTGATACAACTCTGCAAGATGTTTCATCTGAGGCTGTCAAATATTTTACCAGAGCCCTAGAACTGCCAACTATTTCTACATCCTGCGGACAGGAGGGTGATTTACGGTGAGAGCCTTCAACATATATTAAATGATAGTGACACTTACTGTGTTGACATATTAAAATTAGTGATTCTGTGTTGAGCCATTGGAAAAAATAATCAATTCCTTTGTTTTACAGCATAAATTAGGGGGGAAAAATGCTATCACATAGCCAAAAATGTTTTCTTTCTTTGAGTACTTGATTCATATTATTTATTTCAGAAACTTGACAGCAGTAGAGTCAAAAAGTTGAAATGTGTCACCATGCTTGAGGGAAAAAAGTGAGGGAGGGGGGGGGGGGGGAATCAAGAAATCCCTAATGAGACTGGTTTCAACCACTAAATAAACATAGAGTGGAATTGTGTGCATCATTTGAGCCATTGAGAACAGCGCATTGAATCTCTGGAAGGCCATCCCAACCCTAATTGATCTGGAATAAGTAGTCTGCTGTAATATCTAATTTCTAATTCAATTGTGACTGAGAACTTGCTATGGAGCCAATTTCACTACACATCCATTTTCCCCCTTTCCTCCACCCCTCCCCTACTTTTGCCCTATAATAATTTCAAATTTAAATCATTTCAACGATTTTGGTAAATTATTCATCATTTCTCTTGGAAATTTATTCCAATCCCTAACCTCCTTACCTACAAAACAAAATTATCCCACACCCTTATACCTGAAATCAAGAGCCAGTTTGTGGTCATGGTCATCTTTTACCTTCCATGCACTACTACTAGTTCTTCGAAAAATATATCGAAAAGTCCTATCACCACGTTTACCCGGTAGAACTCTCTTTGGCCTCCTCCTGTCTTCCAATGACACCCCAATTCAGCTACTTTATCATATCAGTTACTGAGCATATCCTGTAGGGGTACACCCTCCTTCTCCTGTATTTGATACATAAAATGTGGGTCCCTTACTACACTACCATATTCATGCAATGGTCAGACAAAATTTTATAATGGAATTCCCTTATGTCTCACCAGCCTCAAAATGGGTGAAGGATTTTGAAACCTTTTCCTACTACCTGTCCAATGTGTACTGCCCAGTTGAGTTTATTATCAAATTTTATGCCAAGGTCTTTACATTTCCAGTCTTCAACAAGTAATTGTTTCTCATATTATACTGATCAAAATTAACCTTTAGTTTTTTTTTTTTTTTTTTTTTTTTTTTTTTTTTTTTTTTTTTTTTTTATCCAAGTAGCTAATAAGCTGACTCTTCTTTGAATTTATCTTGTCCTACCCAGCTAGATATCCTGTACAGATCACCCAGCAGCTATTCACAGTCTACTACCCTTTTGATCCTGTTATATAACATTGTGTCATATGCAAACAACCTAACTTCTGACAGCAAACCATCAACACAATCACTCATTACAATAACTAATAGCAGTTACACTATCATTTTCACTGAAATTTGTTTTGACACTGCATTTCCAGCCCAAGTTTTCTGCCCTCTACCCTGCAAATAACTTTTTCATCCATTCCAATAATTCTTACATCTTATTTACCACCTTTTTATGGCTCACTAAGTCAAAAGTCTTTAAAAGATCTAATGCTACACTATCAATTTTGCCTCCCTTGTATATTTCAAACATGTTAAAGTATCATTTGTTTATATTTATTTAATTAGAATTACTGCTGTCTAAACTTTAATAATATCTCTGTTAAAGCATACTCTGACCAACGTTTAAACTATTACAATTGTTATTCTGTGCTAGCTGCTCTCAGATACATTTCTGTTTTGTGGTTTTATGTACTTTTAATACATAATAAATAATTGCATGTAGCATATTTAAAAACTCTACAGGTTATCAGCGCAGTAGCCAGGTATATGTAAAAGTGATAAATATCTGGCGAAAGTAAAAATTACAACCTAGGCAACACACGGCATTTAAAAGTGTCAAAAATATAAGTTCAAGCAATCAGTTACCTTTCATTGAAAAACTCACTGGTCAAGAAAACTACTCGACATGGAGATTGGCCGTAAAAGCTTATCTGGAACACGAAGAATTATGGAACTGTATTGAAAATGCAAGTGATGATCACGTTGATCCCAAACGCGATTTGAAAGCCAAGTCAAAAAATTTTCTGCAAGTAGATTCCATCAACTATGGCCACATTCAGGAAACCAAGACAGCAAAAGATGTTTGGGACAACTTAGCAAACACCTTCGATGATTCTGGATTATTGCATCGAGTGGGATTGCTTCATGATCAGTGCACAATAACACTAGTCAGATTTCAAAATGTAGAAGAGTATGTTAGCAAAATAATGATCACAACACAAAAGTTGAGAAATATTGGATTTAAAGTAGATGATGAGTGGCTTGGAACACTGCTTCTATCCAGTCTACCAGTTGCATACAAACCGATGATAATTACCATTGAAAGTTCCAGTATGAAAATAAGTGCTGACTCCATAAAGGCTAAAATTTTACAAGATGTAAAAATAAATGGTGGTGAAACATCAGCTTTTCCCATAAATTATATAGACTCCGGTGCTTTTATGCACAGAAATATATTACAAGAAGAAACAATACCAGTCATCAACTCAATTAAGGTTGCAAATGGCAAATGCTTATCAGTAAAAAGCTCAGGTAAGCTGAGATTGAAATTGTGTGAAGTTAATGGTCAATGTAAGAAAATTTTGTTTCAAAATATTTTGTTTGTGCCAGAGTTGTCAACAAATCTACTATCTGTCAGCCAGATAATTAGAAATGGTGGTCAAATAAAGTTCAACAGTAAGGGCTGTATAATAATGAACAGGAATAATGAAATAGTTGGGACAGCCAGTAAAATCAACAATTTGTATAGATTAAATTTATATAATCATCAAGCATACATATGTGATATTGATGAGCAATACATTTTCCTAATCCACTAATGAATGGGTCATTTGAACTTTAATGATCCGGTGAAAATAGTGGAGAATGCAGAAGGTGTAAAATTGTCCAAGAAACCAGAAAAATTAGTTTGTACAACTTGCTTAGAAGGAAAACAAAACAGGTTACCTTTAAAATACAATGGATCAAAAGCTACAAAGGTACTTGAACTAGTACACTCTGACATTTGCAGTCCAATGGAAACCATGCCATTAGGAGGTGCTAAATATTTCATGACTTTCATTGATGACTATTCAAGAAAGTTATTAGTTTATTTTCTTCATAAAAAGTCAGAGGCTTTTGAAAAATTCAAACATTTTAAAATGCAAGTTGAAAAGCAATTAGAATGCAACATAAAATGTTTTTCGCTCAGACAGTGGCCTTGAATATGTTAACAACAACTTTTCTGAGTTCTTACAAGGTACTGGAATAATATATGGAACAACCACACCATACCCTCCTGAACAAAATGGTGTTGCTGAATGAATGAACCAGACATTAGTAGAAAGACCAAAATGTATGTTGATCAATGCTAATCTTCCTAAGCTATATTGGGCTGAAGCTGTACTAACTGCTGCTTACCTCATCAACAGAGCTCCAACACAATCACTGACATTTAAAACACCAGAAGAAATGTGGTCAGGAAGAAAACCAGATGTGACTAATTTAAGAATATTTGGCTGTGATGCAATGATACATCTCCATAAAGAAAACAAAGGAAATGGGAGCCTAAAGCCCAGAAAGCTAAATTTGTTGGATACTGTGAGAATTCAAAAGGTTACATATTTAAAATATATTTTTCTCAGATGGTGATTAAAAGCAGAGATGCTGTTTTTCTGGACTCTACTGTCAAAAGAAATTATCTCCCTGTTGATTTGACAGAACCAACGTGTGATTCATCATGTGAATTAAATGACAATCATACATCAGAGAGCTCCAGTGACAAATTTGATTCCACAATTACTAACAATTGTTAAGAAAATTTTATGTGATCGATGCAAATTCTAACAGTGTTCCTGCTGATCCACATGTGAGACTTTCAAAGGTTAATGGAGTACCTGATAAAAATCACACTTTCAGAGAAGCAAATGAGATTAGCTATGAATGCAGCAATAGTAAGCAGACCAGATATTATGTTTGCTGTAAGTAAGGCGAGTCGACTTCTACATTCTTATGACTCTCACTGGATTGCTGTCAAGAAAATACTAAAATACTTCAAAGAAAGTAAGACTTATGGATTGTGCTACTTATCTAATCAAGACACTACTGACTTAGTTTGATACAGTGATGATGATTGTATTTCTTAAAAATACAGCAGCTGTTACTTGATCAACAGTGATATAAACATTGGTTTATAATTGTTTCAAGAAGGCTGTATTTCGGTGGGAGTGTTAGAGTATCGTTTGTTTGTATTTATTTAATTAGAATTACTGCCTTCTAAACTTTAATAATATCTCTGTTGTAGCATAGTTTAAACTCTGACCAACATATAAACTGTTTCAATTGTTGTAGGATCGTAATTTTTCACGGCGTTGAATATTAATATATTTTTCTCGGGCTTCCAGCCGTGTTAAGATGTCACATTTGCGGGACTTTTTCGAAGGCGTCCATCTCTGCCTTCATTCTCAACCAAATGTCAATCATTAACTGTTTGTTTATTCAGCCGCTGCTACGGAAACGGTGGAAGGATCACGACATCTTTGAAGAAACGCCAGAGTGCAAAAAAGCTTGGCCTTTTTATTACGTAGCATTTCTAACTGTTTTACAAAACGAAACTCTGAGTTTCGTTCTGTAAAACAGTTAGAAATGCTACGTAATAAAAAGGCCAAGCTTTTGTGCACTCTGGCGTTTCTTCAAAGATTGTCGCGCGACTGGTTATAATTATAAATAACTCAGTTCTTACGCTTTTAACAGATTTACATTTATTGTTCACAACTCCTATTCCTCTAGGAACTACATCGGACTTAAGTATTCGAAGAATGCACGGTTCTTCAGCAGTGAAATGGTTTCAAAGCAACCGTTTGGTCTTTATGTCGCTAACCTCCAGCTATCTCTTGATTTTCCTATCGCCATGGCAACTTACATTTCCTTGCTATAGGAGTAAATTTATCAATTTTTGTTTAATTTCATGGCACAAAAATATGGTTTTCTTATGAAATGTTTCTGTTCTGTCACAAGATGTCGTGATCCTTCCACCGTTTCTATAGCAGCGGCTGAATAAACAAACAGTTAATCATTGACATTTGGTTGAGAATGAAGGCAGAGATGGACGCCTTCGAAACGTTCCGCAAATGTGACATCTTAACATGCCTGGAAGCCTGAGAAAAATATATTAATGTTTCAATTGTTATTCTGTGATAGTTGCTCTCAGGCATTTCTGTTGTTTGGTTATATGTATTTTTAATAATTGCTTGTACCATATTTAAAAACTCAACAATACAATACACATTGCATATAGCCTACAAACAGAGATTCTCATGAATATCCTTGTCTGAAGTTATGACAGGCAAGACCTTTACCTAGCACCTCATGAGTGCATCTCAAGTTGCAAGAAATGATTCTATAATGCTGCTGAGTGATTGGATATGTTCTTGTTTGAACTTTCTTGGTGGATTTTTGCATTTCTATCTCAGTATAGCAGCAGTGTAGTATGAGGGCCACTTCAGGTGGCACTTTTCGAGGGTGGTAAAATCATGTCTGCATGGTTGGAAAATTCAGGTTGTGGTGATCTTTCCTTTTTTACCCCAGGTGGCATTCTTTAGGGAGAAGGAAGCAATTCAAGTTTCAAGGGTGTGACAAATTTGGCCTGTGACCTGGGCAGCAGAAACCAATGCTACGTTACAAGTTTTAACTTCTCAAGGCTGCTGATTCCATGTTTATGGAAGAGCATCATTGATGTGTACCAAGCTTATATTAGGGATGAAGCATGGAAAGTTATTGGTTACCCTTGATTTCAGGCACAAGGGAATGGTAATATTTTATTTCATGGGGAAGGGTGTCGGGGAATGGAATAAATTACTAAGAGAAATGTTTAATGATTTTCCAAAAATAGTGAAAGAGTTTAAAGTTCAAATTAGTAGATGGCAAAAGAAGGTGGGAAAAGGAAAGGGAAAAAATGGGTGTGCAGAAAATTATCATCTGAAAGTGCACTCCATCACAATTAAATTTAATTGAATTAAATCTGAATCAAGTATTCAAAGATGAAATAACTTATCTGGCTAGGTAATAGTGTTATTATCTGATGGTCTGTCCCTGATTCATGATTGTAATCACTAATTTTAATGAGTCACCGCATGAAGTATTATTAATAGAGTTCTGACCTTGAAGTACATCAGATTTCAATACAATATAGCAGTATTAGACACAAAGCCTTCTAATGTTTTATGTATTACTTTTTTTTATTTAACAATTGGTAAACATGATTTTGTTACTGGTCGACACGATAAGGATATTTGATGTTGAGGGATGACGTGTAAATTGATTTGACTATTAATTCTCTGCAATGAGAATTATTTTGTAGTTTGAATAGGGAAATAAGATCATCTGAGATGTTTCCCTATTTCTTGGCCCCTTAAATTTTTATATTAACAGTAGATAATAGTAGATAACAGTATGCAATTAGAAAATTTAATGCAGTTGCAAAATTATTGTCTTTATGGTTATCAACATTTGACTGCAATATCTATAGCTTTTGGTTGGCTGATTTAAACTCTTCATTTTGCAAAGTGATATAATAACAGCTAAATTTTTTAAAACTTTAAATTTTAAAATAATTCAATGGGATTATTTTTAGTGACCAGTTGTACTGACACATATATGTGGAAATTCTGCTCTGGTGAATGTAATTCATCCATACTCTGCAATTCACAAATATTGTGGGTGATGGAGGGTGCTAAGCACCATCCTTTCTCAGATCATTCCAATCTCGAATAGCCCAAGGAAAAAAAGAATACATAAAAGCATCAGTAGGGCATTTTATTTTTCTAATCTTATCCCTTCTGTTATTGTGACATAAATAGGTTGGCAGAAGAAGTATGCCTTTGCATTTGAAAATCAATTTTTTTGTGTGCAAATTCTCCAATAAATTCAACCAAAAACCATGTCCTCTGTCTGACAAATAATCCTAACTCAACCTGTGGATCAATTCTGCGACTTTCATAAGGGCTGTAGCAAGCGGTCATAAATGTAGGAGCTTTCCACTGTACTTTCTCTAATGTGTCAATCAATCCTTTGTGATACAGATTCCCAAACTCCACATCAGTAATCCGAATGTGGACACACAAGAGTTTTCTACACTATTTCCTTTGTATGAGCATCACAATTCCTCAACATAAGACCTATGAATCATAGCGTTAACTATGACGGAAGTTATGTGCCGGTCCCATTTCATGGTGCTTTGTACTGTAATGCCCAGATACTTCAGAGAATCACTAATGTCAACAACTGAATTGTTTATTTTTTACTTGTGAACAAAGGATTCTATTTGTTACTTATTCAGATTGCACTTTTTGCAGTTAAGTGTATAACAGTCAGATCATGCTGAATTTCTTAGCAATAGTCAGACTACCTTGCTGCTCTATAGATAAGCACATCATCACAAAAGACTTGCAACCTGCAAGTAATGTTGTAACTTGCAAGTAATGTTGTAACTGAAATCATTTATAAAAATTATGAAAAGCAGTGATCCTATTACACTTCCTTGAGAAACGCCCCAAGTAACATCTAGATTAAAAGAGGCTTCCCCATCAACAATGATATTGTTAGGATCCTAACTGATATAGGGGTTTCGTATCGGCTTATCCACCTAAACTTAAAGTCATCCAAAAAGTTGTCAAAGTTCGTAAAAAGTTCTATAACCGTGCTAAACCTTGTAGAATGTTAACTGTAAAGATGACCACAGTCGCCACTTACAAATTAACCTCCTGTAAGAAAGGTACTAAAGTAGAAATGAAAGTCTGCATCCGGATAACTGAATTATATATTCTTTAAAAATTTCACAGAATTTACAAAAGTCACAGTTAGCAATGGCAATTGGAGAAAATCATTAGCCGAAGATCACAAATCATGAAACAGAACCGACCGCACTACCCCAAATGAAGTTGAAATTTAATATAAACACATGTCGGAAAATGTTAGCCTGTTACGTTGGACCTGCCGGTTTTAAAATGGCGTCGGTCAGCCATACTGTTTTTGACCTGCCCTACCCATAAGCCACCGCACACCTGAGCCGGTCTTCTCAAACTTGAGAACACATCAAATACGTGTGATCTCGTCAAAGCGATCTGATGGACTGATGCAAAAAGCTGTCATGGCTGACTTTTATCAAAATGACCTACTGACCTAGACCATTGTCTATCTGGAAAAAGAACCTGTTAACTGAGTGCTACTCGAAAATCACAAGATGAAGAACGTAATAAGACAAGTGTAGTGGTGTGATTGGTTACGGTTTTAAAGCCTCTAGACCTGTGAAAATGAATTTTGAAGTTTGGTTAATTTAAAAGCATATTTGTTTTGCATATTGTGATACGTCATCCTACGTCACAGGAAAAATGCGACACCTGAAAGCTTTAAAATCTCAAGTTAATATTATTTTCAAAGTGTTCCCCGGCTCCTGCCGAGTCCAGAGGTGTAAAAATCTTTTAAATCGGTTAAGTCTATCGGAAGTTATAGAATTTCTAAATTTTACTGTTTTCCGTTGTGCAACCGAATATTTCGCTTTTTATTTAAAGCCGGTTGTGTCCTGAAACTAAATTTAAATCGAACCTTTATTTATTTTAAGTACTTTAGAAAAGTTTTTAGTTCGTGAGATATGTTAGTTAGTGAGTTATTGAATTTTAAAAGTTCGTTTCTACGACGCCATCACCAAGTTGGCTGTTATTTACTCATATTTTCTTTCTATTAGTTGATGGTTACCGGAAACTTAAAGAATATTAACTGGCTGGTTATTTTGCTTTGTTAAATCTACTTTTAAAGCTCTGAAACTATTTAGATGTGGTGGAATTAAATATCGAAATAACTCCCATGTGGAGATGCTTTGAAAATCATATTTACTGCTTTAAATCGGTCTGGAACTGCGAGTTATTAGTGAATTAATATCAGATGGTGAAATTCTAATTATTAAAGTGCTTTACAGTGTTTAATTTAGTGGAATATTAGTGCTGTAGTCGGTTAAACATACCTGTGTTTTCTACTTCATTATTATTATGGATTACGCTCATTTAGGTAAGTTTATGGTTTATATTTTACTAGAAACTTCTTATTTATGTTTGCTATGTGTTTTTTATCTACTTTTCTGAACTTAAAGTGTTGTTATTTCGATTTCAACTATGGTATCGTGTACTGATGTTAACCCCAAACTTTGCCGGATTTTGACTGAATCTCGAAAATAGAGAATAAGGTAGCTTACAATATAATGTGACCAACAGTTAGAAAATCACGTATTCATTCACAAATCTGATCTGATGTCCTGTATGCTCAAATCTTTGCTAAAAGTCAGTTGTGTGGTACGAGTCAAAAACTTTCTGAAAATCCAAGAAAATTGCACCAACTTGTGAACCTGCATTGATATCTTTCAGTATGTTATGCGAAAATGGACCAGTCATGTTTCACATTATCTGTTCTTCTGAAATCCATATTGGAATGCTATAAGTAACTTATTTTCATCTAGAAACTTCATAATGTTAGAGCTTATGAGCTCCATAATTCTACTGCAAACAGATATTAGATATGGGTTGAAAATTTCTAGGATCTCTCTGATCTCCTTTCTTGAAAATGGAAATTATTTGGTCTATTCTCCATTCATAAGGTACTTTTTTTCTTTTAAATATTTATGGAATATATTTTATGGTATAAATAATTGACAAGTAGAGTAATGTTATATTTATTATTAAAGAGCCAATTTCATTACAAATATTAGAAAACTAGGTTAGTTAGTTTAAAATACTAAATTGTAAAAAAATTCTTATAGATTTAGTGTTGATCAACAGTTCTGTTTGTATACATTTACTAGCTGTTACCCACTACTTTGTACATGTGGACTTAGATTTTTATTACTAGAACTAGACAAGGGCGTAGCCAGGATTTTGTTCAAGGGGGGGGGGGAGGGGGCAGGCAAGAGAAAACTGATAATATGCATACTAACAAAACATTTATTAAATTAGTATATATTATATTAATTAATTTTATTTATAATTACACTAATAGTAATTTTTGAGCTACTTCATCTGAAATTTTATCTCAATTTTCTTGTAAAAATTTTCTGTGTACACTAAGCATACACAGACAGTTTAGATGGTTCTCTAGAATGGTTGACCTCAGCCTTGTTTTAACATGCCACAGTGTAGCAAAGGACTCTCTAAGTCACTTATTGCACAAGGCTGAGCCAAGGAAATGATGATTGCGTTTTTGTCATAGAAAAAATATTTCCACCTCATTTTACTTTTTCTAACAGTCTAGTTCTCCAAGATTTTCTGTTGTCATACCCTTCATTTCCATGGTTTATAGTTCAACTTCATAATCAAAAATTTTTAAGTTGCAGTATTGGCAGAAACTTATTTATTTATTTTTAAATCAACCAGTGACATACTTAAACTTTAACTGGGATGTAGCTAGGGATTGCAATCCAACAATGCAGGATCCTGCATCATTTGGCAGTCTGACAGATCCAGCATCTATTTTAGCAGATCCTCAGTTCGTAAAATGGGGTGAAAACATGTGTCAGTCTTTGTTACCTTGCCTCCCTGTTGTCACTTTCTGGTCTGACTTGTTCTCTATCGGTTGTATCAACCCGTTTACCTGTACCCGTCAAGTTGATATTTCACTCATGGCAACAAAAATATGTGTTTGTGTTGTCGTTGATGAACTTATGTAAATAGGTTCACTTTTATGTTTTTATAAGAACTTCAGTTTGTTTTTATTGTGTGCATTACTGTAATTTGAGTTATGTCGTCCTATTGCAAAACTAGCTCCCTGATCCTACACACAAAAAAGTTAGAATTGTTTTTGAGGAGGAAGTAAAAACAATACAAAAAGAAGGTTACAACTATTGACAGCTATTTCAAAATCTATTGAATAAATGATGTGTTAAAATGTTTTTATCGTAAACTATACTCCATTATATTTCTTAATTCTATACAATCTATGATAAAAAAGTTTTCAAATACCATAAAAGTTCACATAATTGTTCAGTTTGTATATTTCAAGAAACAATGGCAAAGGTTTTCGTTGAGTTTTTGATGTGTGGATGTCCCATAAAATCAACTGTTTTTGAACTTTAATGTTTACCGCAAAGAAAGTCATTTTAATATCAGCTTGCTTAGAACAGGCGGTTCGTGCACCACATAGCATTGCATCAGTTTGTTCAAAGAATGACTGACAAGCTTTGGTGTCGCTGTTGAAACATGTTATCGGCAAAAGATCTGACGGAACAAGCTTCATGGAAAATGTTCTGCCTTGGTATCTGCAATTGCACTTTTCACTACTAAATCACAACAGTTCACTTAAGAAAAATTCTAAGTTTATTTCAAAAGTCACAATTACTAAAATAATGCATTAAACAGTTGAGCAGGCTATCGAACACTCGTTTCCAGAAAATTGTAGGTTGTGGAGAGAAATTACCGCCGAAACCCCTTTTGAAATTTAAAAGTTCTTAATGGACATTACCATCGCAGCCGATTCCGACGATACCAACATGGCCGACAGTGAGTGTAGGTTGCTAACCGCCTCCTTCCCGCTCCAAAATGAACTTGCGCAGATTAACTTCACATAACGCTCCTGAGGTAAAGAAAAGACTGAGACGAAACCGAAAAGACTACATATTACGAAATTACTTCTTTGAACATCACTGAGAAAATCACGCGCGGAGTTGCGCGATTACTTTCCGGCGTAAGAGTGAGACAACGTGAGCTTACTGCACGATCTTTTATAGGCTCCTCAGAGCCTATGACCTTGGCAAATCTTTCTTTAATTAATATCTCCAAAAGTACAAAATAGTTTAAATTGAAATTTTTACAAGGACTTTCTATCATGTTCTCTCTGTTTTAATTTAATTTAACATTCAAAAGGGTTTCTATAATCTTAAAATTAAAGTCATCACATGACCAACTTGGCGGAATTTTTACGCGCTTCAACAACAATCTGCGACAATCTATTTTTCAAAAACTTAATTACCAGACAAATGCTTAAACTTTTTACTGAAACCATTATTTATTCGTAATAGTCTTAATTTGGGCTATTTACTGATATAAATTTCAAATTTGTATTCCTTTTAGTTAAAAAGTTCATTTTTTACTCTTAATTAAAACCGGTAATTAAACTTTGCAAAATTATTTAATTTTACTACCAAAATATTGGGGACAATGCTGACTATAGCTGGTGATAAAAGTTCAGCTGTAGCTTTACTCAATTTAAAGATATTTCAAATCTTAGATTTTTACTTTTATGATCGTGTGTTTCAAAACTTGAACAAACCGGAATATCTCTTAAAATAAACGTTTCCTGATATGATAAATACACTTTAAAATAATTTTTATGGTGAATCCTCACTGTGGGAAAGATTACAGGAAAATTGCTTAAAGTTGACAACTACTTTTCTCGAAATTTCTAAGTCCAGCATAAGCAACTTCACAATCGATCTATAGAATATTTTACTACTAGGGAAACTAAAATTTGCCAAAATTCTAAGGTGCTTACAAATTCTTTGCAAATAAAGTGATAGTCTCAGTGCTTACTAGATAAATAGATTATTTTTCAAATTGATGTGATTTACTGTAAGGCATGTAATGTTATCTAAAACTGAATACTTACTATAATTGATTATTTAGTAAATAACTATAGTTAGATATAAACAAAATGTGTAACAGCACAGTGTATAATTCCAAAACACTGCTCAAGAGAAACTATCAAGGAATTTAAATATGGTACGAAAATAGATCCCTTTCAAAAATCGTTTAAAGACTCAGCAGGGTGATTAGAACGATTTTGTTGGACAGATACTCTCAAATCGGTTCCAATGGCAGCTACAGTTCTGGTAGATGTGTTTAAAATATTTTAGCTGTCTGTTTCCACATTGCTGCGATGGATCTTTTATGACAGTAATTACTCTATTAATATGATCCATGCATGTCGATCGTCTTTGATTGTAATGCAGTGGTGACAGGTTCCAATAATCCTGAGTGTTCAATCTGACAAATATAATGAATTTTGACTTAAGCCTCCTTTGCACTATGCTAGTAATTTAGTCGAGTAGTGAGCAATTTATTAACTAAACATGTGTGAACAATGAAAATTTAGTCAAGCAGTTTAGCCAGTAGTTTAGTCAAGTTGATCCATTTTGTCCTATTAGATTGAGCGAGTAGCACCCCCCACCATGTCATCAGCTAAACAAGTCTGAGCCTATTGTTTAAGTCGAGTTTATTAGCTGCCGCAAAAATTTCATTTCACTGGAGCGAAGAAACAATTTTAAATTTGTTTCTAAATATTTAGAACATGAATGCTTGTAGAATATTAAGTCCCTGCACTATAAAAACAAACAAAGAAAGCAATCTGCACGCATGGATTTGGAAAATACAATATACATACCTGGCTTTCGTGAGAAGAAAATTGAAAATTAAAAAACTACTGCTCAGTGCACAATTTTATTACAATAGCATCTAAAGTACACAATAAGATATTATTCCTATTGTTATTAGAAGTACTACCTAACATGATAAACATCTTTTTAGAATTATCTACTCACAGAAGTTAAAAAAAAAAGTAGTCTAAAAATTTAGATGCAGGTACTGAAAAAGTTTACATTCCTTCAGTAAAATCATTCAGTGTAAGGGATGCATCTTTATGAAATATTACTTCAATTACTTAAATGTTTCGTAGATTCCTTCACAGTGTAATGAATTAGGAAATAGCTGATTTTCCATGTATAAATACGAGGTGTGTGTGTCTTTAAACTACATCCAGTGGTAATAAAGTAGAGAACTGCCTGTAATTATGTAATTGCGATAATTGCACATCTTAAATAGGTATCTTCATGCTGGATTTGCGAATGCATTTTCATTAACACAACTTTTGGACATTCTTCAAACTATTCGTAGGGATCTTCTAATGCTAATTCCTTCAGAAAATAATTTGTAGCTCCTAGTTCATCCCTTCTGCTAACTCATTTTTGTACCCATTGCTTTGTTTCTTTATTGCATAAACTTCTTCATTCATCTCTTTTAAAACAGCCCTTACCATAAGCTGTATCAGCTCATTCATTTGATTGCATTGCAGCCCATCCATCTGGCAAAATACCATGAAACTTGTGTATTGTACTCGACCATAGTGCAAACGATTTTTGGACAGTAGCGAGTAATTCAGCTACTAAACTACTCGACTAAATGACTAGCATAGTGTGAATGAGTCTTTAGTACCAGCGCACTGTAACTGGTAAGTACCTTTCCTTGCCACATCATTCCCATCTCTAGAAACATTCGAAAGTCAATTGAGAATGTCTTCAGAATGATCGTTAAAAATAGCAAAACACGTATATCTTTTAGACCAGCGAGTCTCATATAAAGCTGAAATATTTTGAATGTACTTTCTCTGTAAAAAGGTTTCTTGTAAAAACGTTATGATGTACTCTATGGTGCTAATTGTGTTCCGTACTTCTGTAATTTGATTTAAATTATTTACAAGGTTTTTTATATTTCTCTTATTTAAAAAAAAAAAAAAAAACACCAATACCACCCATCAGTGTAGAACACCCTTCATATCCTTGGGTAATGTGCCTGTCAGGTCCATGTCCTTCATTTTCTATAAACCTGTCAATTTCTGAAATTGTTATTGAATGCCATCAATTCTACAAATCCAAGACATTTTTTGCTGATTGTATTTTTATCTTCATCATAAAAACTAATTTTTATGGAAAGCTGTTCTTTTCGAGCTGTCACACAACTCATCTGCCATAAGCCTTCTTTGGCTTAAAGTGATCAAGCTGCAAATGGCAATGATTTCGTTTTGAACATGTGGAGAGATATACATGAAATTTTTCTCAACTTTTTTCAATATGCTGTTTCAAAACTAGAGCACTTGAATCAATTCTTAGTGTCAGCAGGTCTTCAAGAACACCTCAATGCAGCTCTTTACTTCTTAAACGCAAGTCATTTGTACAGTGTACCCCAGAAAATAATCAAAGGTATTATAGTTGACATGATTTGTCAATTGTCTTATACTTCCTTCTGGTGAGCAGAAAGTTCGAGTAACAAATTAAATAGAATATACTAGCAGAGGCACGTAAGTCTGCAAGTAACAATGATTAAATTTTCATTTGAAATTAGTGGCTTTAGCATCTACAGAAAAGTTGTAATTTTCAGGAAGGTAGCGTCTCTCTCAAACACCATTGCTCTTAATTCTTAAGACTGAAATTAATATGAAGCTGGTGCTGAGGGCTGTAACACCATATGTAGCTGTATAGATACAACCACAGAATGAGTGAAACAACTTGACTGTTGGACCGACTTAACTCTTAACCAGGTGAATCCAGGCACCTATGACAAATATACTGTCAACACAAGAATAATAAATATTTTATCACAAATTAGCTCTCACACTGTCAAATTTTCCACCATCACTTAGTGGTAATAAAAATGCTTAAAATACAAAAAAAGGCAGCTAGTTATAGTTAGTAAATAATAGTTGTATTTTTTGTAGGTACTGCATATAATACTACAGGGTGTCCACAAATGAATATCGGGGTTTTAATGCTTTATAAGATTTATTACATTATCCTTACAGTTATAAATGATATGTCAAATGAAAGAGCAACTCAAACAGTTTTGTTCGTTGGCACTAGTGCGCATGTGCGTGAAATGTTTCCGCTGCGATCCGCTAGAATGCGGTAGTAGCAAAGATGGCGACTAGTGAAGAGAAAGCGTTTTGAGTTTTACAGTTTGCAAAGACTGAATCTGTAGTTACTGTGCAGCGTGCGTTCTGCATTAAGTTCGGGCGCGATCCTCCAAGTGACAATAACATCCGTAGATGGTATCATCAGTTTGAAGATACAGGCTGCCTTTGTAAAGGGAAGAGCGCGGGACGACCAAGAGTTAGCGAAGAGACTGTTGAGCGAGTGAGAGAGTCGTTCACTCGTAGCCCAAAGAAATCTGTTCGGAAGGCTAGTCGCGAATTATAAATTTCTAAGTCGACTGTTTGGAAAGTTTTAATGAAACGCTTGCAACTACGTCCTTACCGTTTACAGTTGTTACAGGCTCTAAAGCCTGCAGACCATGGTTTACGTGCCAAATTCGCTTACGAAATGTTGTTACAGGACGATCAAGATTTTCTACTTCATGTTGTCTTCAGTGATGAATCGACCTTTCACCTCAGTGGACATGTTAACACTCATAATGTGCGGATCTGGGGCTCAGAAAATCCTCAAGAGATCGTACAAGTGCAACGAGACTCCCCTAAAATCAATGTTTTTTGTGCCGTATCCCGGCGGAAAGTTTACGGACCTTTCTTTTTTGATGAACCGACTGTAACTGGTACTTCTTACCTTGATACACTACAGCAATGGCTCTTCCCTTAGTTGAAAAAATATGAACCAGAGAACTTCATTTTCCAGCAAGATGGTGCGCCACCTCACTGGAATAACGAAGTACACGGTTGGTTGAACGTAACTGTACCCGACCGCTGGACTGGCTGCAAGGGGCCCAATGACAGAGCTTGCTATGCGTGGCCTCCACGTTCACCTGACCTAACGCCATGCGATTTCTACCTTTGGGGTTTCATCAAGGATCGTGTGTATGTGCCTCCGTTACCAGCCGACCTCCTTGAATTACGACAGAGGATTGAAGCAGCTGTTGCAACAGTTACTGTAGACACACTGCTCAACGTTTGGGAAGAACTCGGCTACAGACTTGATGTGTGCCGTGTGACAAATGGTGCCCACATAGAACACTTGTAAGCTTGTATATAAAACTGTTTGAGTTGCTGTTTCATTTGACACATCATTTATAACTGTAAGGATAATGTAATAAATCTTATAAAGCATTAAAACCCCGATATTCATTTGTGGACACCCTGTATTAAAAGCCACCGTTAGCCTTAAGGTAAATACAAATTAATTACTTTTAAAAAAACTTCCTTATATCAATTGTTATAAAAAATAAAATATTAGTGCACGCTCCGGCGATAAATATAAATGATCCTACGCAACCCTACGCGTTGTGTGTGGGTCGAGTCAGCCTGCAGTCTATTCATTCTTTCCTTGCACACAATAAAGGTGGAGGTTTCTTTGTTTGATTTAGCTCATGCAGCACAGCGACAGTTTGTTACCATGCATAAAAAAAAAACTGTTGCATTTTACACTGAAGAGCTAAAGAAACTGGTACACTTGCCTAATATCATTTAGGACCCCCGCGAGCATGCAGAAGTGCTGCAACATGACATTTCATGGACTTGAATAATGTCTGAAGTAGTGCTCGAGGGTACTGACACCATGCATCCTGCATAAATCCATAAGAATACGAGGGGGTGGAGATCTCTTCTGAACAGCGTGTTGCAAGGTATCCCAGATATGCTCAATGATGTTTATGTCTGGGAAGTTTGGGGGCCAACAGAGGTGTTTAAACTCAGAAGAGTGTTCCTGGAGCAACTCTGTAGTAATTCTGGATGCGTGGGGTGTTGCATTGTCTTGCTGGCATTGCTTAAGTCAGTCGGAATGCACAATGCACATGAATGGATATAGTTGATCAGCTAGGATGCGTATGTACATGTCATCTGTCAGAGTCGTATCTAGACGTATCGGGGATCCCATGTCACTCCAACTGCACATGCCCACACCATTACAGAGCCTTCACCAGCTTGAGCAGTTAACTTCTGACATGCAGGATCCATCAATTCACGAGGTTGTCTCCTTACTCGCACATGTCCATCCACTTGATACAATTAAATTGAGACTTGTCAGACCAGGCAACATGTTTCCAACTATCAACAGTCCAATGTCAGTGTTGACGGGCCCAGGTGAGGTGTAAAGCTTTGTGTCATGCACTCAGCGAGGGTACACGAGTAGACCTTCGGCTCCGAAAGCCCATACTGATGATGTTTCACTGTATGGTTCACACACTGACACTTGTTGATGGCCCAGCATTGAAATCCGCAACAATTTGCAGAAGGGTTGCACTTCTGTCATGTTGAATGATTCTCTTCAGTCATTTCCGTCATCCCGTTCTTGCGGGATCTTTTTGTGGCCTCAGGGATGTCGGAGATTTGATTTTTTACCAACTTCCCGATATTCACAGTGCACTCGTGAAATGGTTGTACAGGAAAATCTTCACTTCATCACTACCTCAGAGATGCTGTGTCACATCTCTCGTGCGCCAACTATAACACCATGTTCAAACTCACTTAAATCCTGATAACAAGCCATTGTAGCAACAGTAACCGATCTAACACCTGTGCCAGGTGCCTGTTGTCTTATAAAGGCGTTGCTGACCACACTGCCGTACTCTGAGTGTTTACATATCTGTGTGTTTGCATACACATGCCTATACCAGTTTCTTTGGCTCTTCATTGTAATACAATTGTGCAGTGCCTTTTTTTTTTTTTTTTTTTTTTTAATAGTAAATGTGCAGCCTAATCAGACTCCGATGGTATCATCTCCATCACCACCACAACCATCACTTGAAATTCCAATCAATGAAGCTATAGAATCGCCAAATGACATGATAAACTCAATACATTGAACCTAAGTAAGGAGTAAGTTCTCATTAAGAATGTCAACAGAAAATTGAATAGCAATTTTAAAAAAATATGTATTATAAAATGGGTGCTATTACCTTATCTTTGCCAATTCTATCACAGCTTCTTGGAATGCATCTGGAACTGTTCAAGAAAATGATTGTTTTGACACTCAATAAAGGTATTGTAGGCTAATACACGAGTCTCTAATTGATAGAAATCCTGAAAGTCACAGAGTCTTTCAGTAATTGATGTCGTCTCCCGAAATTGAGTGTTCACTGACTCAATTAATGATTTTAGAAAATCTATTGTTGTAATTCTCGTAAAATTTGTTTATTTTATCCTCGATGGATTTATATCTCAAGTCTTCTATGAGTTTTTCACCATACTGTATTCTATTGAAATACAATTTCCATATCCACCAAATCACTTTTCATTTAGGATACAGTGTGATGCATTACAGTGAAAGTTGCAGCTACTCATGTATGTGAAATTTCCACAGTGTCTTCATGAAGAGAGGTGGCATCGATTCCTACATATACTCGGGGAAGGTATGAACTTGCATATACCGAAACGGTACACATGGGAGGTTAAAAGGTTACTCAAGAAGCAAAGGAAGATACATACATGATCAAAAAGGACGATGCATCGGACTGATTTAGATAAGTTAGAGGAGATAAGGGGACGTGTTAAGAATGCGATGCGTGAGGCCTTTAATAACTTTCGTGAAAATTCTCTCTCTAAGAGCCTCACTGAAAACCCTAAGAAATTTTGGTCGTATGTAAAAAAAGTTGGAACAATAAGCCAGTTCTACTAAAAGACAGATGGGAAGTTGAAGACAGCCGCGAAAATGCTAATGTGTTTAACACCGAATTCAAAAATTAATTCACACGAGGAAACATGGAAAACATCCCCACTTTACCACATCATGTGGAATTAGAGATGGATCCGATAGAAATTGATAGCGTAGAAATTGTAAAGCAATTAAAATTCCTGAAGTGGAGTAAAGCGCCGGGTCCCGATGGTATACCGGTAAGAGTATTTTCTGAATACACAGAAGATATTGAACCATTTCTGTCAGATATATTCTGTAAATCACTAGAAGAGAGAAAAGTACCTTCTAGCTGGAAAATAGCCCAGGTAATTTCCGTTTTTAAGAAAGGAGATCGGTGTGATCCTATAAATTACCGACCCATATCTCTAACATCGGTCTGCAGCAGAATTTATGGAACATAATGAAGTTTCTAGATGAGAACAAGTTACTTACACCATGTCAACACGGATTTCGGAAGAAGAGATCGTGTGAAACACAATTGGCCCTATCTTCCCATGACATAATGAAAGTTATCGATGCAGGTTCGCAGATTGATGCAGTTTTTTTTGGATTTTCAGAAAGCTTTTGATTCTGTGCCACACAACCGACTTTTAGCGAAGATTCGAGCTTACGGTATTTCGGCTCAGATTTGTGAGTGGATACGTGATTTTCTAACTGGTCGATCACAGTATGTCGTTGTTGACAGAGAAGCCTCTTCTAAGATAAATGTTAGTTCGGGCATTCCTCAAGGAAGTGTAATAGGTCCACTTCTTTTTTAATATTTATAAACGATCTAGGTGACAACGTCAGATGCTGGTTGCGATTGTTTGCCGACGATGCGGTTATCTATAGGGAAATAAGGTTCTCTGACGATTGCTTAGAAATTCAGGCTGATTTGGATGCTATTTTCGATTGGTGCCGTAAATGGCAGCTTACACTTAATTGCAAAAAGTGCAAGGCAATGCGGATAGGTAACAAGAAGAATCAGTTTGTTCATGAGTACAAAATAAACAATTCAGTTGTTGACACGGTTGATTCCGTGAAGTATCTGGGGGTGATAGTACAAAGCAACATGAAATAGGACATGCACATAACTTCCATCATAGGCAAGGGTAATTCTAAATTACGATTCATGGGTCATATTTTGAGGAATTGTAATGCTCAAACAAAGGAGATAGCGTATAAAACACTAGTGCATCCACATCTGGATTACTGTTGTGGGGTTTGGGATCCGTATCGCAAGGTTCTGATTGACTCAGTTGAGAGGGTGCATAGGAGAGCCGCTAGATTCGAGACTTGTTGTTACAGCCCTTATGAAAGTGTCACAGAATTGATACATAGATTGGGCTGGGATAGTTTGGAAGACAGGCGACGTAGCTTGCGTTCGAATTTATTGGAGAATATGCGAAAAAATTTAAATTTCGAGTGCAATGAAATACTTCTTCCGCCAACCTATTTAGGTCGCAATGACCGGAGGGATAAGATAAGAGAAATAAGATGCCGTACTGATACTTATATGTATTCCTTCTTTCCTCGCACTATTCGGGATTGGAAAGGGCGGGTTTAGGATTGGTGCTTAGCACCCTCTGCCACCCTCAATGTTTGTGATTTGCAGAGTATGAATGTAGATGTAGAAAAGGCAGTGCCTGGATAGTTTACTGGCTGGGTTGTGTTGGCACGTTCGGCTGCCACACTCGTCAACAGAAATGGTTCCCACAGCAAATAACCTGTTTGGCGCACTCGAACATGGCTCACGCAGCAACTGCACATAGTCGATACACAGCTTAAAAGTCATCAGCAGCACTGTGCATAGCGCATTGTGATACCTCACCTTTTCTGGTGTCTTTCCCGCAAATAGCAGTAGAAAGCAGGTTGTAATCACGCGAACCATTAATTTTTTAAAGTTGCTTAACATTGTTTACTCTCCGGTTCAGAAGAACTCCTATCAAGTGCATACCCACATCTTGATAGGGGGGGGGGGGGGGAGGGGGCAGGGGGCAGCTGCCCACGCCTGTCCATTCCTGGCTACATCCTTGGAACTGGATATAGAAAGCTGTAAGTTATGTAAATGGTGTCTCAAAAAATATGGAGTTGGAATAATATGATGGGGAAGTCATCATCATTCCGTTCTACTATCAAACCCATCTCATGAAGGGAATTAATTTGTAACGTGTTTAAAAAAATAGCAAAAAACAAAGGCCAGGGTGGGGGGGGGGGGGAGGGTTAAGTGTGGGCAGCTTGTATTCTTTCTTCAGCATGAGCATCAGATACTTGGGTTCTAATAACTTTAGTTGCTTGTGCACTTCTATAGCTACCCCATAGGTCTGATTTATGACTGTAATGCATGCAGGCAAAGTAGACAAATTATACAGATACCAGACACATTTAGGTAGAAATAAAATAACAGTCTTGAGTAGTGAAAATCAATATCTATACAATATATTAAGTTTTGTCTGTAGTCAAAATTTATCAATAAATCATACACTGACAACGAGAGAAATACAGTGACTGATATAACATTACACACGCTTTGCATTTATCTATTGTCATTCAGTTAGTTTTAAAATTCCACGACAAACCATATTATTTGTGCAGAAAAAGTCCCCTATGTCCTTCCCTACAGCTAATTTTATTTCCATGAATTTCATCAAGATTGGTTTAGTTGTTAGCCATGAAAACCTAATAAACATACAGACTGACAGAGTTACTTTCACATTTATAATATTAGTTTTCATTTACATTAAAGAATCCTTTCTGAAAGACACCTATGGAAGAACTTAATTAAAAGTGGAACAAAAGCTTTTTTTTTTTTTTTTAAAAAAAAAAATATTTTCCAATTATTCTTTTAGATTATAACAGTTGAAATGGTATAAGTCTGCAGTCCATCCCAGTTAACAGGCTGAACAAGCCAGACACTTCAAGGGAAAAAATTGGTTTGACCTGTTGCCAGAGTCAGGAGGAGAAGAGACTCATGTAGATGTAGGAATAGGTAAGACACAGCAGACCTTTAGGAATAAGGGCGTGCAGGGCAAGAATAGGCAAAAAAAAGGATTCTGCTGCTAGGTACTAGCCATGTGAGAGGTGTAGGCCCTCTTCTGCAGGATCAGTTAGGTACAGGATACCAGGTCATAAGTTTTTTCAAACCTAGTGCAACATTAGGTCAGGCAATAGAGGATATAGGTTCACTTTGTAGGAGTTTCACTAAGGATGATGGAGTAGTGATAGTGGGAGGTGCAGGAAATAGTATTGATAGAAACACAAGTTATAGTATAGAGAATGACCTGAGGAAGGTGGTGAAGGAGGCACAGCATACCAGGGTGGAGCTCATGCAGGTCCTAAGTTGCCATGACCGGCCACAATTTTACTAAGCTGTGAGGTGGGTTAATGTGGAGAAGGAAGTGCTACTTGGAAAAGGCATTAGTTCTGTGTTGGGAGTTGTGCCTGTGAACACCATTGGTTTCACTAGGCATGGCCAGCTCTTAAAAAGAAGGGGGTAGGGAGTACTTTCTGAGTTGTTAGATAAAGCAGTGAGGGAGCCTATTTCCAGTGATGATTAGGTCAGGACTGTGCATTTTTTAGGTTAGGGGCTGCTGGTGTTGGGAAAAAATAGACTATCTAAGTGATACTGATTGCAGATTCATGATGGGAAAAGTCACAGATGCTAAAGAAATAGATGAAGTGGCTGAAACAATAACTGACTGAGCTAAAACTGGGAAAGAGGAGATAAATTCTGAAAATGTAAAGCCAGTAGTAATGGTGTTAATGGTAAACTGTAGAAGTATAATGAACAAAGTATTCAGATTTGCAAACTTTATAGAGATACACGAACCAAAAGTAATAATTGGGGTAGAGAGTTGGTTAAAGAAGAAGTACTAGACAGTGAGGTTTTTCCTGATGGTTACAGAGTGTATCACAGAGATATAGTAGCAATTGGTGGAGGAGTATTCATACTAGTTAGCAAAAACTACCACAGTTCACTGGCGTTCATATATCATGACCATGAGTTACTTGGGGTAGATTTCTGGGATAATAAAAAAGAAAAAATCAGAGTGTTGGCTGTTTACCGCAGTGGAAAAATGACAGAAGAAGATGAGGCTCTTGAGGAGAAATTAAATTCATACTCAGATTTCAGAGGTGAGAATAAAATGATCATCATTGGTGGGGATTTAAATTTACCAGGCATAAACTGGGAAGGAAATAAGATAAATAAGATAAGGGAACAAAGATTTGCAAATATCTTAATAAGGGAAGGAGGATTTACACAGGTGGTTGAGCAAAACACTAGGGGACAAAATATTTTGGATATATTTCTCATTATGCCTGATGAAAACCTTGTGGGGTGTCAAGTAACTGAAGGAGTAAGTGATCATGATGCAGTTCTGATGGATATTAGAGGATTCAGTAAACCAGAAGCCAAATTGAAGGGGGAAATAGGTACAATTATAAAAGGCACAGGTTTCAAATTTGAAGAGATATTTGAGAGAACAATTTAGCAAATGGAAGGAAGGCACAAGTACAGTAGAGTCAAGGTGGGAAGGGTTCAAGGAGATAATAACAAAGGGGGAAGAAAAACTTATTCCAAGGCAGAAAATAAAGAAAAGCAGAGAACATATGTACTATAATAGGGAAGTGATAAGGTTAAACAGGTTGGTAAGAAGAGAACATAACAACGTTAACAGACAGCAGGGTAGTAGGGAATATTTAAAACAACTAAACAAGGACGTAATAACACCAAAGAAAGTGGCTAAAGATGGGTTTATGAAGAGTATTGTCAGTGCAGGAGGACCATTGACTGATGCATCTAGAAATTTCTTTGGCTATATCAGGATACTGAGGGGAAGGGAGGGTGTAGAGACACTAATAGAAAAGGATGTAGAAGAAATTACTGAGGATTTGAAAAAAGGCAGGGATTTTAAGTAATTGGTTTAATGAAAGCATTAGATACAATGAATCAGAAACGGGAGGGTCTAATTCAGAGAACGAGCTTAACAACACAATTAGAAATGAAGATAGCAAAAAATTTGAAATTCAACCTGAGGAAATCATGAAGGAAATAAGAAGCTGAAAAAACATAAAGGGGCTGGTGTAGATAATATTACTACAGATATCTTAAAGACAGCCGGATGTGACATTGTACCTTATCTTGAAATATTATTTAAATTGAATCTGGATACTTGCTGCTTACCACAGGACTGGAAAAGTGTAAGAGTAGTACTGTTACATAAAGGAGGGGTGAGAAATAGAGTTGAGAATTACAGGCCTATCAGTTTGACATCAGTGGTAGGTAAATTAATGGAAAGATTGATATGCAACCACATCAGAAATATATGTGAGGAATGTAAGTGGTTTTTTGCAGGCAACATGGGTTCAGGCAAGGATATTCATGCGAATCTCAGTTGATGGGATATATGCAAGAAATTTCAGATGAAATGGACAAGGGAGGCCAAATTGATAGTGTAGCACTAGATCTGTCAAAGGCGTTTGTCAAATTGAACCATAATATGGTAGTAAATAAAGTAAAAGCTATTGGACTGGGTGACAAAGTGATTTGCTTGGTAGAAGATTTTTTAAAAGGTAGACATCAGAAAGTTATGGTAAGAAATGTAGTATCAAAAGAAGTGGAAGTAAAAATGGGAGTGCCACAGGGTAGCGTAGTGGGACCATTACTATTCATTATTCTAATGTATAATTGTGTTGGTTGTTTACAATCTGAAATTAGATTGTTTGCAGATGACATAATGCTATATAAAAGGATAAAAACGAAAGAGGATTGTAAACAGTTGAAGGGTGATCTGGAAAGGATATGTAGTTGGGTTGGTAAACATGGGATGAATATAAATGCAAAGAAGAGTCAGCTTATCAGATACACAAATAAAAAACAAAAGGTTAATTATGAATATAAGGTGGGGAAAGAATTGCTTGCTGAAGACTTGAAATGTAAATATCTTGGCACTACATTTGATAACAAGCTTAACTGGGCAGGACACATTGGATAGGTGGTAGGAAAAGGTTTCAAAATTCTGCACTTGTTGGAGAGAGTGATGAGGGGATGTACTAGAGAAGTAAGGAATTGGGTTACATAACTTTTTTAATATTAAGAATAATACTCATTTTTATATTTAGTAACCACTTTTATTAAAGAAATTAAATCAACTTAGAGCATAGAGTATACAAACGAATGAATGCATAGATAATATATTCCCACAGAGTTTGCCAATATAAATGTATAATTACCAACACGCCTCCGTACATTTATATTGCAATCTATAGGTAACACAAGTAATTCGAATCTTAAAATTAGATTAAAGAACAAGTTCATAACACTTAATAGTTTCATTTAGACAACTTACTGATATACTATTCTCTAATTTTTAATGTTTAAGGATTCTCTCAATTTAAGAAATTTGACACTTCCCAAAGCTTTAGTTAATACATCTGCAATATTATTTTCAGACTCTATTTTAATAACATCAATAAACTTTTCTTTGACATTTTCATGACTATAATGGTATTGGACCTCAATGTGTTTAGAGTTCTTAGTAAAATTTCCATATTTAGCTATTGCTACAGTGCCTGAATTATCTTCATACATTTTTACTGGTTTACAAATTTTAATAAATAAATCATTAATTAGACTTCTTAGGAAATTGATTTCAGTTACTGCTTCTGACAGGGCAATATATTCTGCAAAGGTAGAAGATTTTGTCACACAGTTTTGTTTTTTAGATTTCCACAAGATAACATTTCCATACAATCTAATTACATATCCGGTAGTAGATTTTCGGTCTAACACATCTCCTGCCCAATCAGAATCAACATAGCAATCCAATATATCAGCGTCGTAGTTTTATAATAATTTAGTTTTAATGTCGTAGTCAAAAACAAATATTTCAACACCCTAATAGCATACTTAAAATGTGTCTCATTTACAACAGTTTTGAAAACGACTTAAATAGTTTACAGGAGAATGATATATCTGGTCTAGTACCATAACTAACATACAACAATGCTCCTATTAAATTTCTATACTTGATGTCTTCATTTAATTCACATTTTTCTAGTTTCAAATTTATTTCCATAGGTGTTTTGTGTAATTTAGCATTTTCAATATTATAGTGTTTTGCTAAAGATTCAATGTAACGTTCCTGACCTCAGAGTTAAAATGTTATTTTGTTCATAGTTATACTCAATGTCTATACCAATGTAATTTTTTACTCTACCTAAATTTTTCATTTTGAATTTATCTGAAAGCTTGTTTTTAATATTGTTAATAACATTTTGGTCTCTGCAGCAAATCAACAAATCATCAACAAATAACAAGATTATAAACAGTTACACCTTCTTCTTTTTTTAAATATAAACAGTAATCATATTTGCATCGTTCAAACTCTAGTTCAGTCAAAAAATGTTGAAACATTCATACCATGCGCGTTGGGCTCTCTTTTAGGCCATACAAAGATTTGTTTAGCTTATAAACTTTAATCAGAGCCATCTTCATAACCTCTTGGCTGCTTTACATAAACTTTTGACAAAACTTTACTATTTAGAAATGCAGGTCTCTACATCCATTTGATGGATTTCCATAGAATTCTGACAACAATATGACAATAAAAGCTTTAAGGTTGCCATTTTTGCTACAGGAGAATAAGTATCATCTACACAGTCAGTTTGTTGAAAACCTCTAACTACTAATCGGGCTTTATACTCACTTTCACTCTTCCTTTTCTATACCCATTTCACATCAATCACCCTTTTGTCCTTGGTTTGGCTTGTCAGCGAGTGTCCATGTATTGTTTTTCACTAGGCTGTTCATCTCATGGTCCATGGCTGCCTTCCATTCATTTGCATCATCGCAGTTCACCGCCTCCTGAAAGTTCTCTGGTGTCATAGCATCACAGTAGTTTACACTGATACAATAATAGCCAAACTCATCAGCAAATCGCGTTGGAGGTTTAACTTGTCTTTTTGATTTCTTCTGTCCATGTCTTCATCAATTTCTGCATCATTGTTACTGTTAGTGTATCTGTATCATTTCCTCCCACACATTCTGGATTATCCTTTTCAATTTCTTTTTCCTCTTCCAAATTTTTCTTTTTAATTCCTTTTCCTTCTTCCAAATTTTCATCTCTCTCATCTTGAAATCCACACAATTTCACGTCTTCTTCTACAATATCGCAATGTCTGGCTACTATTACTTTGTTGTTAATTAATACTCTATATCCAGTGTCTGTAGAGCCAAGTAAAATTCCAGTTTCTGCTTTCTTGTCCGATTTAGATTTTCTTCTCTCTTCTGGTATTCATACAAAGACTCTACTGCCATACATTTTCAGATACTTCATGTAGGCTTCCTTTTGAAAAATCTTTCATACGGACTTTTCTTTTCAATAGTATTAGTCAAGGTTCTATTTTTGAGGTAGGCAGCTGTTTTAATTATTTCTGGCCAATATTTTCTTCCAACTTTAGCTTCTGATAAGAGACATCTTGCCATATCCATTAGAGACCGGTTATACCTCTCTGCAGTTCCATTTAATTCGTGAACATATGCTGGACAAGGTTTTATAACGATTCCTTTCTCTCTTGCAAACTGAAAAATTCCTGAATTTATATATTCGGTACCATTGTCACAACGTAATTCTTTTATTGTCTTATCAGTGAGGTTTTGTACTTCATTAACATATTGCACTAAGCAATCACATACTTCATCTTTTGTCCGGATACAATAGACTTTAACCAGTTTGCTGTAGTCATCTATAAAACTTAAAAAGTATTTTTCACCATGGTCTCCTACTGTTTGATGAGGACCATTCAAATCTCTATGAACTATTTGTAGTATATCATCCGCTTTTCTTCTGTTATTATGAAAAGGTAAGTTATGCATTTTATTTTCTATGCATGTCACACACCTAAAATATTCTTGTTCAGTCTCTTTAGGCAATCCTTCCAATGTTTCATTCTTGCACATCATTTCTAAATTATTGAAGTTTACATGTCCCAGCGTACGGTGTAATTTCTCTTTCACAGTCATTTTACTTTTACTTAAATTTGCTTCCAAGGTATTTTCATTCACATAGCTTCTCATCTTATATAATCTTTCATCTTTAATTGCAACCCCTATAACCTTTCTATATGGGTTATATATTTTTGCCAATCTCCCCTTTGACACAATTGAGTTTTTGTCTGTAATTCTTGAGTAACTTAATAACTTCGCTTTCATTTCTTTAACATAGAACACATTTTTCAACATCACTTCTGATTTTTTTCCATAAACCATAAAATTTACCTTTATATTTCCAATCTTTTCAGCTTGTAGTATTCTACCATCACCAATTTTGACTTTTACAGGTTTCTTAATGTCTCACAAGATTCAAAGTATTCATCCGTGTTAATAATATGGTCTGTACAGCCGCTGTCAAGTAACCATTCTATTTCTCTTTTTTTGTCTCATTTTTTTTTCATTTGTTGTTGTATTATTTGCGATAGTTGTATGAAAACTATTCCCATATTGCTCATGATGATCATTTCTGGGTCGCTCATTATTATAATGTCCTCGTCGATGAAAGTTTCTTGCATTATATGTACCTCGTCCTCTACTGACGGAATATCCACGTCCTCTACTTCCAAAATATCCGCGACCTCTATTCATAGAATATCCACGACCTCGACCTCTTTGTGTATTCAGTATGAGTACGACATTCTTTTTGAAACTGACCTGGTTTAAAACAGTTTGTGTGTGACACTGATGATGTCTTAGTTTCTGCTCAAAAAGCATTAGAGCTGTCACGTAATGTCTCATTTGAATCTTCTTCGGTCCATTTCAATTTTATTTTACTTTTCAAATAATCTACTGTTCTGTCCTTTTCAGGGAGCACGTCAATCAAGTCCCCAATATGATTATAATTCTGCGGCAAAGATTTCAGCATATAATTCAGTTTTTCTTGTTCTGATATTACCGCCCCGGCTTGTTTCAGTTCGTTTACACACTTTTCAAAGTTGTCAAAGAACAAAGACACTTCTGCGTAATTTTTCAATTTGACATTTTCGAGGTTATATCGGCATACAATTTGCAAAGCCGTCGACTTTTTCAGATAAATTTCATCAAACTTTTGAATGATTTCGTAGGCCGTCTCTAATTCACTTATGTATTCCAATTGTCTGTTCGTTATTGCGCTGTAAATATAGTTGGTAGCTTGAATATCACGATCGTCCCATGTGGCATCGTCGGCAGTTTAGGTCGCATTACTACATCTTTACACTTTTTGAATTGTAGGAACTTGAGAATACGTATTTTCCAATTGCTATAGTCTGAACCATCGAAAATTGGAATGTTAATTCGCCGCCATTTTCACGTAGATGATCTTTTTATATTTTTCTTGTTTGCACACCAAAATCCTTGTTTTCACTTTAGTCCTTTTAAAAACCACACTCTGCTACCATTTTAATATTAAGAATAATACTTGTTTTTATATTTAGTAACCACTTTTATTAAAGAAATTAAATCAACTTTTGCTTACACATCTTTTGTCTTCTTGCTGTCAACCATAGCATAATAGAGCATAGAGTATACAAACAAATGAATGCATAGATAACATGTTCCTACAGAGTTGCCAATATAAATGTATAATTACCAACAAACTTTGGACAGACCATTGCTGGAATTTGGTAGTGTAGTATGGGGACTCTCATTTTATGTATCAAACACAGGAGTTGGAGATGGTGCAAAAAAGGACTGCTAGATTTGTTTCTGGAAATTATTGCAGAATGCAATCAGTGATGGATATGATAAAAGAGCTGGAATGGGATTCATTGCAAGACAGGAGGAGGATGAGGAGGCTCATGGGAGTGTACAGTGTGTATACTGGCGATGAGGCATGGAAAGGTATTGGAGTAGGTATGAAAAGTAGTGCATGGAAGGGAAAAGATGACCATAACCACAAGCTGGTACTCGATTTCAGGCACAAGGGTGTGAGAAGATTCTGTTTTTTGGTTAAGGGTGTCCGGGATTGGAATGAGTTATCAAGAGAAATGATTATTAATTTACCGAAAACATTAAAAGAATATAAGGTTAATATTTGTAGAGGGCAAATATAGATGGGTGCAGGATAGGGGGAATATGGGGTGGAGGGAAATTGCCTCCAGAGCCTGTGCTCCGTTGTAATTAAAATTAAATTCAATTAAATTCCCCGGTAAAACCCTGATGAACATAATCCTGATCCATATTAAGATTTCGATAAAAGAACAGTTGCTACTAGATCAAGGAGAATTCAGGACAGGTAAATCAGATTTAGACAACATTAGCACTTATCACATTTTATTTTATTTATGATTATCGTTGTATTTTCTGTGATGATACTCCCTCTTGATGTTCTACTTTTATATTCTTCCTTTTGTATCGTAACTAGGATACACAATCGGTTTTAATACGTGAGTGAGTAAATCTTAAGCTTACTGTTTATTCGACTCTTTCTTCATACTTCAAATAAAGAATAAACTTACATGACTTAATTCCTTTTTTTTTTATTATCATGTCATAATATCCTTAATTATCTGAATGTTTACAAGTTCTTTTTAGCAGCAACTTAAAGTTCAAAGTGAACACGACAACGGTTTTCACCAAGCTTGTCCGATCTTAAATCTGTCTTCTCTTTTTTTTTTTATTTATAAATATTACCCTAGCTACCAATTTCACAGAGTAATTATTTTCTTTAGGTAGCCTGTTATACTACACACTCAGAATAATTACAGAACATTCCACAGAGTTATATTTGGTTTTTACCAATTTTGAAAGTTGTTTCACTCTACCGAATGAAGACAAAGATGGAAAACTATGAAGACTTGTGGGACTCTTGCAATTGAACAAAATGTAAACATTCTACCATTTGGATGAGTGTAACAAAAAAGATTATAGCATCCCAGTTAAATTGTATAAATTTAAGTTTGGTATTGAAGTAGTTTTTGAGCTGAAATTTATCAGCAGTGGTTGATGCAAACATCACAAACATTCGTATGAGTTCAAAAACTCAGGGCAATCATTTTGATATACAAATCATTTGGGTAGAAAATTCAATTAAAGCCACAATTTCTTTTACAATAGTTTTGAATGCAAGCTATGACGAGGCATGTTAAATGAAGAAATTTAAGCAGAGCAATGACTCATCCTCTAAATGAATTAATTAAAGAAACCTAACTAATTCATGGCATTACCAGCCCATAAACTAAAATAGGACATTGCAGATTTCCATAAAATGAGGAAATGATATAAATTCCGGTTGAGAATTAAAGTAATTTTGATGTAAATCAATAAAATAATAAATCATAAACAAATAAATAAAAGCCTCAGATCACAAATAATAGTAGTTGCTGCTATGGAAAGGCTATATTTTAGATTTTACTCTAGATGAAACAAGATGGACAATTCCAATTAATGTTTATTTAGAGAGATTTCGAAGAAGGTTTAATATTAAAAGAACAGTGAAAGTAGCATGTAAAAAGGAATTTGGAGATATTTAATTTTAAAATACAACAATCACATAAGTCATGGTGCAAGCTTTGATACAGAAACACATTTATGGTATGACTTATAAAGAAAAATAGATAAAGGTATAAACCAAGGCTGCCCAGGTCCAAAGGCCACAATGTGGCCCACCAACGCATTTGAATTTGCCTGCCAACAGCAGTGGTATAGAATACACTAGCTCAAAAACCCCTGCCAAGATATCATTGACTTTTTTTTTTACCTTTGAATACAAGTAAAATGTGTTACTTATATCTTTGTTTTATTCAAATACTAGTGATCCAAACGAGCATGCTGGGTAAGTGGTTAAGGCTCTTGCCTCACAGTCAGGAGGACACCGAATCAAATCCCCATCCAGGTATCAAGATTTGGGTTTTCCATGGTTTTTCCAAATCAGTCCAGGCGAATGCCGGGATGATTCCTTCAGAAATGCCATGGTCAAACTCCTTCCCATTCCTTGTCCCCTGTTCTTTCCCAACTCTAATGACTTCGACGTCAATGAGATGTAAAGCCATAAGAAATAAAAACCGTAGCGATCTGGCCTGGCTTCACACGGGAGCAATTTACTAATGAATAAAATGAAAAGTGTGCTTAGCAAAAAATATACACATTTATTTTATATCATGTCTCTATCTCCATTAGTTTAAATTTGTTAGTATTTTTAATGTGTTCATCTCAACACTCAGTGATGAATGATATTTTTTGTCTTTCAGTCCAGAGAGAAAATGAATAGCGCCAATGGTTTATCAAATCTCGGGCACACCATGTACTACTGCTCATGGGGGGTGTGATGCTATCAATGATTTGTGAAGTAGTTATAATTATAAAGAATTCAGTTCTTTCGATTGAAACAGTTTTTGTTTATTGTATATTATTTTAATCCACTAGGGATTACATCGAAACTGGATATCCCCGAAGATGCAGGTTCTTTTAGGCAATGATAATCACAATCACCCGATCTACGCTTCTATGCCAATAACCACAACCTCTTGAGTATTTTTTTCCATAGCAACCTATATTGTCTTGCTTTTCTCTAAGAGTATATGTTATTAGTTTTCATCTTTGCTCAAGGAGCTAAATATTATGTTCTTTTTTCTTTTTAAAAAAATATATCTGTTATGTCACATGCCTCCTCAAGATTAGAATGGATTTTTTTTTTTTTTTAGGGAGGCACTGGTAAACTTATAGAACAAACCTTGCATCTCGTGATCACCATTTCTCTCATTACTAGTAGGATTTTTACAAACATTTTACAAGAGACATTCTCTTCTTAATACTAAAAACATAACAAAACAAACTAAAAAGCCATTTCAGAAAATACACACAAATGAAAGTCCTGTCACGGTTGCAATGTGATGCTATCGATGATTTGTGAAGTAGTTATAATTATAAAGAATTCAGTTCTTTTGATTGAAACTGTTTTTGTTTATTGTATATTATTTTAATCCACTAGGGATTACATCGAAACTGGGTAATCTCCGAAGATGCTGGTTTTTTTAGGCAATGATAATCACAAGCACCCGATCTATGCATCTACGGCGATAGCCACAATCTCTTGAGTATTATTTTCCATAGCAACCTATATCGTCTTGCTTTTCTCTAAGAGTATATATTGTTAATTTTCATCCTTGCTCAAGGAGCTAAATATTATGTTCTTTTTTCATTTATAAAAAATATTTCCATTATTTCATCGGGGGAAAGGGCCTTGCGATTTATTAATCGTCATTGTGAATGTAATGCAAACTGGAAACTGGATATGCTTAAATTGAAATGACAGGTACAATTGGAATCAGTGGTTTTCTTAGAATCAGAACATTCACACTTTTGAACTTTCTGATGATTATCATTGCTTCAATTATGTTGTTCATCAGCTTCTTAACAGCAAGTCTTATTCCATTGCGGAGTTTCAGTTGGTTCAGATTGCATAACATAATTATCACCAAGCCGACCTTGAGCTTCACATTGTGACACCACATTCCTAGGGAAATCCATTGAATTGAAGAGTTCATTGAATAATTTATGACTTTGTCTGGATCAGTAATTGAATTGATCAACTTAAATGAATGCACTTGGTCAGCAATTTTTATGTTTAAATCATCTACATCCTCATTTTCACTGCCAAAGTGTCTTGTTCAGTTAACCAATCATGGTTTTTGTAATTTGTACCAATATTTGGGAACACTTTCATGATGAATTCTTCTTTTGATATTGTAAATTGACAAAAATTAGGTGGGATTGAAATGAGGCTGGTGGAAGTGTCAACCAGAATTTTTCCATTGCCAATGTCTGTCTTATAATTGATTGGATTACACTTTTGCCAATTCATCATTTTGTAATGTGACTCGCATATTCGTTGTTAACTTGTAGGTTTTATGTATTACACACATTCGATGACTTCAAGCAAGTGTTTATTTCATCACCAGCTATTGGTCTTGGAATGTACTGGATGCATTTGGCAAAAATCACCAGCCAGTAGAGTCATCGTACCTCCAAAGAGGTTCTGATTATTGCACAAATCAATGTTCGATCAAGTACCTCCTATTCTCGTTTGAGCGCCATCGTACACTCATCCCAAATTATTATTTTAAAATTCTGTAATACTTTCGCCATTGCTGATTTTTTTTGGCAATGTTGCACGTCAGTTCATCTATCATTTGCAAATTCAGTGGCAGTTTGAGCATAGAATGAACTGTTCTCCTTCTAACAATGTGGCAGTGGTCACAGCCAGTGATATTTGTCTTTGTGTGTGAATTGAAGCTAAAACCAGTTAAGTTAGGAACATTTTTCCAGTTCTGCCAGGTGCATCCAGGAAGAAGATTCCTGTATAGACATTGTTCACTGCTATCATAAATGTGTCGTATGCGGTTTTCTGCAGCTGATTTAAAAGTGTGTTCTTACTGACTGACTCAAAGCATCTCTGAATCAAAGATATAATCAGCACCGATAATATACTAAAATATCACTTTGAAATAAAATTC
Organism: Vandiemenella viatica; assembly: GCA_031002005.1. NCBI lineage: Eukaryota > Metazoa > Arthropoda > Insecta > Orthoptera > Morabidae > Vandiemenella > Vandiemenella viatica. Next base: position 170,793,945 of record JARYHS010013630.1, on the reverse strand, counting down.
TTTTTCACAAGTTATCAATATTCAATGTGGAATTTGTTGTTGTTATGAGTTCAATTATTTTTTGCATGAATTGGTCAAGCCCTTCACAATATTGGATCAATATTCAATGTGAAATTTTGTTGTTGTTATGAAAACATATGACAGTGTCACATTTCTTTTATTGAGATTTTCATAGAAAAATACTGTCTGCATGTCTGTCTTTACCAGTGGATTTTCAAAAAAAAATTCTTTTATACAAACCTTATTCTGACAATTGTGGAAAAAAGTGCTGCCTAAATTGGTTGAACTGTTCTCAAGTGATGATTTTTCATACATGCGGCAATTGATTTTTATTTATATAGATCTATCTGTAATGGTAGGCAAATATTATGTGATCTGCAGGCTAATACAGAATCAAAATTGTGGCCCATCTCCAAAATTATTTGAGTAGCCTTGGTCTAAACACTCAAAATAAAATGGAAAATTAAAAGAAATTATGATAAGTTACTATACAAGGGATTAAATAATTTTGAAATAAAAGGAATATTTGTGAATTTATAAAACCATCACCTTAAATAATTAATAATTGCAAAAGCTAGAAGGATCTGGAAAAAAATATGTTGTCACTAAAAATTCTGGAAATAATTTAATACATGAGATGTAAAATTTAAGATCCCTTAGATATTTGGTACCATGAGTTTACTCATGGTGGGCTTTGATATATATTAGTAGAAAAATGATTTACAAAGGGGGTTCACCATTCTGCAAGATGTTTCTGAGGTGAGAATATAAATAGAGAGCTGGGATCAACTTGGCATGACAGTCAGATAACAAATTTTGGACAGTGTGGAAAAAACACATGTCAGTTAGTTCGATGGTTGGGCAATGTAGAACCTAGAATTATTTTTAAAGAAGAAATTGTTGGAGTAGAAAACTTAAGAATACCAATGGAACTCTGAAACATTTTGGTGGTGAACATGTTCAGCTTCTTTGCAGTTTAAATTCAAATGTTTGCAGGCACTAAACCCATGTGAATTACTAATACCAACAATTTCTGGTTTTCTTTGGAAGTGAAGTTGTAACAATAAATAGTTGTTCCATTGCTACAAAAACTGTTGTTAATGAGTTTTATCACAAAATTTTGAAGTGCTTCCTGACTTTCACTTCAATGAGTGAATAGTGTGATCAATGATATTTGGTCTCTTTCAGTTAACCTTCAATCTTCAAATTTGGATCATTCTGATAAACTTTGTATCCAAGTTTTATTGATTTTCTATGCAAAATAAACTCAGGGAAAATAATTTCTGGTTGGAAATTTCATTGACAAAGATATTTACTAATTACTGTTCCTTGTAGTGATAACTTACCAGTACAAGGGTTTTAAGAGAGTTGGTGACCATCTTGAGTCAGGAAAATTGCAAATAAAATATATCAGCACCAAAAGTGTCATGAAACAAATTATAAAAACACAGCTGTACTTGATAAAAGTATCTATCCACCTACCAAAGATAAATTTCTTCATTACACTCTGACAAGGGAAATCACCACCAGAACATATCCTCCATTATAATTAAATTATTATTATCATTATAAGATTATTAAAATGATGTGGGGCATATATTATAGATGTGAAATTGAATGTAAAAGGTTTCCTGTAATGGTATATTGGTGTGGAAACAGGATTAAGGCAGAAAAGTCTGGTTTCACATATTGTTCTTGATGAAACACAGTGTTATTATGAAGAAAGCAACATATAATCTGTGAAGCCAATCATCTTATCTCAATGATGTTGACTATGCATATGATATATGCCTACTTATCCAAAGGTACAGAAATATGTCAGCAAGACAGATTTCTATAAACCAGGGAGCTAGTGCTACAGGGTTCAAGAATAATGGCAAGAAAACCAATAACATGGAGTTCAGTTCAAGATCCACAAAGAAATTCTTAGTGAAGAGGTGTATACTTTCTGCTAATCTGTCAGCTGTATTAATTATATGTGATGGTTGAGCGATCTTAGGCATTCAGAGTCACATAAACAAATCAAAGGGCAACCTCCCACTACTAAGATCTGTCTGGAGATTTACGAAACTTCACAAGAGCACTGAGTTCTGCATATTTAGTGACTGCAATCCATGTAGTTAACATTCAATGTAGGCAGTGTGCTACCAACAATTCACTTTCTTTATCTCGTTTAGGCCGAAATACTTCCAAATTTGAGAGTGTATGGATAGCAGCTAACATATTCCGTCAACAGGAGTTGCGTTCAATCTTTGTAGGACTGTCTGTGCTTAAAGAACGACAATAAACCTGAACTTTTATTGTAACCTCTGTTTCATTGCCAGTAACCTTTCTAATCCATATCAAGCTACCACCACTTAAGCCATAAGAACTTCACGCAGCCTTTTGTCATAAACTATAACATCTATAACTAATAGAATTTTTAGTCTACACAGTTTGGTGATACTGCCGCAACAGCAATTACCTAGTCTCAGAAAAGAAGCTATCATAGTTAAAACCAATGTAAAACTGGGTGAAACACTAAACCAATCTATCACATCACTCCTGCAAGACATTTAAGTGAAAGCTGCTGTATTGGCTAATCCTTGCAATTTAACTAGTTCCAATGGAGTAGTGAGCAGGTTTCAGAGAAGGAAAAACCTGCACATGACAGATTCTTAATCTCACACTCAGAAAATAACAGTTACAACGTCCATTGATCTGGAATTTTCTTGCAATACTATCAACCACCAAGCACTGATGCAGAAGATCTGTATGCTTACCTATGATCAAAGTTTCATCAAACTTATCAAATATTTGCAGATTGAGTCAAGTGAGATGTCAAAGAAGTGCACTATCACATGGCTAGCATCCTTTCCCCTGATCTATATGGAACATACACCAACATCTAGACATTTTATGCTCAGACCCAAAACTTTTTGTGTGTCATTGTCTTAACACATCAAGAAAAGAATTTTGAAGCTGTGAAATTCCTTTTATCTCCCTAACTCTTTTATTTAAGATGTGTGAATTTTAGTTTCCTCTCAAGATCATACTTAGACTTTTCTTATAGACTCAAATTTTGGTTGTTCTTACTTAGGAACTGAAGTGTTAAGTCAGCCATGCTTACCAGTAGACCCTGTGTTATCGCCACTAGTGGCATTGGTAATAGAGGGATCGGAGTCCTCTAAAAACATTTAATAAGATTTATCTTTCATCTTTTCATTTAAATCCTCTCCATTGCTCTTTGAAACATCTGATTTTTGTTTTTCTGGTCGATTAATTTTCCATTTTTCAATGAGTTTACATGTTTTTGAAATACTTTTGGTACCAATTTCATTTTAAAAAATGCATGGGACACTAAGGTTTGCTGCAGTCTCAAACTGCAAAAACTTTTTGAGATGTTTATTAGATTTTCTTTGATGACATCTGACGAAGTGCTACAATGTTTTAGATTTTCTATTTTAGGACATTTTACGATATGCTGGATTGTGCTTAGTTCAGATACTAGACAATTATATTAAGTGTTTTAGTCCCCTTGCAGACTTTGAATAGCTTCTGTTATTGGATTTGAATAGTCCTATATTCACAAAAAAAAAAAAAAAAAAAAAAATGTATTTCATGGTCCTTAAAAAGCAGTAATTTAAGGCTTTTTATAGTTTCAATAAGATGCTCCATCACTGGTAAAAGGATTTTTACGGAATTATAATACAATTTTCATTGTGTTGTGCATAGAAAAATTGGCACCTCTCTACCAATTCCAAATATGTTTCACATGTTTTTAATGATCTAGAACAGCGGTAGGCAACCTTTTAGCAGGCAAGGGCCACAAGGTGGCAAAACAAAGTAAATGTGGGGCCGCACATACACAGTAATAAAAACGAAAACTCAGTTTTAAAATTTTAATAATACAAATGAGGATACAAATGAAGAAAAGTTACAAAATTGATCTTCTATACTAAATTCAGTGTGACGTTTGAGGTTGCATTTGACTGGTTATTTTTTTGTATGTCAGCTTCCATGTTAGAAGTTTAAATATGTAATATATCACTTAAATGCTCATCTATGAGGCGAGAAGTGTATTTATTTTTTCGATAATTGACGATTGAAAAAGTTTTCTCGCATAAATAAGTGCTTCCAAAAATTGAAATAAACTGCTGAGCAAACTTTTTCAATTTGACAAAATCAGACGGCAAGCTACCATAAAATTTGACCAAATCATTCATCTCATAAAAGTCGTTTTTTAGACTCTCATTGGATTGAAGTTCAATCACATTTCTTTGTAAATTACTGGGTACTCCCTCAACATTGCATGAAAAAGGGTTAGCAAAAATCTTCAGTTTGCTCGAAACCTTCTCGAAATCACCAAATCTGTTACTGAATTGACCTTGTAACTCCATTAAAATGTCTTTCATTTTCTCACTATCCCAATTAAAATCAATGCCAGCGTCCTCAACAGCCTTTAGACTTTCGGGAAGTAATGTAATTTTTTTTCTTTAATATGTTTTATGAAGAGCTGGTTTTTGGTTTGGAACGCCTTTACGTCTGTATGCATATCAGATATTAGTTTGTTTTTCCCTTCAAGCTTGATATTCAGCGTATTTAATTCATGAGTTAAATCTGTCAAAAATCCAAGATCTATTAACCATTGAGGGTCTGTTAGCTCTGGAACAGATTTATCTTTCTGATTCATAACAGTGTTGATTTCTTTTCTGAGAACGAAAAATCTTTTCAGTAATGCACCTCTACTTAACCATCTTACTTCTGAATAATAAACGGCATCTTGATGATCTGCTTCCATTTCGGATAGAAACTCTCGGAATTGAAGTTGTGTCAACCCATTATTTCTGATATAGTTTACAGTTGATATCACGATGTCCATTACTTTTCTCCATGAAACGACTTTGGCACATAACACTTCTTGGTGGATAATGCAATGAAAAATAACGAGATTTCACATCCTATCTCTGCCAATTTTGTTTTAATTCTAAACACCAGGCCCTTGTTTTGCCCACTCATGATTCTACCTCCGTCAGTTGTTAGACTTACAAATTTTTCCCATGCTAATTGCATTGATGTCATTTCCAGTTCTAAGTGACACAACAAATCTTCCTCCCTAGTCGTTCCCTTCAAACTACATAACTGTAAAAGTTCCTCACAGACGTTGAAATATTTATCAATTCCACGAAAAAATATTAGAAGCTGGGCAGTATCTGACACATCATTACTTTCATCGGTAGCTAAGGAGAACCATTCAAATTGTTGTGCTTTTTCCCGAAGTTTTCCGCATAAATTAGCGCCCATATCTTCAGTGCGCCGGGTACAAGTTCTGGCAGATAAGCTTATATTTTCAAATTTCTTTTTTTGATCTGGGCATACCTCTTCAGCCATAGATAAGGTACATTGTTTTTTTAATTCACTGTCGGTAAACGGACGACCAGACTTGGCAAGTATTTGCGCCACCCTTAAACTCGCACATATATTTGACTCATTACTTTGAATTTGCACCTTAAAAACACTTTGTCGGTTCTTGAATGAAAATTTGAGTGAGTTGATTTTGTTTTCCCAGGAATCACCAACTAGGCACTCAAATTTTGCTTTATGCTTGGTATCATAGTGACGTTTAACGTTATATTCTTTTTGTATAGCAATGTTTTTTTTGGCATATTAAGCAAAGCGACTTTCCATTGCAATTAATAAAAAAGTGTAAATCTGTCCATGCATCGTTAAACACTCTATTTTCTTCAATTAACTTCCTCTTTTTTTGTAGCCATCAGTAAAACTTATAACCAACAATGCCAAATACACGCTGTAAGAATAAAAGCCGTTTTGAAAACATGTCATTTAATTTCGCTATGTAATTGTATCAACTATCAATATCTCACACCTAGCGAACTGTAAACAAAATAGTAGGTATTCGTATGTCACAGAACAATAATTATATCGTAGGTACAGGTCTGCGGCGACGGCGTGCACACATTAAATAACTTGTTTCAATCAATGACACAGCCACAGCGGACGGACGGAGGGCAAGCGAATGAAGATTATTGTCAACGCTGACCTATTGTTTCAATCACAGGAGAGAGTGGGGGAATCGTTCCTGCTCTGTTCGCGTAGTTCATTCACTGCGCTGTTAGATCACGTTCACTCTTTTATGCATTTTTATTTTATAATATGGGCATTCGATATGATTTTTATAAGACAGACACGGGCCGAAATAGAGAGGACACAGGCCGCATGCGGCCCACGGGCCGCGCGTTGCTGACCGCTGATCTAGAACATTAATTCCATAATGCCTGGCACTTGTGTATTTTTTCACCAGTGTGGATCTACAATCATTATGCCTTTGATCACTTATTTTTATCTCCTTATCAGCAGCACCTACCCTAAAAGCAAGCACAGTTGTATCCCTATCATAACTAGAAGTTGGATCCATTAGAGCTTTAGCTAACAACTCAGAAACTATTATCTTGGTTCTCCAAGTGGAGCCGCATCGATTTATTTAAATCTAACATTTCTGCCATCATACTTTCATGCTTTCATCAGAAAGTACCCCCTTCTACCTTCTATTTAGATGTATGTGATGCTTAGTGAAATTCTTCATACCAATGGTGTCCACAGGCACGATCTCCAAAACAGAAGTAATGCCCTTTCCAAGTAGCAAGTCTGTTTCCCCATTTCCACACTTCACATCATGGTTCAACAGTGGTCAGTCATGGTGACTTAAGACCTGCTTGAGTTCTACCTGGTATCCCATGTCTCTTTCACCACCTTCCTCAGATCACTGTCGATACTATAACTTGTGTTCCTATCAAGACTATTGACAGCACCTCCCACTGTCACTGCTCTATTGTCATTAGTGAAATTCCTACAAAGTGATCCTATACACTCTATTATGTGCCCTAATGTTGCATTAGGTTTGGAGAAGCTTGTGTCCTGGTAGCCTGTATGTACCTGATTCTGGTTTACAGGACCAACACCTCTCCCATGGCTACTATCTAATAGCAGAACATTTTTCTTCCTATTTTTTCCATCCACATCTCTTAATATAGGCCTGCTGCACCTAACCTACTCCTATATATATATATATATACATACAAGGCTCTCCCCATTTGTCTTTGGTAACAGGTCAAACCTATTTCTCCCCACAATTTCTAAAGTTTCTGGCTTCTTCATCCAGTAAACATATTTCCCCTATGATCTGTTATCAGCTCCCAACCATCCTTCTCACCTTCCTTATTAAACCCACCATCCCTATTTTCTGCTTCTAATCGCTGAGCATCCACAGGCTGAGTCTACATAGGTAGAGTCTCCACTGGTAGAGCCTCTACAGGCAGAGCTCTGACAGGTTGAGATTCCACAGGCTGAGCTTCAAGGGACCTGGCCCTTTCAAGAAATTCCATGTTCATTTCGCCCATCTCCTTAATCATTTCGTCCTGCCCTAAATTTTCCTATCCTGCTATGAAAGTTTTCTATCCCTAAAACAGAGCATACAATACCACAGAAGAACCTCATTTAGTTGCCTTTTCCCCTCTGCCCCTCATTCCCAATGATACCACTTTCTACAGCCACCAGTAGCCAACCACACATCAGCAACAAGTGCCACACTTCCCAGGCATGGTTTTCTCAAATAAAACCTACTAGAATCAATTAAATGAACCATAATGATTAAATTACGATATTCTATTTATCTGAAAATTAATTAATGTTCTAATGAAAAAAACTTTTGATTGAAGCTTTATTCGTGAATAGCTTTACTGGTGAAAATTACTTAAAAGCCAATAAAATAAAACTTACATGGGTTGATACTTTTTAGTGCTAGTGTGAATGGTAATTAATCAGCAATTTACAAAAAAGAAAAAACTGGTTTTTATATATCAAGAAATGATTGTTTTAATGTATTTGAAAATAATTAAACAACAATTATATTTCAGTCAGAACAGGCCAACGAATTTAACTTATGCTTATGAATTTCAAAACTTAACTGACTGTGAAATTTAAAATAGTGATATTGTATAATCCTACTGAGAGTAACACCAATAGTTGTTTACGAATTATTATTGTTATTATTTATTACTGGCAAGTAGTTATTTTAATGTTTCAGATCTAATTAAATAACAAAATGTTATATTTTGTATAGAACAGCTCCTACTATAGGTGGTAATACAGTAACCTCATCAATCAGAGTTCAAACTATAGATTTAATTAGATATTGTATATAAGAAATTAAAATTGTTAAATAACTTATACTACAGTGTATTCTATAACATTCTTACTAAACTAACTACCAAGTTATATATCAATAAAACTTAAACAAAAGAGACTGTCTTACAACAATGACGCGAATCTGAAACTTAATTCTTCTCTCTAGCAATAATCCAAGCAATTTAGTTGAGAATTTAAGGATTTTAATGAAATTTAGTCTACAAAACCTAGCTAGTGGTACAGCAAATAGAAGTTACGTGAGCATCCTTCACACTTGCAACCAACTATCAGTCCCTGTAAAGTTAAATCTATAGTGGATATATACCTACTTAAATCAAATAAAAAATAACATGATTCGCTACTTTATTTACAATTCAATACTGTTGACCTTGTTTCTGATTCAATAATAATAATTTTACTTCATCACACTAAACATAATTTGACATGATAATAATTGGCATGGAGAAAAGAAAAGAGACAATAGACAGGATGAAGGCAGGCAAAGATAACTGAACCATACAACCTCATCCTTTGATATCTGTTTATGTATTTTACAACTGTGTTCCATTTTTGTCTTTGTCTTTTTGATGCCATAAAGCAAAAAGAGACACATAAATAGTTTTTAGTATTTCCAAAATAAAACGATAACTAGAAAAAGTATGTAAAGATACAAAATAAAGATTAAGGAAAGTATTTTAGATACAAGATGAAAATATTTATTTTGTATCTGTATTTCGAAATTCTTTTATCTCAAATAAGTCACATCTCTGGCGTTGAATTACCCATCTTCAATGGGTTTTAGTAGATTATGCACTCATATGTCCTGTCTCTTAGATAAGTAAGGTTACTAACTGAAATATTGTAAAGTCTGTTGGTGTTTTTTTATATATATAATCTTTTTATTTTTCTCCATCCTAAACCTTTTTTATTATTATTATTTTTATTAATGGCAGTTTCATTTCCATCATTATCTAATTAGTATTACAGTAATGTTTTCTGTAACTGTGATGTAGTTCTTAGTGACATAATGGTTTTGTTTTTAACCTGTGATAGAATTCTAATAAATGAACCTGAGTGACATGATTTTTTTTTTTAATAAGCTTATAAGATTACTCCTCTTCAAATATAACTTGACACAGTTTAAAAGAAACAGTGCCAAGCTGTTAAGATTATATATATATATATGGGTTGTTAGGAAACAAAGGCACTAAAAGCGGATATATTAAACATTGGATAGGATAAAAAACCACCGCTTACCAAAGAAGGGAATTCCAGCGGCGTTGGTACATGAAAAAAAACACGAACATACAAAGAATAGAATTTTCGAGCATGGCTCTTCCTCAGTAGAAGTGAGATGGCTGCACGCAAGTGCTGCCGGCGTGTGATTAATATGGTATTCTTGTGTAATACCTATAAATAATGCTGCTAATATGATTAAATGTTTCCACTATTCTTATTAACCATTATGGTTTACATATAACTTTTAAATTAAAATGTTTTGCTATCATTCCATATTTATTCTATTGGAATAACATTAAGGTATTTATGTAACAAACAGTGGATTCTTAGTGCACTTTATCTCCATAATAAAGTGATTTGTGTAGTAAATAGAAGTCTTTATACAAACACTACCCAAATAGAAAATATATGTTAACTTGCCCTTTTGCAGACTGATTCACATAACACCATCATATAAACAACTTAGTAACTCAAGTTTATTAAAATGTTCATGAATTCTCATGTTATTAAGGTTGACAAATTCATTTAACTCAGATAACAATTTTGGTTATATGTATTTTACATAGATATTGTTTGGTGAAAATAAAACTTTACTGATGGATCTAACCTAATTGTTACAGCCATTGGCGAAACATTAATGATGCTCAGGAGAAGTACTTGATTCAGATAATGCCTCCAACAGATTTGATACCAGAATTTATTCGCAGTTTTTGCAGTGAACAAAATCTTTCAAATGCTGGAATTTTGTTTGATGACAGTTTTGGTAAGCTCTCTTTAGTAAATACATACATTAGCTTGATTGTGAAGCCTGTTATAAAATATTTTTGATACCCTTTAGGATACTGAAAATGCTGCTTGGTTCATATACTATCTTTTGGTCACCAATCTGCTTACTAATATTACTGTAACAGATGATGGTGCAGAGGTTATACATCCAAATAAAAAAAGTCACTGCTGTTACTGATTTGATATATTCTTCAAAGTTTGATGTAGTTAATACTGGTATCAGATCACACATTAGAAATATCATTGAAAGTGAATTGGACAATTCATAATCACTTGGGAAAATTGCAGATTATTCTTCAGGTCACTCTTGTAAACATCTTTAGATTTGCACCCTAAAATTTATAGTGAGCTTTGAATGTCTAAACACACCTAGTATTAATTTAAATGTCATAGTAAATTAAGTTTCAGTCAGTGAATTTAATTTTAAGTTTCTTTTTCTATCGAAACAAATATTATAGTACATGAAACTTTTTCTGAGGCAGGATGATAAACTTTCAGTGACTACATTTTGAAACTTTCACTTGTGTGATGTGATACATATGGTAAGATTAAGACTGTAGGCCTGATTCTGACTGGAGTAGCATTGAAAATTACCAGTTTACATACTCGCTGGCTAAGAATGTTCTGGACTTGCAGTATACCCCACTACACTCTTATGAATTATAAAAATTTCATTTTCTCATGCAACACTATTTTTAATTGGAATTTTCCAAAGCATTTATATGTTGTAGTATGAATTATTTGGAATCTTTTAGATTATGACAAATGTTCTTGTAAGTTTACTTGTTTAAGAGTTATTAATTTTTAAAAGCCCCATGTGCTAATGTCATCAAGCTTTCAATTTTAAATTCCAATTTTCTTCCTTTAAATCTCAAAGTACTGTTGAACTGCTACATCATTATTATTAAATGACTCTTTCTGCCTATACTTTTATCTGCCTAGCTTTTTCTTTTTTCTTTTTTTCTGACATAATTGAAATCATTTACTTTACTGAGAACCATACTTAGAATTTATCTAGACTATTTTTAGTCATAATGGTTGTCTTTATGTTGTCAATATGCTGCGATTTTAATATTTGAGTTTTAATTAATTGATGATTTTAGATTTAATACTTTTTCCTTGTTTGCCCCACACACATGGCAAAATAAAACTTGATATATCTCTTTAAATAAAGTTTTACACCCATACATTTTACACCTCAAATTACTTACAGTTTTATGCTTTATTAGTGTAAATGAGTGTAGAAAAATCATTTGACATTAGAGTTTGAACTTTCTAAAACTTATATCTCCTGATGAAAATGATTATATTCTTAGTTGAAAAGTGATTGACTATTGAGAAAATATTTATAAAGTTCTTTACTATATAACTCCATAAATGTGATATTTTGGGATATGCCTTTCTCATAAAAATACAATATCTGTGAAAATTGCAACATCCAGAAGGGAAGGTCTAAATCACTCTAAAATCAGAGTATTTTTACAACGGTGCAACCATAATAAGTTACTAAGATTGCTGAGAAATGCAAGTAGAGCCAGCAGCATCCTCTTTTGTGGGACTGGACAGGTCAATATTATGCGATGGAAATGTTCAGGAAAGTGTTAGTAAGCCTTGCCAATATCAAAGGGTGCAATATCAGCATGTGAGTGAGCTTGAACATGGTAGAATGGTAGATCTCTGAGAAACCTGTTTTTGTACCACAACAGTGTGGCTCTTGGAGTGCATTCTGCTATGACAGTGATGTGTGTGTGGAACCAGTGGATAGAAGAGGCTTGTACACAGTAATCAGCGGGTACTGGACCATACAATGTGTGGGATGACCACCATCTTGTCTGTATGGCCATAAATGGCAGAAAGCTTCACCCACAAAGTTGGAGAACTGATATTTTATGGACTTGTCTGTGTCGATAGCCTACTGTAGGCTGGTATGCATACAATTGCCTCAGACTGCAATGTGCATGTGAATTCCACTACTTGCATATTGAGTTGTAAAATGGAATGTTTTGGATGATTCCCTCTTCAGTGATGGCCACACTTGGCATGGTGAATTCAATAGGATAGACTGCATTATTGAGTGGTATAGTGGAAAAATACCAAGACTGATGTGGTTTGGAGTGCCATTGGTTAAAACATGCGATTTCAACACCATTGTATTGAGTGAAATCTGAACAGCAACTGCTACTTCAGTAAGGTTTTAGAGCCCAAGGCACTGGACCCCTTGCATTCAGCTTCACATGGCCAATTTCAGCAAGCAATGTGCAAGCCTTCTTTGAAAAGTGACATGTATCACTGCTTCCCTGGTATGCTCATTCACCTGATATGTTGCTCATCGAACATGTCTGGGATGTGGTCAGTTGGCAATTTGTTTGTTACGGTTCTCCTACAACCACTGTCAATACTTTGTAAATAAGCCTACAAACCATGTGGCAGTGTGTTCCCCAGCAGCATATCTGGGTTCTCTATGAGTCCATGTTACAACATGTAGAGTCTCTGATTGCAGCATGTTGCAACTTCACACTGTACATAATTCTCATGGTTCAAGTGCATGTATATTTCTGCAATTGTAATCATTTGTGTATTGTCTTGTTCCTGATAAATTTCGTTGTAATCCTTCTTGGTGTTACACACAAATAGTAGTGTAGAAACATTTTTCAGAACTTACATAAAGAGTCTGTGATCAATGCAGCCAACCTCAGGTGCCCTATTTGTACAAGTAACATTGTATTCTTTATGTGTGGGAAGTGGTTTTTTTTCCATTCAACATAGGTGAGTGATGAATGTATCTTATCTTGCCTCTCCATATTAATATTGCATAACAGTGTTTCTTACTGCTCCAATGATGCTGCTATGCACTGTATATACATAATAAAATGTTAATATTCCGAACATGTTCACTATTTTACAGAAACTTCAGTTCTATATACTAGTGAATTTCAATGGATGATTTGTGGACCATTTTTGGTATGAATATTAAAAACTTAATTTGAATAGAATCAAAACTATTATATCAAAAACTACATTATTAAAAATTGTTAATATGAAATAGATACTATACTCATAATATACAAATCTAAAAGCAAGCATTAACTGCTAGCATATAAGCCAAACTTTTTGAACACCAGGAATAAATCAATGATCAGGAAAAATTCTCCAGTATGTGTTGATATGACTGCATTTTTACTAAATTAGAAAATAGTCTAATTAGTAATATATTTCCAGTTTGCATCAAGAGAGTGCCCATTCATTTCAGAATTGAATTAATGACAATTTTCTGAGGGTGAATAAACAATTTTCTCTGGTAACTAGCTGAGTTAGTCCATCGTTTAAACACAGTCACTTGACAGTGGCGGCAGAGATTGTGACCTCTGAAACATCGTGTTTAAATGATGGACTAACTCAGCTAGCTACCCGAGAACATTTTATTCATTTACAATGCCGAGAAAAATCTCCAGTCATATATAATTATCTGAGGGTGTTTCTAAATGTGTAAGGAACTATAGTAGGGGCCAGTAAAAATATTGGTAGGATTGATAACATAAGACTGGTGAAATGGAAATCAATATAACATGTCCAATTATGTTACATTTCTTTTATTTTGAACATATAGGCCAGTGGCAGAAGTAGCAGCTGGCCCATAGTATCATTATTATTCAGTCTGGTCAGGAAATAATTCACTTTTAATAGCTCAATTCCATTTTTATATCTGGAATTATAATAGGAATTCAAAACAAACTTTTATATTTAATACCTAGGTGACTGATCCTTGCTTGGCATCTTTCAATTTTTGTTCAACATACAAGATTTTCCATGAAGTTTGATTTAAGTTATTTTTCTTAAAGGCTTCCTGGGCAATTTGAATTGAATAATTCCTTCCTCTGAACATATATCAGTAGGCTTACTGGTACCTGAAAATTCTATGAGATGAGTTAAGAGCCATTTGCTTGACAAAAAAATTCTAGAATTGCTCTCTTTTTTGGAATCCTGTTAAAAACTTGAAATTCAAAATGTTACCTACATATGAAATTTCATCCAAATTGCTACAGCCATTTCTGAGATCATTCTGTTTGCCATCTCATAAAATGCTTTCAAAGAAAAATTCTATTGTTATGTTAAATAGAAATCTTAGTACTAATCAGGGATTATTAATGGTACAAGATCAGTGGTAATTCATTCAGATGAGTATATCATCAGTGCTAAATTCATTCACAACAATAAAACTATGCTCATACCTTGCATTAACCTCACACCTTCTGATCCAACTGTGATTTTCCAAAAGATAAGAAAACAAATCCCAATAAAAGTTACCTTTGCAATAGCCATTAATAAAGCACAAGGTAAGACACTTCAAAGTGCATGATTGTATTCAACACAATCTGTTTTTCATATGAACATCTGTACGTGATTTTTTCATGCATTTGTAGATTCAATTAATCTTTATATTTGTCTTAAAGGTACATAAGGTCAGAAATTAAATGATAAAATTATAACTGCTAATATTTTTTCAAAGAAGTTTGAAAAAACCACATCTGCAAAAGTCTATCTTAAAATATCTGCTTTTTAAATGTTTTACAATTGAACATGTAATATATAATAATAATAACTTTTTACAATAGGACTGATATTTAAATCTACTGTTCAATATAAAATACCTTTCATTAATAAATATACTTGCATTTACTTATTTCCTAATTATTATATTTCATTTGATGACTGACCATTATACTGTACAAAATATTCGCATGGTGTAGCGGTACCACTTTGTGTTTGAAAGTAGCGCCGGTTTGGGACGTCATCGGCACCATGTCCGTGGCCACGGAAGGGTGAGCCCTGGGGGCCGCATGGTGGGTGTTGTGGGAGCCACAAGGTGGGCAGTCGGTCGCAGGACGTGGAGAAGTGTGGTTGGTGTTAAGTTGAAAGTTGTATATGAGTGAATGTGCGTAAAAGGTGTAAAAATAGCCGTTCTACTTTAACTGGATCTGCAACTTTGGAGTGAGAAGTCCGATAAGTTTATAACATTGGTGGTGTTGGAAAAATGAAGGCAATGAATTAAAATTAGTTTTGTGAAATAACTGTTTATTCATTCAGTACCTAGTCTTTAAATTTTCTCAGTTGGTAACTGAGTGGCGGCCGGTCAAGAGAATCTGTATCTTAAGAAGGAACTTGCGGTAAGAGTTTAAACTTGCACATTATATTTCAGTGTGCGAGATTGAGAGTAAAGCATTCTGGTAGCTGATGTGAGTGGACGACCCACGAAACTGCAACATGTCGTTCGTTCAGTGACCAGAGCAGTTTCTGCGAGTTTTTATTTAGAAATTCCGGAAATTGTGCGTGTTGAAGTAGGAATTGGCTATTTTGTACAAACACGTGTGAAAGGCGGGAACTTAATGACGTCACGAGACAACGGATTTGAGCGACAGAGCATCTTTGGCTCGAGTGGAAGAGTCGATTTCGGCGGTAGGCGGTACAACTTTGGCGTTGGTGAACGACGCCGACGATTGCTACATGCGGGGCATCTTTGGAGCTGACCGAGACGACAACAACTTGCCTGCGTGCTGAACAACTTTGGCGATATCAGCTGGCTGGCTGATCGACGCGGAGCGGGAAATTTGGAACGTCTCCGAGGAACAACGGCAGTTAAAGATAAGGGGAAACTAATTATTAACTTGTTAGCAACACGAAAACTTTGATTGTATTGGATACTTTTGTTGTTAACCTCAAAGTGAAAGATAAACTATTTCGTTTGGTGCAAGTGAAACTTTAGTTTGGTTGAAGCATCTAAATTAGACCAACAGAGAATTTTGTTTAAGAGAACATAAAGATTTTTTTGAGTAAACTTTACAGGGTCTTGCTTTTGTTTTTCATAAATTGAGTATTGCTTTTAGAAGGATATCCTACAGTTTCTTTTATTACAGTTTCAGTTATTTTCATAACATTTCTTAATTACTGCGAAATTTTTTCTCTTGGTCAACATTGTTTTAATTTGTGATATTTTACTGATATGTGATATATACTTTTGAATATTTAAACCATGTGTTAAGGGCATTCTCTAAGGAATAGTGTGATTTACGCATTTTTGTATAAATTTTCTTGGCTTTGCTGGTATATTGTTTAAGAGAAAATTATTTAAAATGGAAGGGGAAGAACTATTTGAAAGTGGGGACCCCTCATGTCAATGTAGAGATATCAAATTCTGATAACAGGTCACCAGTTCTGAATGTTACATCTCCCAGACTAGATATTCAAATACAAGACAGTCAAACTTTTGTACAAAATGCAGAAATGGCCACCCCAACTTCTCCCATCTCAGATGTTACCTTACCACTTCTAGTGAATCCTTCAGAACTTGCAAACGATTCTTCTACCCAAATGAAAGTTTTCGAGGTTTCACTAATGGTTCACCATCTGAAATTAATCTCTCCATGGAACCCTGTTATGGTGGGCAAGACCCAGTGAACTTTCGAAATGACATGTTGATGCAGTTGATGAATATGATGAAAGAACAATCTGATAGTATTAACCGTCTGGGCAAACAGAACCACTTGTCAGTTTTCTGCTATGGAGAAGCAAATTTCCACTTTGAAAGAGCATATTAGTGATCAGGTGTCCAGTCTTAGCAACAAAGTTGAGAACTATAAGCAAATTGCGAACAAATACACAAAATGTACATGATGCCATAAGCAAAAAATTGGAAAATCAATCAGCTGTTATCAGTCAAAGACTACACACACTTGAAAAACATTCAGATGCATTGGGTAGTAAAATAGAATCCTTACAGGATTCATGGGATTTCAAGAGAAGGAGAATAGTCAAGACATGTTAGATA
>JARYHS010013630.1:170750365-170775913 GCA_031002005.1 Vandiemenella viatica | reverse complement strand
ACACCCTTAAGCCTGCAATTAAGTTCCAATTTGTGGACATGGTAATATTTTCCCTTTCATGCACCTCTCTTAATTCTTCCATCAATATCTTTCCACACCTCATCACCAATATACACCTTGTACACTCCCATAATTCTCTTCACCCTCCTCCTGTCTTCCATTGAATACCATTCCAGCTCTGTTATCATATCACTTACTAATTGTGCTCTGCAGTAATATACAGAGCCAAATCTAAGAACCCTTCTTTGTGCACCCTCCTACTACCTGAAAGGTGGGTCCCAGGCTACACTATCATATTCCAGCAATAGTCTGACCAATGTTTTGTAACCCAATTACCTTACTTCTATAGTACATGCACTCATCACTCTCTCCAACAAAAGAAGGATTTTGAAACCTATTCCTACTACCTGATCAATTTGTCCCACCCAGACGAGTTTTTTTATCCGATATTATACCCAGGTATTTACATTTCAAGACCTTAACAAGCAATTTGTTCCCCAGATTATAAGTATAATCACTGTTTAGTTTTGTATTGGTGTACCCAATAAACTGACACTTCTTTGCATTTATCTTCATCCAGTGTTGACCTACCCAGCTAGATATCCTGTCGAGATCACCTAGCAGCTGTTAACAGTACTCTGCTGTTTTGATTCTTTTATTTAGCATTATGGCATTCACAAACAACCTAACTTCTGATAGTAATCCACCAACAGAAACATTATTTAAACTGACAAATAGCAATGGTCCCAATATGCTACCCTATGGCATTCCCATTTTCACTTCCATTTCATTGACACTGCATTTTCTACCCTGACTATTTGCGTTATAACTTTAAATAGTTCTTCTACCCAATAAATTACTTTTTCACTCACCCAAATAGTGTTTACCTTATTTAACACCACTTTGTTGCTCACTCTATCAAAAGCCTTTTAAAGATCTAGTGCTGCACTCTCAACTTCGCCTCTCTTGTCACCTTCATCTGAAATGTCTTACACATAACCTATTTAAATAAGAAAAGAAAGGGAAATTAACCCACCACATACCAAAGTGGACGGATGCGATGAGAGAACACTAATGCTGACAAACAAACAACACAATATTTCGGCATATGCCTTGCTCACAAATAGAAAAAACGGGCCATTAGGCTCGGAACGTGTGTGCACACCGAACGTTACCTAATTACGTCATTAGGTAACGTTCGGTGTGCACACACGTTCCGAGCCTAATGGCCCGTTTTTTCTATTTGTGAGCAAGGCATATGCCGAAATATTGTGTTGTTTGTTTGTCAGCATTAGTGTTCTCTCATCGCATCCGTCCACTTTGGTATGTGGTGGGTTAATTTCCCTTTCTTTTCTTATTTATATCGCCTAGAAGCCACTTCCATTTTCCTTAGTTACATAACCTATTTACTGAGATTTGTATGATTATTCTTGTCTAAAGCCATGTTGTCAACTTCAAAACCATTTATGTTCCTCACAGATACCTGTGATGTGGTTGCATACCAACTTGTACATTAATTTACCTACCACTGATGTTAAACTGACTGTCCTGTAATTTTCGACCCTCTCTGTCACACCTCATTTATGGACTGCTACTATTATCACACTTTTCCAGTCCTCTGGAAAACAGAAAGTATCAAGACTCAATTTAAATAACGCTTCAATATAAGGTACAATGTCAGACCGTTCTAACTTTAAGATATCAATAATAATTTGATCTACTCTAGCTTCTTTATGCTTGTTTAGATTTCTTAGTTCGTTCATGAAATCCTCAGGATAAATTTCAAATTTCTTAGTCTGCTCATTTCTAACTGAGTTGTTAAGCCCATTCACTCATTTACACCCTCCCATACCTGACTCATCATCCCTAACGGTCTCAGCAAACGAGTTACTCAAAATCTCTGTCTTTTCAAATCCTCAGTAATTTTTTCTCCATCCTTATTTATAATTGTTTCAACACCCTCTATTCTCCCAGTTTTCTAACATAGCTACAGAAATTTTGTAAAGTGAAAATTTTGCATGGAGTTATGCAACATTCACATTAACTTGATCATGTTGCCTGTATAACTGATACCTTTACTCTAAGATGCTAAAGTTCTTTAAACTGGCCGTCAAACTATTAGTTTACCCTGTAATAGCTAAAAGTTTTATGAAGTAAAAGCTGGTATCAGATTATTCTTGTTGAAAATATTTAAAAGGCAGAATTGTCCTTCATAATCACATAAGAAGATATATGTTATCCTTTGTAGCAGAACAGAAATATTTTCATAAGAAAATTATATTTTTGCTTTCTGAGAGTAGATAGAAATTAATAATATATGTACTCTTAGAGAGAAAAAGCAATAAGATATAAGTTGCTATGGAGATTAGGACTCGTGAGATGTTAGTTATCAGCGTAGATGAGTAGATGGAATGCTCAAGATAATCATTGCCAAAAAACGAACCTGCATCTTCCGAGAATAACCAATTTCATTGTAATTCCTAGTAGATCTGAATAATATATAATAAACGATATATTTTGGATCTAAAGAATTGAGTTATTTATAATTATGATCAGTCCATCAGTATGATGTCAAGCAGCGCAAAGCGTTACATGGCAACCGTGACAGGACTTGCATTTGTCTGAATTTTTGGACACGATTTTTTAGTTCATTTCATTTTGTTAGTATTAAGAAGAGAATGTGTTGTAAAAAGTTTTGTAAACAATTCTACTAGGAATAAGAGAAGTGGGGATCTCAGAAGATCGAGATGCAAGGTTACTCTTATAAGTTTACCGATGCCTTTTCAAGTAAAGCCATGATAAACTAGAGGAAGCATGTGGCAGAACAGAAATATTTTCATAAGAAAGTTTTATTTTTGATTTCTGAGAGTAGATAGAAATTAATAATATATATACTTTTAGATAGAAAAAGCAATAAGATATAAGTTGCTATGGAGATTAGGACTCGTGAGATGTTAGTTATCAGCGTAGATGAGTAGATGGAATGCTCAAGATAATCATTGCCAAAAAACGAACCGGCATCTTCTGAGAATAACCAATTTCATTGTAATTCCTAGTAGATCTGAATAATATATAATAAACAATATATTTTGGATCTAAAGAATTGAGTTATTTATAATTGTAATCAGTCCATCGGTACGATGATAAGTAGTGCAAAGCGTTACACCTTCAAGGTACAACACTGAAGAAGCATTCACTTTGGAAAATGTCCTTAAATTTGCACTCCTAACTTTAGAGTGAGCTTAATGATAGTTCTGTAGTGGCCCTGCCAGCTAATTGATAAGAGCCGACAGGGTAAACTTCCACTGGAGCCATGGATAAGGGCCGAGAGTAGAATTCAGCCTTGGTTCTGATGTGAATATTCGTCATAAGTTCATACTGCAACACCTGACATTTTGTACGGCTCAGTACCTTCATACATGAATATAGGAATGGCGGTTAAAGTACTGTAAATGGCAGTTGCAAATTTATTTACATGAGCAATGACTGATGGCATCTGTGAATATTTACTTGGTACAATTGGCTTCATAACAACACATTAGAGATATGGCCAGGACGAGGCTAGCATGTAACTTATGGGTGCCTCACAGCCCAAACTAACTGGAATATTGATAAGACCTCTACAAGTTTATGCCCACCTGAATATGACCAAATGATTCACCCTCTAACTGTCCACACCCAGCTATCGTAGCAGAGCCCACCTTAGTAGCAGATGCCAACCATCATCTTCTTCTCTGCAACTGCGGCCCCAGCGGCGCTGATGCCTTCCGGCGCCCTCGGCGTCGATGTGGTACGTTGAAAGACTTTTGTAGAGAGACAGATTGCCCCCAGGGTTTAAACAGAACATCCCCTTCCTGTTCCCACTGTTTGGAGAGGGCGATACTCCTTGCTAACCTGCTGTATGAAGTCACTTTATCAGCTTGCAGTAATGACAAGTGCTTCACAACTGGTGACTTAGGAGTTGCTGATATGTGTGCTACTTCTCAGGTCATAGCTACTATTGCTTAACTATTTCATGCTCGCCCGCCCTGGATACAGTCTTGGAAATTAATATGAAGTACTTAAACAAGTAATCGATCTAGATCACTACAGTTCTGACCACTGTTACTATTGACTTCTTTACACAACATAGCAAAGGTTTTTGATGTTAAATTTAAAGATATCCTCTTCTAAAGCATGTATTAGAGCCCGCAAACTATTTTCGAGGCAAGATAAGTAAACTGTTAGTAGTTAAATTTTGAAATTAACCCTCGCAGAGTGACATGTACTGCTAAACTGTTGGCTGGATACTGTGTGTCTCTTCAAAAGAGCTCCTTCAAACCGCCTATTAAAAACTGTTCCTCAAAACTACATGAGACTGCCTCACCTAAAGAATTCTGGTTGGCTTTTTATAGCTTTGGCTAATCTTTAGCTGACTTGTCATAGAACAATGGTATATCTCTGTGGGGAAATACTATTCTCTGGTGAATTACCAAAATCCTGCATTCTCATGGTACACTAAATTTACTCGGATTTTTTTCAAAAATTTTAGGTCATAGTTTAATTTATTTAGAATCTTTTAAGTCATGACAAATTATCTCATAGATTTAATCATTTAAGAGTTAATAATTTTTAAAAGTTAAATACACATAGCGATTACATTAAGCCTGATACTAACATTCCGCCTTTCTCCCTTTAAATCTGCAACTGCTAAACATTAAAAAAAAAAAACGTTTAGTCTACAAAGGATCTCATGGAACCATTAATTTGCATTGTCCTTCTTATTCTTCTTCCTGTTCTTCTTATCTTCCCAAAACCTTCTCATCCTTTCACTGTGGGCTTGATGTGTTTCTTGTGTCACGAAACTGTTATATTATTATTATAAAATAATTTTTCTCTCTCATTTAAGCCTACTTTTATCTTCCTAGCTGTGTTACTTAAAAAGTACAAATTTTTTATTTTTCAAATAACTCCTTAAATAGAATTTAAAAGAGCATACAAATACATCTTAAAATGATCATCATTCTATGATTTCTTAGTGGAAATGAATGCAAGAAAATTCATTGTGACTGAAAACAACCTTATTTGAATCTTTTGTCTTTAACGAAAATGGTTTAGTATCAATTTAAAAAGTTCTTTACTGTTAAGAAAATGGTTATAAAAGTTCTTTACTAGACAATATATAAGATAGGCCCTCTTTCAATTGATTTTAGCAAGATGATGGATGTTTAACAAGGTTATGTTCTGAGCTGAGAAGTGCTTTACTATTAAGAAAATGATTATAAAAGTTATTTTCTATATGGATTATGTGTAATATGCTGCCTGCTTAACAGTTTAGGTAAGATAATAGGTATATAACAATTTATATAGTTCTGTAAGTTGTCTCCATGCACTAATAATGTTCTTCATAAACCTATCTTTGTTGTTATTAACTCCTTATTTAATTGTTTCAAGTTTCCAATTGCTTTGGTTCTCCGTTAGTTCTGTTATATTCTCATCTCGCCAACATCTTTAATCACCTTTCCTCCGTATTATAGTTTGCAGGGTCTGTACTTCTTTTTATTTTCTGTTTTGAAATAAATATTTCTTCTCTTTTTATATTATTTCATTGAACTCCTCCAACTTCAACTCCACTATACTTGTGCCTTCCTTCCATATGCTTAAAATTTTCCTGAAATATATATATATATATTTTTTTTGCTGTCATCAGTCTTTTAACTGGTTTGATGCAATCCTCCATCCCTTCCTATCTTGTGCTAATCTTTTCATCTCTACATATCCCCTACAACACAGGTCCTCAATTATCTTCTTCATATATTCTAATCTCTGTCTTCATCTGCAGTTCTTACCTTCGACTGTTCCCTCCTCCAGCAAATTAACTAGTCCAGCATGTCTCAAAATATGAGCTACCAGCCTGTCTCTTCTTTCTGTATGCTTCTTCCAGAAACTACTTTCCTCACCCATTATTTCCAGAACTCGTTCATTTCTTACTTTGTCTGTCCACTTAATTATCAGCATGCTTCTGTAGCACCACATTTCAAATGCTTAAATTTTCCTTCTTTCTGGTATTCCTAATGTCCGTGTTTCGCTACAGTAAAGTTTTGTACTCCACACATAGAGTTTTAAAAAGTTCTTTCTAATCCTTAGATCAATATTTGAAACTAAAAGGTTTCTCTTTTTCATGAACTCTATTTTTGCTAGTGCTATTCTGCTTTTAACATCATTCCTGCTTCAGCCATTGGTTGTAATTTTGCTTCCTAAGTAACAGAATTCACTTACTTCTCCAATTGCATTTGATCCTATTTTTATATTTAATCTACTAGTATTGGTATCATTTCTGCTACATTTCATCACTTTAGTCTTGCTTTGATTTATATTCCTTCCTTCAATATTTTGTTCAAGCCATTCAGTAACTTAACAATATCCTCAGCCCTTTCTACTAATAAGACAATGTTATCAGCAAATCGTAGCATACTGATTTTTTTCTCCTTGAACCCTTATGCCACGTGGAAATTTTTCATTGACTTTCTTTATTGCTTCTTCCACATACAAGTTGAATATTAACGGAGATAGACTACAACCTTGACTCACGCCCTTTTTAACTGATGCTTGTCTCTCATGATTCTCTACTTTTATAACAGCCACTTGATTCTTATATAGTTTATAAAGTATTCTTCTTTCTTGATACTTTAGACCTGCCTTCTTTAAAATTTTGAACATCTTGTCCCACCTAACATTATCAAAAGCTTTTTCTAAATCAACAAATGCCATAAAAGTATCTTTGTTTTTCTTGATCCGCCCTTCAAGTATTAATCTTAAAGCCAGAATTGCTTCCATTGTACCGCGATTTTTCCTAAACCCAAACTGATCTTCACCTACTATGTCTTCTACTGTCCTATCCATTCATCTGTATATTATTCTGGTCAATAATTTTTGAAGCATGTGATGTTAGACCAATGGTGCAGTAATTCTCACTTCAGCTTGTTGGCTTGTGCTTTCTTCAGAAGTGTGAAGATGATATTTTTATTAAAATCAGTTGGAATTTCTCCTGTTTCATAACTTTTTGATATCAGCTTGAATAATCTACCAATTTCCTCTTCTCCTAGGGTTTAGGAAGTTCCACAGTGATCTCATCAATTCCAACTGCCTTATTTGAGAGCTTTATTAAATTCTGTCTTCAAAACAGGATCTCCTAAGTCATCAATGTTGACATCGCCTTCCTTTTCCATTACACTATTGTTCAAGTCGTCCCCATCATACAGTTTCTCAATGTGTTCTTTCCATCAGTTAGCTCTATCATCTGAGCTTAAAAGAGGTTTCCCATCGGCAGCTTTAATGTTCACACTCTTTTCATCATTTTTCCAAAATTCTGTTTCATCTTCCTGTATGCAACATCTACTTTACCTATGACAATTTCCTTTTCTACTTCTTCATACTTTTCTTGTAGCCATTTTTCTTTTCCTTTTTGGCATTTCCTGTTTATTTGATTTCTAAACTACTTGTATTGCTCTATTCCTGCTTCATCCTGAGCATTTTTGTACCTTCTCCTCTGATCCATCAGTTCCAAAATTTCTTCTCTGATCCAAGGTTTTCACGCAGCTTTACCAGCTTTCATTATTTCCATTTTTAATGCTTTCCATTCATCCTCGATTGAGCTCCTTTGAGAGTTACTTCTTAGACCTAAGTCTACAATTGCAAATTTTTCTCTCATACTAGATTTTTCAGTTTATTCACTTCCAGTCTGTTCTGCTTATGCTGCTTCCTTATTTGCTTGAATTTCAGCCTGCACTTCATCACTATTAAATGATGGGCAGAGTTTATGTCTGCTCCTGGGTACGCCTTACAGTCTAGAACTTGATTCCTGAATTGCTGTTTGACCATCATATAATCTTGCTGATATCTGCCTGTATCCCCAGGATGTTTCCAGGTGTATATCCTTCTTGCATGGTTCTTAAACAGTGTGTTTGTCACAACTAGCTTATATCTTTCACAAAATTCTTACAACCTGCTTCCTCGCTCATTTCTTTCTCCTAGACCAAAACTTCCTACAGCATTCCCCTCTTTTCCTTCTCCCACTATTGCATTCCAATCACCCATGATTATTAGATTTTCCTCCCCTTTCACATATTGAGTTAATTCTTCAATTTCAGCGTATATTTTTTCTATTTCTTCGTCATCTTCCTGTGACGTTGGCATATATACTTGTACTAACGTGGTTGGGACGGGCTTAGTTTCTAACCTCATCAAAATAATCCTGTCACTAAACTGTTCACAATAACTCACCCGTTTCCCTACTTTCTTGTTCATTACAAATCCTACACCAGTGACTCCATTGACAGCTTGTGTGCTAATTATCCTGCATTTCCCAGACCAGAAATCCTGTGCTTCCTTCCATTTAATCTCACTAACCTAGGAAGAAGCCATCATGATATATGTAATATAAGAGGATTACTTGTCCTCAGGACACCCTTTGGGTATTTAATGCAGTGGTTTCCCGTTGCCTTCTGCATCCCCATGTTGTTGATAATTTCTGATTCATCCACGTTTAGGGGCCCTTTCCAACCCCAAGAGCAAGAGGGTGCCCTGGACCACTCCCCGCTCTTCCGCCCTCATTTCGGAGGCCGTTGGCAAGCAGTGGGTGACTCCATATACTGGGAATCATTCAGTCACCAGAGACTCGTCCGTGCTAACAGGGTGCACTGCATGAAGGAGAGGTTGACATTTGGTTGGAAAAGGCTAGTATAGTCTCTCCCAAACCTTTACACCCCCAATTTTGATATTTGTGCCTTTTTATAATTGTGACTATTTTCTCCTTCAGTTTTGGTTGCTGGTTTACTGAATCTTCTAATATCCATCACTTAATCCTTAAGTTTCTTGGCATCCCACAAGGTTATCATTGGGCTTTATCAGGAAGATTTCCAACATGTTTGTCCCCCTTTGGGGTAAGACAGTAATATGTCTGTATAATGGCAAAAAAGTTAGTCATAGTGAACTTGCAACTGCGAAGTATAAAATATTTCTGATTTGTGGATTGAGGTAAAGCATATTTATAGCTTACGTAAATCAAACAAGTATATTCAATAAGATTAATTGTTTACTAGGTCTTAGGTTTCTTCGGAGAGTATTGTCGGGAGAGGATGTGTACAGCAAAGGGCATTTCATTCATTGTTGTGAGTAGCATGAGTTTTGCAGGCAGTGAGTAATATAAAGTTGCTGTACTGCAGTATCTTAGAGAACGGTAACGAGTTTGTGCTGCTTTTGAGTGGGAATGAAATGTTTTGTAGTACATTTCTAAGTAACTCAGGCTAAAGTTTCTGCAAGAACTCAGTTTGTATAGGAAATAGCTTGTTGGTATGGTGTGATGTGGTGTAGTTTTGGACAGACTGGAGAGTGGTGTGAATCTGCAATCATCAGAAATGGAGTCTTGAAATTGCCTTATGTATGGTCAGATTTGCTAATGAAAATGTTTGTGCTAATGTGGAACTTGTATGTGGCCAGCTAATACAACCAAGAGTGAACTATAAGGTGACATGTGAAATTATTCAGTAGTATAGAGGAATCTGCAATATGAACAATGAACCATGTGTTAAGTCCTAAAAATGCCTGCTTATATGTCCCACAATGCCTTTTGTTTTTCTCTATCACTTGTGTAAATCATCATTCTATTACTGAGGTATTTGAAAATCTCTGTTTACTTGTGTTATTAATCTTATTTCCCACTCAGCTGACACCAGGTAAATTTAAATCCCCACTAATAATGACCATTCTATTCTCAGCTCTGAACTCTGAGTATGAATTTAGTTTCTCCCCAATACCCTCATCTTTTTCATTTATTCTTCCATTATAGTGAGCAGCCAACACCTTGATTTTTTTTCACTACAGAAATCTACCACCTCCCCCAAGTAACTCATGGGTGATCTATGAACACCAATGAACTGTAGTAATCTGGTGCTAACCAGAATGAATATACCTCCACTAATTGCACATCTATCTCTGCAGTACATTCTGTAACCTTCAGGAAAAAACCCTAGTGTCTAGTGCTTCTTCTTTAAACCAAGGCTCTATGACTATAATTTCTTGTGGTTCATGTATATCTATTAATTTTTCAAATTCTATTACTTTTTTCATTATTCTGCTACAGTTCACCAGTAACACTCTTATTACTGGCTTTGTGATATTTTCAGCACTAATCCTCACAGTCCCAGTTCTGTCAGTTATTTTTTCAGCAACTTCATCTATTTCTTTAGCATTTTGGATTTTTTCCCCATTGTGGCTCTACAATGTGTATCCCATTGAACATCTATATCCATCACCTCACGAATAGCCCATAACTTAGAAAGGCACAGTCCTAACCCCCATCATCACTGGAAATGGGCTCCATTACCTCCTTAGCTAACAACTCAGAAAGTATACCCTTGCCACTTCTGTTTAGCTGTAGGCCAAGCCTAATGAAATTCCACCCAGCAATGATGTCCACAGGCACAACTCTCAAGACAGAACTAATTTCATTCCAAATAGCACCTTTGTATCCACGTTTACCCGCCTCACATCATGGTTCAACTGTGGCCAGTCATGGCGACTTAGGAGCAGCATGAGTTCAGCCCTGGTATGCTGCATCTAATTCACTCAGTCACACTCTGTGCTATAACTTATGTTTCTATCCATACTATTCGTCACACCTCTCACTGTCACTTTATCGTAATTAGTGAAACTCCTGCATAGTGAACTTATATCCTCTATTACCTGACCAAATGATGCAAGAGATTTGAAGAAACTTGTGATCTTGTAAAAAGAAAAGCATGAACATTTATAATTCAATTGTAAAATATTGTGTTACCAAGGTTTCTAAATAAACACATACTAAGAAACAATGATACACATAATACAGAATTAGACACATAAACCATTTTCAGTTGACATGTAAACAGGGTATTAAGTCTCAAAATGTGATTTGTAAATAAATAATATTAATAACGTTCCATAGTTGAAGACATGAGTGCAACAATGAGAAATGAAATGAGTGCAAGTACAAAATAATCAAAATTAAGGGGAGAAAAAATGTTTTTTCTCTTTTGGTGCATACAAAAAAGTAAGAATAGACCACAGATTTAATATTTTAAAATTCATTGAATAGCATGAACATTATGACTACTGGACACCAGAAGCTCAAATGCTTTCTGGCATTGTTGCAGATGTATCAAGAGGTAAGGAAAGTCTATAAGCAGAGCAAAGATGCATGAGGGGGGGGGGGGGGGGGGAATTCAAGTGATGATTATGTGTGGCAAATCGAGGAATCCATTGACATAAACAGAGGGCAGACTGTTATGGTCTGTTACCTGTGAACGAGCTTCTTGGAAATGATGAGGCTAGTAGACTGTTTGTTTGCTATTATAGTGAACATTTATAGACAAGTGGTTGAAGGACAACAATACCACAAGTAGGCTACAAGGTCATGGACATTCAAGACTTAATACGGAACATGGAGGCAGGAGGCTTCCAGTACAGGGTGTGATTTACAGCAGAGTACAATGCTGATCCAGGCACTAACATTTAGGAGCACATCATTAGTGCACATTGATTGCAGTAGATGGCCACCACAAATTCCTACGTTGAACCAGTGTTAGCATCATGTGTGAGTGTAGTAGGCACGATATCATCGATACTGTTCTTTGTTGCCTGATCCGATAAATCAAGTGTCTTGTTAGATTAGAACAATAGTTGTGTCTTAACATGCCTCCTTGCAGGCAATAGCTACTTGAACATGCACCGCATCATGGATGCAGGCCAGTGGAGGCAGTATTATCTGTAGGATCTGTGAAAGTGATGAAATGTACTATGACAGCAGTGGACTACATGAAAATTGTTGCAGACCACCAGCATCCCTTCATGCTCATGTCTTCCGTAATAACAAATGGCATCTTCCATCAGGATAACTGTCCATGTCACAAGGCCAGAATCATGTTACAGTGGTTTGAGGAACATGAGAGTGGACTCATTTTGTTGTCTCTGCTACCTAATTTGGCTGATCTCAACCTGATGGAACATATATGGAGTGCTTTCAGGTTGGAGTTTTGAACCCACAAACCAGTGGCCCAAAATTTTTGTGAATTGCCTAAGTTGTACACAAACATTTGGCACCAGTTATCTCCTGAAACTTACCAAGGACTCATCAAATCCATAACATACTGAATCGCTGTTATATTGCATTTCAAATGTGGACCAAAATTCTATTAAGTAGGTGGTCATAATGTATCATCTCATCAGTGTGAAATAAACACCTGCCTTTTTGTAATTAGACCTATAGTATATCTACCCATATTATTAGCCACTGGTTTGATGAATCATCTGGCAGCAATCAGAATCATGTTGTGATGCCAACTGAGACACTGTATACTGTCATCAGATTGTATTGCTCCTTTGTCCTTTACCACTTGTGTAAAACCCGTATACTACACTGGTGTTTGGAAAAGTCTGCTGTCTCTTGTTCCTAAACCTGTTTACTTTTCATCAACCTACTTATTATCTCTGCAGTACTCCTCTGGATGTTTTGTAAAAACCTTAGTGTCCAACTATTTGTTGGCTAAGCTACCAAACTTCAAAATTTTACAAATTAGAATTGGATCAAATTATATCAATTTCTTGAAGTTTTGTCACCCACAAATAAACAATATTGAAGTAATATACTTATAATGAAAATATAGTATGTTTTGCTATAACTTAGCATTCTTGAGAAATGTTTGGGTTTAAATGATACATAAGGAGTTTTAACTACGAGAAAATGTAGCTGGAAATATTTTAATTGACATTGATACCATTGCTTCTGTTTTTATTACATGCTATCATGCTTTATATTTTGTTGACAGGATGACGAAAATCCTTACTGCAAAAAATGTGATGCAATGGCATATGTATTACATGTGAGGCCAGATGAACCATCAAGAGCAGCTGTTCAGGGATATGAAAATCCCAAGCTTACATTTCAATTCTACTATGATGTTTTTAACTACACTTTTCTGACAGTATGGTAAAACACCTTTCTCATGAAATGGTTTGAATTTTTTCAGTGCAAAAGATTATTCTTGGTGCAATGCTCTTTTTTAATTCATTTTTAAAAAAACAATGAGCTTGTAGTGAATGCTAGCATCACATAATCTTCAGAAATTGTATATGATTAATGCAGAATTAATATGTCACTGTTTTATGTGGAACAAGGTAATCTTCACTATAAATGGTGCATGAAATTTATTTAAAAAATAACAACTGCAATGTCCACTACTGATGATAGAGATGCTAAAACCATAAAATTTGGAATTTATGTCTGTATATCTGTCTGTATGTTCATTCACTACACAAAAATTTAATGAATAGATTTTAACAATACTGACATAGTGATAGCATATGTCACTCATAGGATACATTTTACCCAGATTAATAACATAGCTTCTAATGATACAAGGACCAAAATTGTAAATCTGGAAATTTTTGTGTCTCTGTAAGCACATCTCATATAAGTTAATAAACACATTTAAATGTAACTTCACATAGTTTTAACTTAGGCTGTCGTTTAAGCTGCAATGCACTTCACGTAAAAACCAAAAAAATGATATCAGCAAAACTGATGTTTTATATCATAGATTATGTTTCATTCA
This sequence comes from Vandiemenella viatica, assembly GCA_031002005.1. Classification (NCBI taxonomy): domain Eukaryota; kingdom Metazoa; phylum Arthropoda; class Insecta; order Orthoptera; family Morabidae; genus Vandiemenella; species Vandiemenella viatica. The sequence continues at coordinate 170,762,285 of JARYHS010013630.1, read as the reverse complement.
TGAATCATCCACAGCCATAAAATCTTCCCAACTGTTGGCAATTTCAAGGAGTGGTAGAAACAAATTATGTGCACAAATAGGTTAAAAACATTTACACACAGTCTAAAGATATAAGGTATGGAGGAGATTCAAGGAAAACGTAAAACAGGACTGCTCCTCTTTTTTTCCAATGCAACCAGTATTTCTTTGAGACATTATCTAGGAATTAACAGTAAAAATCTCAAATTCCATTTGAATAATGTCTTGTTCACAACTAGTCGTTATATATAATAACCTTTAGAAGAAAATTTTTCTTGATTGCAAAGTTTGTTTCAGTACATTCATAATGTTTGGGAAAATCCTAATTGTACCATATGATTATGCAGAAATGTGCCCAACTTTATAGTAAACTAGAATGATCCGTGTGAAAATTTTGCGAATACAATGAATAGTAAGGTTGGGGGTTTGTAATAGGATCTACATCTAAATCTACATCCATACTCTCTAAATCACAAACATTGTGGGTGGCAGAGGGTGCTAAGCACCAATCCTAAATCCACGCATTATAATCATGAATAGCGTGAGGAAAGAAGGAATACATAAAAGCATCAGTACAGCATGTTATTTCTCTAATCATATCCCTCCGGTCATTGCGACCTAAATAGGTTTCATTGCACTCAAAATTTAAATTTTTTTCGCATATTCTCCAATAAATTCAAATGCAAGCTATGTCATCTGTCTTCCAAAGTATCCCAGCCCCAATCTATATATCAATTCTGTGACGCTTTCATAAGGGCTATAGCAACAAGTCACGAATCAAGCGGCTCTCCTCTGCACCCTCTCCACTAAGTCAATCAGGACCTTGTGATATGGAACGAAAACTCCACAACAGTAATCCAGATGCGGACGCACTAGTGTTTTATATGCTATCTCCTTTGTATGAGCATTACAATTCCTCAAAATACGATCTATGAATCACAATTTAGAATTAGCCTTGCCTACGATGAAAGTTATGTGCATGTCCCATTTCATGTTGCTTGGTACTATCACCCCCAGATACTTCAGGGAATCAACCGTGTCAACAGCTGAATTGTTTATTTTGTACTCGTGAACAAACTGATTCTTTTTGTTACTTATCTGCATTGCCTTGCACTTTTTGCACTTAAGTGTAAGCTGCCATTTACAGCACCAATCGAAAATAACATCCAAATCGCCCTGAATTTCTAAGCAATCGTTGGAGCACCTTATTTCCCTATAGATAACTTCATCATCTGCAAACAATCGCAACCAGCATTTGACATTGTCACCTAGATCTTTTATAAATAGTAAGAAATGAAGTGGTCCTATTACACTTCCTTGACGAACGTCCGAAGTAACATTTATCTTAGAAGAGGCTTCCCCATCAACAACAACATACTGTGATTGACCAGTGAGAAAATTATGTATCCACTCACAAATCTGAGCCATAATACCGTAAGCTCGAATCTTCACTAAAAGTCAGTTGTATGGTACAGAATCAAAAGCTTTCTGAAAATCCAAGAAAACTGCATCAACTTGTGACCCTGCATCGATAACTTTCATTACGTCATGGGAAAATAGGGCCAATTGTGTTTCACACCATCTCTTCTTCCAAAATCCGTGTTGACACGGTATAAGTAAATCGTTCTCGTTTAGAAACTTCATAATGTTCGAGCATATAACATGCACCAGAATTCTACTGCAGACAGATGTTAGAGATATGGGTTAATAATTCCTAGGATCACTCCGATCTCCTTTCTTGAAAATGGGAAGTATCTGGACTATTTTCCAGCTAGAAGGTACTTTTTTCTCTTCTAAAGATTTACGGAATATATCTGACAGAAATGGTTCAATTTCTGCAGCGTATTCAGAAAATACTCTTACCGGTATACCATTGGGACCCGGCGCTTTACCCCACTTGAGGAGTTTTAATTGCTTTACAATATCTACACTATCAATTTCTATCAGATCCATCTCTAATTCCACATGATGTGGTAAAGTGGGGATGTTTTCCATTTTTTCATGCGTGAATGAATTTTTGAATTTGGTGTTAAATATTGTAGCCTTGTTGCGGCTGTCTTCAACTTTTCGTCTGTCTTTTATTAGGGCTGGCTTATTGTTTTTACATATGACCAAAATTTCTTAGGGTTTTTAGTGAGCCTCTTAGAGAGAGAATTGGCACGAAAGTCATTAAAGGCCTCACGCTTCGCATTCTTAACATGTCCCCTTATCTCCTCTAACTTATCTAAATCAGTCCGATGCATCATCCTTTTTGATTGTGCATGTATTTTCCTTTGCTTTTTGAGTAACCTTTTAACCTACTGTGTGTACCATGGGGGATCGTTCCCTTCCCTGATTGCCTGTTTCGGTATATGCAAGTTCCTGCATTTTTGTTTCAATTGTTTATTTACTTAGTGTATAAATGTTACAAATGTCGACACCAGTAAAGCAGTTTATTAATATCTCTGTGATATGTGCTACTGCTATGTAGTGGCTAGGCTTTTAACTGTCTCATACGCTCTACTTTCATAGTTATTACTTTTGACCTTTAAGGATCAAATTAAAAAAAAAAAAATTAATTCTTAAGAAGTTATGTGACCAAAGCACAGGACCTTAATATTTAATATGATATCTCATTTATTTATTTCAGTTATTTTCTAAAAATTCCTTTCTTAAGATATGATGTGACAACGGCGTAGATCTTAATCTTTAAAATGATACCTGATTTCTCTCTATTGGTTAGATATCAAGTGTAACGTTCCCATCTGTCCTTCTAATTAATTTCTGGCTACTTTATTAATTATTTACTATCGGACCTCTTAGCCGAAGATTGGCTTACATTCTTTCCACCATTATCACCTGGTGATTTGGTCGGGGGGAGACAGTCACAAAGAAATAAAGTATGTGGATAATTATGAATCTCACAAAATTAATTTTGTATTCTGATCATTCACATTCATACATAGGTCTATAATTAAAATAGGAACACTATTAGGCTAGTCCATACAGTTCTCCTGATATTTAACACATGGAAATCAAACACTTTCCCTTAAAAGTTCTATGTTTCTTACACCATAACTTGTAGCGAGAGTGAGCCTTCAGTACACAGAGAGAGAGAAAATTTATCTTACATCATAATGGCAGGCCGGCGGCGCAGTCATCACTTCGATCACATCGCAAACTAAGCACAGACTGAACAACACATCTAGCAGAACTGCTCAAGACTGAGGGCCTCTGGTCCCATTGTGAGACCTTATATAATATCCCCATAATGGTATTCTGGTGGGCTGATCTTCTTCTGGGCGGAGTACTGCCAACATTGGATTCTTACTTCCCCGTTGGTGGGAGGACCATCTCTGCCAAATGGGAGGGAACACAGAGTTCCACCGATGTTACCCCACCGGAGAGGTAACTTTTGTGTTTGTGGGTGGCTACAATACCATCCTATACCCACGAAACTCTGGGCAGAAGAAAGGTGTCCGAATTTCTCCAGCATGGCTTAGCCTCCATGACAGTATCTGTAGCCACTTGAAAATCTTAGAATTAAAAAAAATCTTTCCGCCTCATTCTCGCTAACTAATTGAAATTACTTAATCCTATCCTTATCCTAATTAATAATACTTCTAAATGTTCCTAATTATGGCTTCAAGAAATGTCTTGTTACATCATACAAGGGAGATAAATGGCTCATCACACAAAAATGCTTTGTAGAAATATGGATACTTTTGCCATGTAGGAGTCAAATTCAGATAAATTCCTTTCTTAAAACATGATTTGACTAAAGCGGAGATCTTAATCTCTAGAATAATACCTAATTTCTCGATTTCAGTTAGATATCAAGGTAGATAAATAACTCATGACAAAAAAAATACGTTATGGAAAAATGATAATTTTGCACTTTAATGATAGAATTCCGAAAAATTCCTTGCTTAATTTATGATGTGACCATGGCGGAGACCTTAAATTTTAAAATGATACCTCATTTCTCTATATAGGTTATAATGTCAAGGGAGATAAATGGATCGTGACACAAAAACACGTTGCAGAAATATTGATACTTTTGCCCTTTAAGGGTCGAATTCCAAAAAATTCCTTTCTTGAGGGATTATCCACAAACCATGTAGCTCCAGTTTGGCTTCCAAGAACTCCCCCTCTGCCCCACGTAGTCTGACGTGGCCTATGCCTCTACCCCCTCCCCCCCCCTCCACGTAGCACATAGCTTTTTTTCCCTTTTGATTCCAGAAGACATTTTATACTATTTTTTCCTGTCAGACTATTGTAAATTACATATGGAGATAATTAAATGAAGGAAATAAGTATTCACATGCTACTGTGTGTTCTGTATCTCATTTTAATTCTGAAAAATGATATGAAGCTACGTGGGCTTGCTTGGAAACCCCCCTCCTCCCCCTAAGTAGCGCAGCCAACCCGTCCCCTCTTCCTCACCTTAGACCAAGTCACGTAGTTTATGGATGCTTCCTAATATATGATTTCACTGAAATGGAGATCTTAATCTCTAAAATGATACTTCATTTATCGATTTTGGTTAGGAACGCAGGGAGATAAATGGTTTGTGGTACAATAAATCGTATTTCACAAATATTGACATTTTTCCCATCTAAACGTTGAATTCCAAAAAATTTCTTTCTTAAATGCGATGCGATCAAAGTAAAGACCTTAAGCTTGAAAATTATACCTCTTTAATACATTTTGGCTTGTTATCAAGAGAGATATTGTCTTGTGAGAAAAAAACACTATATAGCAATAATATATGATTGTTTTTGTATGGATTGTTAAAGACTGTTAGGAAGAGAACTGCATTTTTTTCAAGGACAAAAATAATATGAGAGATCTTCCTTCAGGAAAGAAACTGAATTAATGACAAAACTTTCTGGCAAGAAAGTCAGACTTCTTTAATTGTCAAATGAAAACAGGTTTGTTGAGATTCAAATTATCTTCTTCTTTTTCTGGTAATGACCTTATTCTAATATCTGTTATAATGGTTTTCATAGCACCAATAATCACAGGAGAGGAAAAGTATTTTCAAATAATGGAGAACATACAGAAGGTTTTATTTATCTTGAGTGTAATTTAAATCGTGAACTCTTCTGTTAGTGAAAGAATTATTGCTTAAAACATTCCACACTTGAAGCATGGTTATGATACTTAAAATCTTGCTTTAAAATATACTACCTGTGATATGAAAAATGTCCCTTCATTAAATTATTTCTGGACTTGTATATCTCTTTGGATTTTAGATCAAAGTGACTGCCCAAACTTTACTCCTTTTATTGGTTAACTAATTTGATTGACATAAAAGAACTTAAAACTTATATGATACATTATTATGTAGATAGAATCAAAACATTGAATTGAATGATTTGTTGCTACATATTTCTGCTACAATGTATTGAATTTAATAAATTCTAAAATAAACCTGCTTTTTGTTCTGAAGAATAATAGGCAGTAATGGTAGTTAGGCAAAGATTTTTAATGAATGTATCCAGTACTACATCAAAATGGAAATTTAAACTATTGTCAAAATGTTATGGGCACCAGATAGTTCCCAAACTGTGAACTATGTCTAAATAATTGTTTGCAATTTTTTTTTATTAAGGTAGAAGAATAAAAAATGTTATTTGTTTTATATTCTCTTTCATGACTTCTTGTGGTACAAATTAATTCCTTAACGTTTTTAGAGCATAAATTCCTATATTAATTTTATGCCTTCATGTTTTGATCAAACTAAATATTTGTCAAAATCAGGCAGATGGTCTCTGGGGGAAATTGGCCAGATATGGAGTATATCCCATGTGAAGATTATGATGAAAACAAGAATTTTCCGAATACAAGGAACCTGGATTTTATGAGTATCATGCAGCAGGTAACATTAATATTATGTATACTGACCTGAATGGGAATATTTTACTGTAATTACATCAAAAGTTGTGGAGTATCATTAAGACTAAGGATTTCTTAGTTATTTCTTCCTCATATGGCAATTGTAAAATGCATTCTTTGTCGGTAGATACAGAACAAAAATATTATACACTCACAAAGATCTTTTTATGAATCTTCTAATATCTTTCTAAAAATGATCGTTTCAGTTTTGTGACATATTTGTAAAAATTTCTCCATATTTAGGGCATCATTAGGAAGTGAATTTTAAACAAAAGAAGAATCTCTTACTAAGTGTGCAGGTTGTAAAAGTTAACAGCCATCTTTAATATTATAGACAGGTTTATATTCTTTCATATACTCAGTATTTTTATTATTACTGCCAACTGAAATTGAGCTGACATACTGGTAGCAATTATAATATTTGCCTGATTATTCTTTTACTTGAAATTATTTCACTTTTGGGGGTATATTGTTCCATACTTTTAGATTCCCTTATTATGCCTGGATGGATGTTACTTTAATGTCATCCATAGTAAAATGTACAATTTTTTAACAATCAAACACAATTTTGAATAATGAAAAGATATGCTTATGGTGCTGTCTGCCTTTCATATAATGTGATATATAAAAAAAAGTAAAAGTTATTTATCATCAAGTATTGACTTCCTGGATTCCCTGATCCATTGAATTGCCCATTGGCCCTTTGGCCATGATACATAGATAGGACCTTTAAAAATAACATAAAATATAATTACTTATATTGACATAAATGAAGAGTAAAATGGTTTAAGCAACATCAAAGCAGAAAAGCTTATGAGTAGTTAACCAATCCTTATGAAATTTAGAGGTAGGAGCCTTTTGCAACAAAAACAAAAATAATATAAGTACATTAGCACAATAATCTTGGTGACCTTGATCATGTAAAAAGGCAACCAACAGTTAATTTAATAGTGATAGAGCATATGCCTTGGTGGAAAGTTCCCTAAACATGTACTTTCCCATTTCATGTTTTATTTTTGATCTTAAATTATTTCAATACAATTTCAAACTATTAGTTTTTTAAGTAAATTATTCCACATTTCTAAATTATTTCAGTACTTGAGTCCAATTTAAAAATAAAAAAATCCACTATGTAATTCCTGAAACCAAGAGCCAGCTTATGGCTATTGTCATATCATTCCTTCCATGAATCCTCATCAATATCTTTCTTGCATTCTCCCAGCTCTCCCGTGACCTGCCTTCCTACCAACCCATCACCTATATCATAACATTTACAGATTGTGTTCTGTAGTAATTTTCACAAACAACACTAGCTGCCCTTCATTACATCCCCTACCACAAAATGTGGTTCCAATACTACACCACCATATATAAACATTGGGCTTATGAAGGTTTAGCAACCCAATTCCCTCAATTCATTTCCAGTAAATGAATGATTATCAAACTTCTTCTATCACCTGCCCAATGTATCTAGTGTTATTGAGTTAATTATCAAAGGTAACATCAAAATATCAACTCATTAGGTTTTCAGCAAGCATTTCTTCCCCGTCCTATAACCATAAACAACCACTAGATTTGTGTCTGTATACCTAGTAAGCTGATTCTGTTTGCATTTTTTGTTTAATTCCAAGTTGATCTGTTCAGCTACATATCCCGTTCAGACACTTCTGTAGCTTTTTATAGTCCTCTCTAGTTTTCATCCTATTATGTAACATGTATTATGAAAACAACTTATTGTAATACTGTAAACAATCAAGACAGTCACTATTAAATAAAGAGCAGTAAATACACTATCCTGTGGCACTTATCTTTTCTTTTCCATCTCTTTTAATACTATACTAACTCTTTGATTTCTACCTTTAAAGAATTCATCTACCTAGCAAGTCACATTCCCATCTACTCCAATCATTTTTACCTCATTTGTTATCTCTCACTTTGTCATCTGCCTCTCATGCTACTCTATCATTTTGGTATCTGTTGTTCATTTCATTTGAAATATCTCAGAGTTTCACGTGTATATACTTCCCTACATCCATGTTGTCATTTTGGAAAGCAGTTACTATTTTAGCAAACATTCTTGAACTAGTTGCTCACCAATCTTTCCAAAAAATTATCTACCCTGATGTCAAACTAGTCTATCTGTTATTTTTACCCCTATTTTCTCTCTCCTTTATGGCCTATTACCACTTGTGAAACAACACTTGAAGCTGGGGTATAGCTAAAGCACAATGTTCCAACTGTTGATTAGCAATAATTACTGTTCATGACCAGATGCTTTTCAGGTACCTGTAACCTTTAAACACGGTTGCCACACATCTGATAAACCCCAAATGTGAAGGGTAAGCTTGAAATAAGTTCATAGGAAATAGTTAAGAGTCTATAAAGCTGAATATTCTTCCACAAAGTATTTGGCTTACAAAATTCAGTACCAGATTTTACCAGGCGATCGGACTACTTCACCAACAAAGATTCACAAGTTAAGCACATTTCACAAGAGACGACAGACGCTCATACTACCCTAGTCCATGACGATAGAATCACAACTACTTAGTCGAGACATATTAACGACATGTGGACCTACTCGCTCTGCAAGACACATATGAACCCAACACTACCACGTCAGCTTGAAGACTCCCGCAGATTTGTTTAAAAACGTCATGACTTACTGTTTGCCCCCACTACCTTGTTCAACATCAACAACAACTTTCAGAAATTAATATCATGAAGAGAGTTTTATAATTTGACTTGTAATTATTCCCTAAACTTCTTGATACCTTCTCCTAACTATTTCATCTTATTTTAATCTTTAATAAAGCTTCTATAAAATTAACTTTGAAGCCTACTCTGTTTTCTTTACAATTATGACAATGACCACAAACCATTCCAAAATTCCAGTTATCTCCTAGGTGCCTTAGGTTTGCTATAGGGAGTTATATATATTTTTAATCCCCTTACTCTGCACTATCTTTTGATTTAGTTTTCTTGTTTCTATCTCTTTTAACCAAAATTTTGATTTTTTCCCCCTTGATTAAAACTTCTATATGCCTACTTGCTTGACTTTAAATTCAAAATATTCTAGAAATGCTGACTATGAATGACAGTGAAAGATTAGCTGTAACTCTATGTGATTCCAAGTTATTAGGTTTTAGTCCTAATCACGCACATGGTTTGAAGATCGTAAAAAAAAAATCAGATATCTTTAAAATCAACTTATAAATCATGTTTCTACTGGGGTTAGCTGATAGAGTTGCTTTTGGTGAGCTTATAGATACATTACATACTGTAACATTTTTCCAAACCTCTGCTACCACAATTTTGTAGAGATAATCTAAATAATATTTCAAGATAAGTTATAATGTTGTAACTGTAATAGACTATTGTAATTATACTAAGCCAGTAATGCTGCTTCTTGACCCATCTTGCTACTTTGCAGTTGGTTGGGTCCCTGTATAACAGGCTGTTGTGACCCACCATAGTTGCAGCAAGTAGGTGTGTCATCCATTTGCAGCAATATGATGTACCCTGTCGCATTGGACCCAATGCACAGGTCTTATTTCAGATTGATGATGGAAACTTAGGATTAGGTACCAACAGTTGTATTGCAGATTCAGATCTGCAACGATGGGCATGATAGGTAGGATGAAGGCCTGGTGAAATGTAATAGAGAGTATCAGGTGTGCCTGCCAACTAGCAGCCAGTGGGCAGAAGAATTATGCATGGAGTGTGATGGAAGGGATGCAGTGGTTGTGATGATGCCATAAAGGTGAGAAACGGCACCTGAGCATTCTCAAATAATTGGTATCAATGCCCATTTTATCACTATTCATATTCTCTTGGATTACTGATCATTAGCTGTGATGTTTGCATTCTTAAAGGTTTTCATTTTCATCTGTTCTAATCAAGGGCAAGATAAGCAAGGCAAAGAAATAAGTTGTGGCAAAGGAGTAAACTGCCACTTGTACTTGAAATCTGCAAGCCTTTGAGTCAATCAAGCTCCCATATGAGAGGATACCTGGCCTACAAGAGGAACTGGACTGAAGACTTGACTCAGATGGACCACAACAATGTCGATGTGGTCTAGTCTCATGTAAAGCAGAAGTACCAGTAAGAACCATCAGATAGGAAATATGTACAGGAGAGGGCAAGAAGCATCACAATTTTGATGCAGCAGCCAGTTAAGACTGAGAGGCAGAAGCCACCACCACTGAAGTGCTTCCAGTGCTTCAACTGCCAAGAGTATATTTATTTCTCTTGATGGTGTTAAACAAAACTAGATGTGCCCTATGTAGTGAATAACATCGCATCACAGAGTACTCAAAGCTAAAAGACGAGACCCATTGCTGCAACCACAATGAAAGTCGTCCATCTTGATTTCAAGGGTGTCTTGCATCCCAAAAATGCTGCATAACCACCAGCAGCCAGACACATAGAATGCCCACAGTGTCAGGAAATATCAACACAGCCTAGGTGGACAGATCCACCATCCTTCCAAAATGGTACCGACAGTGCCATTGCCTGCTGACAATCCATAAGCATGAAGCATCAGTCATTTTACTGACATGACTGACAGTATAATTGCACAAGCAGTTGCCTTTGTTGTGCAAAAATAGTCAAGCAATGTAGCTGAGTTAAAAATGTCATGAACAGTAGAAATGACATTATGAATGAATCCACAAAAGTAGAAGGTGATGCCTAACAGCAACTATTCTCAACTGATTTCTTTTAGCTTAGAAAGCACCAAAAGTTCAGTCACTCAGAGTAGTGGTTGAAATATCATGTTTTTACAACATAATTCTTCCGTACATCTGTGAAATTTTTTAAATTTAATTTGCGATGGAGCTCACAAGCTCTGGTGTCAATGTTCCTATACCCCCATATTTCCATGTCTTGATTTTATTTTCCTCCAACTATCTACATTTGCCTTTTATGAATTTTAACTTTAAACCCCTTCAGTGTTTTTGCAATATTGTCCATTATATCCCTTGGTAATTTATTCCAGTCCCTGACTCCCTTACATACAATAGAAAATTTTCCCACTGCCTTTTGCCTCAATTCAAGTGCTAGTTATGAATATTTTGTAACAACCATTCACTGGGAAACCTTCTTTTGTTATGTTACATACTGTAAGATTAAAACAAAATTAATTAAATATGTGATTTTTACACTGCCATACAATAATACTTCAGTTCTTCACTTGAGGTTCATAAATTTTCTTTTCATAGAGGAATAATATTCAGGGTTAAAACCAGCATTCAAGTCACGTATAGCACAGTCAGGTTTCAAAATTTTGAAACAATTTATTTTCACCTGAAAGGTTTTCCATAGGTGTCATCAACCTTATTATCTTTGCCATAGTGCAGGATTCATAGAAAGAACAATAGGAGGAACAATATAAATGTGTAAACAAAGCACACTGTGTCAAACAATGTGATTGCTAGGGGTTTCCAGAACACTGCTTGAATTTAACTTATTTATGACCATTTCCTCAGGTACATATAATATTTAGTTTCTCAGTTGCCACATGGTTTATTAGTCCTTCAACAGTGAAAGATATTTAAAAAATAATATACACAGTCCACAAGTTTTAAGTTTAATAAAAAGTCATATTCTGTTAGAAGCTCCTTTGTGAAATTTGGTACTAGTATTTGAAATTCGGATAAGACATCAGACTATCAGTACCACATTAAGAAAGCTGTATAAGCACATACACGAGAAGACAAACTTATATCCTTAGGATGAAGATACTATTGAGGCATACTGAAGCACACTACTAACACTGTACACAAGGAGGCATTGCTCCACCCAATGTCCGCCGACTGGCCTCAAAAAAATACTTATAGAAACTGACCTATTATGGAGGCATTGCTCACCCCAATACGAAACTAACTTGAAGAAAGCTGATGTAAGACTGGCCAAATGTAATGATTGCTGACCCCTATTTATCAATTCATTTGACTTGTGATGTCAGCCTATTACTTAAAAAACAAATATCTAATTAAATGCTTAATATTTTGAACTATAA
>JARYHS010013630.1:170620644-170749365 GCA_031002005.1 Vandiemenella viatica | reverse complement strand
ATTAAGGCATATAAAACTTTAACACATGCTTCTAAGTTCCACTTAAGTAATGCTGATGCACCACATGGTGTAAAGTACTGCCTCAAAGATACATGGCAATGCTCTAACTGTACATGACTGACTGAGTGAGTGAATGCTGTGTTGATGAGTGAGCTCTATATTGTGTCACTAAAGAACACAGTGGTGTGCTAACTGAATTTTAGAATACTGGTGGATGCTACATCATGACACCAAGCAACTGTGACCAGCCAACTGAGTGAGTGAATGCTTCGTGGATGAGTGACCACGAGGAATAGTTCGGGGTATTAGTTATAGAAAATGTCCATGGGAACACAAAGACTTCCTCTTTCTCATGAGAATTGTATGATAATTGATCAAATTTAAGTTCCCGAGGCTGTAAACTTGCATCAGATATTTGACTTTGACAGCTTAAAATGTTCCTACCGCTTTGAAATTTTAAGAATAGCAAGATCATCTAAAAAGTGTTAAATATTATCCTTATGAAAAGATTTAATGGTGTAGCTGTAAAAAATCATTTTAAGTGATTCCCTAAGCATGTTTATAACTGTAATCATTTTTCAGTTAGGAAACTGAAATAAATTTTATTTTACTCCTAAAGGGCTACTCTTTTGTCTGATATCAAATAAAGCGTGTTTATTATTATCAAAAGGCGAAATAAAATTCGTAATCCAAAAAACAGAATCTAACTAGTTAATATTTCGAAAGTTATTGAAGCTATCGACTTGAAAGTAGTTTTAAACAATTCTATGTACATCAAAAATGATTACTGAACAAGTCTGAAGTCTCTAACTACTTTCTTCAATTTATTACAAATTTTCGAAATTTCACTCAGGGGGAATGCTTGATAATAACGCAATAGAAAATACTATCTTGAAACTGTAAACATGTGATTCCTAGCTTAAATTAACTTAGAAATTGACTTCAAAAAATGATATACAATACTGTTTAATCTAACTCGCGGTTCTGAGAACAAATTTTGTTACGCAGTTACAAAGAGAAAGGCTTCCAAACTGAGGAAGTATTTTAGAGAGAGGTTTAATTTGTGCAAGGAAGGCACTATCAATGTTAAAAGTAAGTGGGAGTAATTCAAATAAATAGTAAGAACCAGTGGTGACCAAAGTTATTTGCTCAGGTAGTGATAACACTGAAATTTCTCAGTAGTTTTCTAATCATTATTAAAGTGAAAGGTGCTTGGAAAAACAGCTCGAAGTTGAAGAATCTCGCAACATAAAAATTTGGAACTAGTGAAAGTCTTATCTGCATGTAGTGCCACATTAAAGAAATGATTTTGAAATTAATCAACAATAAATGCTTTAAAATTGAATAAATAGTGAACATTAGTAAAAAACCAATTAGTTGACCTAAAGGCAGTGCTGGATTATCCAATAGGCATGATTAGGCAGTAGCCTGGAGCCTCCATTTTTGAAAGCCTCCTTAGGGTTTAATTTTTCATTATATAAAAATAATATCATCCAAAATAAAACAATCAATATGAAATACATGAAAAATATTTTTTTTGGTTTCATTTTATTGTATGATAAATAAAAATTAATTTTTAAAAAAATCATATATTCCACCGTATGGATATTTTCCATGCAATAGACCTTGCGGTCTAACTTTTTCGAACTCCATAATGGTCCAGAGCTCATATGTTATCCCACTGCCTGGGGCAGCATGAGACAGAATAAAGTTGTCTCCAGCCACTACTAACAAAGCTACCCCCCCCCCCTCCCTTTTATATTTCCACAAAAAACACTAGAATGCAAGCAAAATTTGTGACACATGGCTCCATGATGGCGAAACAGTTCACTGATGTGGCCAACAGATAGTGTTCAATATTTTCCCTAGCTATGCCACATTTATAAATATTTATTTTCCTTTTACTACATTTACTTTTTAATGTATTTATTCTTGATTAGAAAATGGTGAAATGTCTCTAGTGTCACTACGTCTAGAACTGCCACTGGTAAGTGTAATATAAGCTCAATTTTGTCATTACACTAACAAATTTGTTTAAAGAGTGTCAAGATAACTCCATTTCTATTGGAAAATATATTTGAATTTATTTTCTTACAGTTTTAAATGGATATGTTGAACTATAAAGTAATAATAGATCATTATGAATGTAAATTTTAACTACATAATTATTTCTGCTTAGAAAATGGTGCATTCATTTTCAGAGATTCTTTATGATACAAGAAGCAAAATAGAGTAGGACGATTCATGAGTATAAAATCACACTGAAAAGATATCAGACTTATAAAGTTGAAACAAACACATTTTTAGTATGTCATAATAAACAGTTAATATTTCCTGAGGCCACAGTTTTCTAGCTACAAGAATGTTTCATAGCTCACAAGATGTATAAAAGTTTTTAGTGTATTTGGTGAAAGTTTCAAATTGATAGGTAAACTATAAGGGATGTTTTTGTGGGATTTTATGGCTTTGGGAGGATGAAGCTTTATTTTTGAGTGGTATACTTCAGCTAAATTCAGGAGGGGACTGTAATGAAAAGAAAATAGACCTTTTCCTGAGCAAATTGCACTAGTTTTTATGAAGATCCATGCAGTATTTTGGCTAGAATCAAAAAAGTAAATTAATTTTAAATCCTTGTTAATGGGCATTTCATATGATTTCAAAAGATAGACTTGCAAGGTAAATCAACGAAAATTGAAACTACATGAAGGAAGTTAAAGATCACACAACTTCATATTATATAGGAATTTGAAATTAGAGTCATTTAAAATACATTTTAGCTTTAGTACTTTTAGAGATATTGATTTTTTTAAGTTTCACATTTTGTATTGTTCCAAGTTAAACAATAGTGGGTAAGCCTGGTTATACATCAAAAGGTAGAGATAATTCAATAGATCATTTTAGAACTAGTTTCAGTTCGATAGCTTAAATACTTTGGATATGAGAAAGAATTTAAGATTTGCCAAGTTAACGATTTTTTACATCTGAACTATTAAATGTAGGGAAATTTTCACTAGGATCAGTTTTGACGTATAGACCTTGATTTACACCTCACCAGAATTTTGAGTCAATTGAAAGAAAAATCAATTTGGAAAGTTTCAGATATTTCACATGATCTGGTTAAGTTGCGTAAGTTTATTTAAGAGGCTCCTAGAGACAGGAGTGGGGACAGTTGTTAGTGAGCATCTGACAAGAGAGCCACGCAGGGCTTATGGCCATTTTGGTGTGACATGTAGGTGATAGGCAACAAGTGATACAGGAATCACAGCATGTTTAGGCAACCATCTTGAATAATTTTGGAAGTGATAGTGATGTAATAGACTCACTCTCGATGTAGCTGACTTCAGTTACGGGTTTAAGGGAGTTGACTGTTTGTTGCTTCAATGATCCATATCTGCAATAACTTTGATTTGAGGAAAGAGAACGGATTGCTGGAGATTGGTCTAATAGCTATGAAAATTTTTGAGAATACATTGTTTGAAATTGAGTTTTGATTCTACAGTGAGGTTTATTTTGACCACACATCTTTTCTAGTTGAAGTTATCAATCTAGATGGTGACCACTTGACAATCTACTCCTTAGGCTATGCGAACGGTCATAGCACAGGGTAAGATTGTGTAGTTGAACCCTGGTATTGAGTTTGTTTCTGACAGTAGGAACAGAGAAAGAAATGTTTCTTCCAAAACAAATAATAATGGCACAGAACCTGTATACTACAATAGGGATGTGTGGAATATGAAGAGGTTTGTTAGTAAGGAATAGGGGTGTCCACTTAGAAAGTACATCGATTTTTTATTCATCATGTCTTTTCAACATCGAATATTTTTATGTTTTTCTTAGCTCAACAAATACAAACCAACAATATTCGTCGGCAAATGTCATTTCATTATCTCTTACCTGTTCCTTTAAAACCGCCAAGAGAAAATGTGACATTAGTTTGATATTCACCATTTTCAGTTGAATGCATATAGGTCTTCGTTTGGTCCGTGTAGACACAGAGTAACACTATACCAGCAGTGTAGTGCTGTAGCTGTAATGATGTGTTTAATGTCATGCTTCTTTTGTTTACGGCTTTACACCTCATCAAAATTGATGTCATTAGAGGCAGGAAAGGACTGGGTGCAAGTAACGGGAAGGAATTTGGTACAGACCTTTTGAAGGAAGCATCCCCATATTTGCCTGGAGTGATTGGGGAAACCATGGAATACCCAAATATGGTTGCCCGGACAGGGATTCGAATACGCGTCCTCCGGAATGCGAGGCCAGAGCATTACTGTTCACCCAGCATTAAAATATTAATTTTATAATACTGTGTTGGTTAAGTTATTTTGTATGAGTTAGATATAGCTTTGTAAGTGAAACAAAAACTACAGATTAACAGAAATACTTTATTACGATACCAGACTATTACAATAAAATAGTAGTCATTAAATACTAATTCTACCAAAAAATATTAATTTTAAGTCTTTAACCACTTAACACCATTGGTGGTTAGGCAATCTTTACAGACACAATTGTTTTACTTTCATTCTATTCCTTTGCTGATTGACTATTTGAGTAGCTTTCAAATATAAATGTTCGGACGGAACAGAAGTCCCGACAACAGTCAAGTATTTGAAGGAAACTTTATAAAGCTTTAGATCACTACAGATTTCCAAAGGATTCTCATTAAGTAAATAGATAATTCATCAGAATTGTATTTTCAGACTGTTAATTTTCAACTCTTGTTTACTAATTTGTGATGATGTTCCCATCAAGAAAAGCTGTGTTCTGGTTTTTCTGATTGGTCTGAATCAGATTCTGACATTTAAAAATTTTCTGTATCATTTGTCATTAAGTGTTTGATTTTTGCGACTGCTGTAGAGCAAGAAAGTGCGTCCCTGAAGTGCATTTTTTTTTTAAACCTCCGATCCAATACAGTTGCTATGGCGAGTGGAGTCACTCTCTCTATAGCACCCATTCTTTTATCAATTTCTTTAAGCACAAACGATTTCAACTCTTGGTGAGTGAGTCTTTCAGTCTGAGATATTGAATTTTTAAAACTAAGCAATGGATTAATGGAATCACCTTGCTGCTGGTGCAGTGCCCATTACCAGACACTGATTGCAGCTTTGGGGGGACTTAATACTTGTAAAACAGAAGAGAGAATTGACAGTTCTTACACATTGGGCATAAGTGGTGCATTTTTATGGCGAATAATTATATTATTGACGACAATGCGTAACTCTAAAAACATCTCAATCATATAGTATGTGCTGTACCATCTTGTTGGAACTTCCTGAATCACCGCAAACAGTAGGAGCATACCTAAGAAATTAATTTAATTCTTTCACATGTACAGACAAAATAGTCAACCGCAAGAAAAATTCATCTTCACCTTTGTTATGTCCTGCTAGTTGGTCACAGGTGTCACTTCCTGTTAATGAGAGTTACTTCAAACTGAAATCACTTAATTTAATGTTGAATAAATTCACTAATTTTAAAATTTATTTCTATTGTTCTTTGTCATTATTAGCCAGTTACTTTTATTTAAAAAAGCGATGTGCCGAATAGAAAAATTCTTCGTCAAAACATCGAATCAATCTGATGTATCGTAAAGCAAACATCGAATGGATATGATGTATCGATTTTTAATGAATATCCCTAGTAAGGAACACACCTAATAAGTTAAAGAAGCATCAAGGTAAGCAAGAATGTATGAAGCAACTGAACAGGAAATAAATAGCAGCAAAGAGAGAATATAATGGTAAATTCATGGAAAGTATCAAGGCTGAGAAGGGAACACTGAATGATGCAAGTAGGAATTTCTAAGGTTAGGTATTTTTTTTTTAATAAAAAAAATGGAATAAGGTATTTAGACAATAATGGATGAGAAGAAGTTTCAGATAATATGAAAATGGCTGAATTTGGTGAGATAATAATGGACTGTCACACAGAGATAGATGGAGAATCAACTGGAAAACCATTGCAGGATAACAGAAATAGAGTCATAGGTTATTATGAGACAGATGCATGGGAGTGTAGTAGCAGGAAGCCTCCTGATCTTGTGCTAAAGCAAATTTCTCATGCTGCCTCCTACAACTTCCATTCCGCACCTCCTAAAGCTGACTGCAGGCCAACATTCATCACCCATTTCTCTCCTGGCCTGCAATCCATTAACAAGATCCATCACCATGGGCATGACTTTCTGTGTTCCTTCCCTGAAATGCCTGTTCTCCATCCCAAATTCTACCCACTGATCCATGCACTTTCTTTATCAGACATCCTAATCTGAACATCTTGGTCCATAAATATTTAGCTCTTAACTCTCCTAGATTTCTGCAGTGATCTAATAGATACCACTGCAAAACATGCAGCATGCAACCAGCCACCACTACCCAGTGTTTTGAGTGTGTAGCAAGCTCCTTTGTGGTGAGGGTCTTTAGGCTACATCCTAGGTAACCTATGCCTAAATGTGGTCTATCCTATTTGTAATTCTTATACGTATGAATGGACATCACCCGCAGTTGACAGTTGTAGGTGCCAGGATCCATATGACTACCAGGGGTTTTCTTGCAGCCACTACCTCTATAACTGTACCGGTACATAATGTGCTCAATTCACCTCACTGCTGTGGTGATATTAAAATATCCCCAATGTAAGTGGACCATCTTGTGTCATGTGTTTCATGGTCTGTAAGACCTCATCACAGTCACAGTAAAGCAAATCTCCCCAGCTCACAGGTTAGTGTTAATGACTTTTAATTTAATTCCTGCTGATTGCAGCATTTGTGCATTCTGTAGCTCAATCAGTAGAACAACTGAGTGGGTTGTATAAGGATGAATAAAATTCTGCCAGGTAGGGAATGTTGTTGGCAAATGAGTATCATGGAGTCCTCAGGAGTTAAATGAACCAATATTAGATCTCCTGTACAATATCTCAGCCAAAATTTTTATGTTGTGATTAGAAAACTGGGCTAAGTCTCTGCTATTCTTCATCTTTAGGCTATAAGCATGAGCAAGGTCATCCTTCCCCTTTTTTATGGCTTAATTAGGTCCATTTTTTATGGTCATTCTTATTAATCACCAACTTGCATCAATTATAGCACCATCACTCCGGATCGAGGAGTTACAGTACAATGGGGTCAAGTTCGAGTTCCAGACCCTGTTTACCAGCCATCCTGTTATTGATTTTTAGATGGTTATCCACAATCACCTATGAGTATGCCAGGATGGTCCCTAATTTCCACATCATAAACTATACATTTGATAGATAAAAATACATCTATCACAGAAAACATAAGTTACACAAATTGCAGACAAATGGTAACAGTTAAGCTTCTCCATTAGAACTGGTTCCTTCTGGCACTCAGAAAGGTCATCAATTCATCACTGAAGCAGGCATGATGACTACACTCCTCTTATTTAGAAGGCCATAACGATTGGCATTCATCACTCTAAGGGGCATGAACTGTTCAGCAATGAAAATGGCCAATAAAAAAATATTATTTCCAATAGACTTCAATAAACAAAATGTTTATTTAAACAAATATTCATGAAAAATTTATCATCTGAATCACCAAAGTCACAAATTTATTTTAAAACTTTCTTTTTCTTGTAATAGCATAGTACAATTAACAAAATTAGGATTTGGTGTAATATATGGTAATTATCGTAAGAAAGTACAACACACAGAATAAATGTTACATTCAGTGCTCAGCGCAAGTGACTTGATACTCGCAAAAATGAAGATGCAAAATGATATTACCGGCATAATCTATGCCAAATACTGTAATTGATGGAAAATTAACGAACCGCTGAAGATGCTTTAGACATGAAGTGAAACGCGTTCGGTGAAATAAACAAATATTCAATTGCATAGGCGTAATTATTCATATAAATATTATATGGTAACATTTTTATAGCATAGAATTTTGCCATATCTGTTAAGCTTTTCATAACTTTTTTGTAAGAAGTATGTGATACAACAATTAATTACATTCCTTAGAAACTATTTAGTGTTAGTTGTACTTTTAGTATTAAGAATGAGTAAAAGATTGGACAGATTATGCACGATATACATGAATATATATACACATACAATGTTAGGCATAAACTTACTTGAAACTAATATGCAGGTTAGTGATTAACTTTTGTTACTGTCAAACAAATAGAAGTGAACCAGATTTGGTTTAATCTTAATATTGACAATCTTGTTTTAAATTTAAAAAAAGATTAGTGAAGTTAATTTTGAGAGGGCAGAAAAGCTGCAATGGCTCTCCATAATGATTTTGTTTAGTTATGTGAGAGACTTGCAAAAGTATTAAGCTAACGTTTTTAAGAATTTTTATGTATGTTCTTATTTACATTTTCAGAAAGCTCACATAGCTCTTGGTGCACTATCTGTGATGGCAGAGCGTGAGAATGTGGTTGATTTCACAGTACCATACTATGATCTTGTTGGGATAACTATCCTTATGAAGAAACCAAAAACTCCAACATCCTTGTTTAAGTTTCTTACAGTTCTTGAAAATGATGTGTGGTTGTGTATTCTTGCTGCATATTTCTTTACCAGGTATAAACAAATCCAATTTATGAATAAGTTATTTTGATAGTCATTGCCTCTTTTCGGTTACTTTAGTAAACAGACAGTCATTATATTCTATAACAAAACATGAAGTTAAATCCATCAAAGCCAGAATAAGGCTCTTCATTGTTTAAAAATCGATCTCTAATACTTTGCATAAAAATTAATACATTGTATGGTGTATGTAAAATTGGCATATAATAAACAAATTAATTGGAATAAACTCCTAACCACAGAAAAATATTCTCAGTAAACTGGGACTTTCACTATTTGATTTAATTAATTTTAATACTGCAATAGAGCACATGCTCCAGTGGCAATTCTTCTAGTCATCTAATACCCCATTTTTATTTTATTTTTAATCTTATATATATATTATTATTATTATTAATCATTATTGCCCTTGAGGACAGTGTTTAAACTCAAATTATTCATGATTACTCAGTTTTTGTTTGTATTTGTCTTCTTCTTCTTCTCTTCCCAATATATATATATATATATATAAATAGAAGTGTGTTTCCCTATATTTCACTTTACAGCCACCACTACCTAGCACAGATCACTTGTGTTTGTGTGTGGAAGTAGCATGGAGTTTCCTGTCATTCACAACATTAGCCGAATGCTGATAAATATGGGGATGTGGGAGATATGATGGTTAAAAGTGGTTGATGCAGGGCATTTTCATATTTCTACTTCTGTATCCTTATACTTCTCTTTCCTACCACAACTACATAGGATAGACGATTGATGTTTGTGTTTTGTAATAACATTGTATCTCCCATCATGCACTATGGGAGTTAGCTATGGAGGTGTGGGAGATATGGTGGCTGAAAGTGGTCGTCCTGTGCCAATTTCATATGTCTACCAAAGGCGTATGTGTCATGGTGTATCACTTTTCAGCCAAAACGATCTAGCACGGATCACTGGTGTTGTGTGTGGAAGTAGCACAGAGACACTCATAGATCACAACGTTGTCCGAATTTCGGTAACTGTGGGAGTGTGAGAGATATGGTGGCTGAAAGTGGCCGACCAAGGATATTTTTGTATTTCGACTAAAGACAAGTGTCTCCTTATATGTCACTTTGTTGCCACAACTACACAGTGTAGATCATTGGTGTTTGTGTGTGGAATCGTGTCTCCTATCGTGTACTATGGCAGTTAGATGTCGGTAGCTATGAAGGTGTGGGAGATATGGTGGTTGAAAGTGGTCGACCTGTGCCACTTTCATATTTCTACCAAAGACGTATGTGTCATGGTGTATCACTTTGCAGCCAAAACTATCTATCGTAGATCACTGGTGTTTGTGTGTGGTAGTAGCACAGAGTCACCCGTCGATCACAAGATTGGTCGAATTTCTGTAACTGTGGGAGTGTGGGAGACATGGTGGTTGAAAGTGGCCGATCAAGGATATTTTCGTATTTCGGTCAAATACATGTGTGTCAGTATATTTTACTTCGCTGCCTGAACTACATAGTGCAGATGACTGGCGTTTGTGTGTGGTAATATCATCGAGACTCCTATCATTCACTATGTGGTTAGATGTCAGTAGCTGTCAATCCAAATTATTTACAAACACGAATGAAGTTGTTGGCACCAGCTAGTTATATTATATGATTTGAGTGTTAAATTCCTTCCCCATGTACTTTTGTGTTTTACAAATTTTATTCTTTCTGTGACAAAATTGTGTTTTCTTAATAACTTGGCTTTAACTTCAGGAATTCAGATGTCACTTAAATTATGTAAATTTCAGTGTATTTCCTTCTCTTTTATCATTGTGTGCATGGAACATAAAGACATCATATCTGTGCTTCCCATTTTAATCAGAATGTTATGTTCCAGTTATAACAAAATTTATGAATAGATTATAATGAGAGGGCTGCAAATATGTCTACCATAATTCAATCAGATTAGGGAGAAGTTTGACTGTTATTTATGATAGAAGCAGAAACAATATTGAGCCTATGCCATTAAACATTCATAAGAAAAAAGTGATTACAAGTTCTGCATAGTGATGCAAATTTAAAGTGGAATATTTGAAACTAGCAGAGACTGTATTAACCAGAAAAAGTATCTGATAAAGCATTGATCTACAATATGCCATGAAAATGTTTTCAAGTAATATGGTATGTTTAAGAGAACTGCTGATATCTGGTTGCATGTGTGAATTGAAGTGACCATCAGAAATGGAAGAAGACTCACCAGACAACACAGTGTAAGGAGAATCACTGCACCAGGGATAGTGCAAACAGTTCACACCACAACTATAACCATGTTGTTTGCCTTGGGTTTTAAATTGTTCTAAAGTTCTGGGTCGCCACCATTTTGAAACCCTCAAAAATGGAAAGGGAGGTTCATAAATAAAAATCACTGCTTCTAATTTCAAAGTTAAAAATATTACTGTATTCTTCAGAAATAATTTACAAGTTCGAACAATCTGTAGGTAATCGGAAGTCGTCACCAAATAATTTGACTGCAGGTGATGGATGATAAGTGATTCAGACTAGACCAAACCCCATTGCTGAATAATAGTGAGATGAAGGTATTTAAAAATGTTCCACCACACTCCACAAAATCTCTAAGATTGCTGCCTACATTCAGGCCTGCCACAAGCTGTTTGAGCGCCAACGTGCAATACCAATTACTCTGCCTCCTGTCTAACTACAGCCAGTGGTGAGATTGCCGCCCCTCGAAACATTATTTGCCACCGCCAGTGTTGCCATCCCGAGTGTCGCCGGCCGCCCAAAGCAGCTGTTGAGCTTGATGTGCTACCCACGTGTGGTGCACGCCTTGCATGCCTGCTTATGGTGGCCCTGCCTACATTCCACTACACCATGCTCCCACTTTTTCCAGCACAAACCGCTCCCAGACTGACACACGTCCTGCTCCAGTGATTTCCAACAACAGACGACAGCTAGTCCCCATTCCTCCTATAAGTAACATAACAATTTGAGCCATTATTCTTCGGAACTTTCAAGACATGCGACTTTCCAAAGTGTGAATAAGATGTATCACTGCATGTCTTGATTGTGCCATGCTTATAACTTTAGTGACGCAAAAAATTCCTATTGATCTGAAATTTGGACAGTAGCCAGGTTGACGAATAGATGTTAATTTCAATCCTTATGAAAATTTTCGTAGCTTTAATAATTTGGCCGTAAAAAATTATTTTCTGTTCAACTCAAAAATGCATCTAACATCTACAATTTTACAGCTGTGGAGCTGAAATAACTTTTAACTTGCTTCTAATTTACTGCTCTTTTGTTTGGTACTAAAAATGCCATGTTTACTATTTTCTAACAGATTGAACCAAAATGTTGTACAATCTTTAATTTCAAAACTCTATATAACCTGACATCTGTGAAACACATTTTAAACGATTCTACATGGTTCTATTTGTAAGCTGTGTAATTTTGAAGTTCCTACCGTATCTGGTTTCTCTGATATATTATGAATTTTGTAAAATCCTCCACTTGAATGCTGTCTGTCCTAGTCATCTTGCAATTACATCCTTGTTGCCAAAACCTTACAAAAATTTTACTTTCTCTTATCTTGGCCCAATTACTTCATGAATTTAACTAAAACTTACTGAAAACTGTTTGTGTTGTATTTTACTTTGTTTTGATTATAGCTTTCTCACTTGAATTTACTTATATTCTCTAAACTGGTTATTTTGACCTTTATCCATGAGTTCAAAGTTTTCACAAATTGCTCAAAAACCAACATTTAAATTTTAGTGTTCCTTTCCAAACTATAATTTGTTGTGTAAGCGAAAATTATGCTTCTTTCTTGCCATAAACTGACTTTTTATGTTTCAAATTACGAGTTCTAGAATTTTAAAACGTGCAATTGAATCTTAACTTTCCATACTGGCTTCTACTTCAATGTACTAAACCTGTTTAGTAGGATTTTGTAGCTACAACATTTTTTATCCTCATTTTACTAGTTATAATTCTAAAAGTCTCTAGAAATGAAGGAAATGTTTACTTTTGTGAAAGATTCTGAGTTCAAATACCAGATATGTTAATACTATGTTCTGCCTTTTTATAACGGTTTAACCTGATTTATAACTTGAATTGTCTAAGTAAAACTGATCTGCAATGTTATTCAAATGAACTCACGGCTCTGTGAATAAATTTTGTTATGCAGTTCGCGAAATTTTAGGTTACCTTACAACAGAGAAGTGGAAATTTCTAAAATGATTATGAACTGCAATTTATTTAATATCAGGATAAGTTTTGTGGACAAAATTAGTTTTAAATTTAAATTGTCAACCAAAGCTGTAGGATTAATTTTTGTTAGAAATTTTATTTATATTTACATTTAAAAATAAAATGTTCTATTGTTGATAGCTAACCCTCATTCCATTATCGCAAATTTTATTAATTTAGATATAGCAGCTTGGTTTTGAAAGTAACTAAATCCACTCCCAGGTTGCTAGGCCTGTCATAGCTTTATTAGATTCAGTTTTTAGGTATTGGTCACAGGGCACACTAGGTGCCAACTGCACCCATACGGGCCATCCCTAACATCACACCATTGCACTTCTCCATTTCTAAGGGGGCTAGAGAACATCACAAGAAAGGATAATATCAGAAATAAAAACATCATGGCAAAATTAAAAGTTGAAACAGAAGAAGAAACACTAACAAAGTAAAGACCGTAATGGCTGGGGCATGTCATGAGGATGGAGGAGGGTGTAATGCTCAAGTTAACTCTCTTGATCAATGAGAAGAGAATTAGACCAATCAGAAGACTAAGGTCTAGATGGATGTATCAAGAAAAGAAAGACTTTGAGGCGAAGGGAAACAAGTGGTTGAGAAAATATCTTGAAGTGACCATCAGACATGGAAGAGGACTCGCCTGACAAGTTCCTTTCTCCGAAGTTCTGAGGCAGCGGTGGTTTCGGGGAAAACTCTGATTGCTCTCACAGTGAAACATTCATTGAAGATGTTGGAATTGTGGTAACTGGCATCTTCAGGTATTGGCAGATATAAATTGCGGGTGTGGACTGTTTGTCTGTGGCCATTTGTTCTAGTCGAAAGTTGTTGTGTAGTCAGGCCTAAATAGGAACTTGTTCACCGACGGCCGTTTCCTTTTTCTTTTGTTTAATTAAAATGATTATGACAATGATTAGAAATAGCAGCATGCTTGGTAGTTTGTTTACAGACAATGTGTTATAGCTGGTATATATGGTATAAATTATTTCACTATTTAAAATTCTTATATATCAATAATTAGTTTTGTTTCTGATTGTTTAGGTCCTTTCCATTATTACATGTTATAGTCTCTTTTCTATATTGAATTATTTCTTAAAGATTAAAATAAATTATTTTTAAATAAGAAAAGAAAGGGAAATTAACCCACCACATACCAAAGTGGACGGATGCGATGAGAAGGAACACTTATGCTGACAAACAACTACACATTATTTCGGCATCTGCCTTGTTCAGAAGTAGAAAAACGGGCCATTAGGCTCGGAATGTGTGTACACAACGAACGTTACCTAATGACTAACCGAGTAGTGGGGGAGGGTGGGGGATTGGCTAAGGAGTAGACTGTTGATATCAGTATGCAATGTCTGAGATAATATATTGCAGGTGATGGTAAAATGAGCATATGTAGTAAGGGTACGGTATAAACTACTCGGTTAGTCATTATGTAACGTTCATTGTGTACACACGTTCTGAGCCTAATGGCCCATTTTTCTACTTGTGAACAAGGCAGATGCCGAAATATTGTGTAGTTGTTTGTCAGCATAAGTGTTCCCTCTCATCGCATCCATCCACTTTGGTATGTGGTGGGTTAATTTCCCTTTCTTTTCTTATTTATATCGCCTAGAAGCCGCTTCCATTTTCGTTAGTTGCATCATTGTTGCCTAACGGCCACCTTACATGTTTATCCCACTTGTTACTTTTTTGTGTTCTATTACTTTTTCCTTCCTTCTTTCTCTTATTTGTATGTTTGTTTCACATATTGAATTCGCTACGCTCGGTTCCTCCCAAAGTTCCCGCCATTCTGTTTGTTTTCTCTGGCGGTCAGATAACTTCCCGAGAGTTGATCCATGTTCTCATGTTTATATTTTTAGCTCTGTTTAGCTTCCTACTTGGGTATTTTTCCATTATTAGCTTACAAATATTTTTCAAAATCACTTTTTAAAAAACTGCTTGTCTGTGGCCATTTAAACTTAATTTTGTTTATGCTGATTTTCTGTTTTTCAATACAGTTCGACCCTATTCTCATTTTTGTTTGGAGTTTCCTCCTGTTTACTTTCTGGACTAGAATGTCCAAATACTCCCCATGAGTTTTCCATTGAATGTTTCATTTTTGTTTTTTTGTTTTTGTTTCTCCTGATTAGTGGTTATTCTCAATTTAACCTATAAACAATTGTGTTTTATTAGATCTTACAGGTGTTCGTTTGTGGTCCATGATATTATTAGCATCGCTATCTCAAGAAAAACATGCTTCCGCCTTAGCCAGTACAAATTTTCTGTTTGTTTCTACTCCACGTTTTTGACATTATGAGAAGAATTTTTTTTTATTATTATTATTTTTATTTATTTATTTTTTTCCCCTCGCAAGATATTATTAGCATCACGAGTTCATAAAAACCTACAAACATTTTTGTTTGGACGTTTATACTCGGCGTTTTGGACTAATTATACATAGGCTATCGGTGGAATTGTAATTTTACTTTTACTTTTTCTTTTTGTGACTTATTACTGACCCTTATCTTTTTAACCCAATATGCTACTTTCAGAAATCTTTCTGTCCAGTTACCATTTCCACGCCCCACATTTGGTCAAACTAAATTCTCACATTCTGTTTCTTCAGTCTTGCCTCTCTCTAAATATTCTGCCAAATGGTTTAACTATTAAACTTCCAGTTTCTGGCTGCCATCCAAAAATTCCCCTGTCACTTCATGCTTTCCATTTCACACAATCCCTTTCTCTCACCCAGCTGGTTCTTCAACAATATATTCACATGGCATATCAACATTCCTCTCAGCTTGTCTCACTCCACAAAATCCTCTGCCTTTCATTCCCTCACCTCATTCATCATATGCAACAGATCCTGTCAGAGTGCAGACAATTGCAGGCCCAACATACACAAAAACATCTTCACAAGCTTTCAGCTCTTGTTAGGAGCTATTTATCTCTAGGTCTGTCCCTCCCCTATCAACATTTCACTGCTGTAAATCACACACCAACTCCACCCCTAGTTGTGAAGACTCCATGCTTGGCTCACCTCCTCAATCTACCCCATCCAAACCCTCTCCTCCAGTTAAACCTAAACAGTCAGTGATTAATATCTCCTCCACCCCCCCTGACTGAACCTCAAATATCGGTCCTATCCAAAGGACTCACTTTTTCTCCGACCCCCAAGTTCGACCATGCTGCTTTGGTTCGGGACTCATTGACATTCTGCCGCTCTCTTCTCTGGCGGTACCATTTTACCGTCACAGGAGAACACACCAGTCGACAGAGCGAGATTGAGCCCAGTCTACAACAGTTTAAACCTGCATCTTCTCTGGATCCTCCCCAGCTCCCACAAAACCATTCCCTTATTCTATTCCAGGAATGCCTCACCTTCTTTCCTAAACTCCATCCCACACTCTAAAAACCTCAGCAATATGGAAACTCGAGCTATGAGAGAACTGTCCAAAAACCAGAACATAATCATCCTCCCTGCCAACAGAGGCTCAACCACATTAGTGATGGACCGCAATGACTATGTGGCTGAGGCCCTAAGGCAACTGTCTGACACTAACACCTACCTTCCACGAGCTACAGATCCCACAACCTCCATATGCCAGGAAATAAAAAATCTTCTTGAAGTACAAGGCCCCCTGCAAGGCCTCTCTCCTCAGTCCATCTCCCTCCTGACTCCCCAGAATCCCCGCACTCCCACACTGTATCTTCTTCCTAAGATCCACAAGACCGGTAATCCTGGGCGACCTATATTTGTAGCATATGGATCGCCCACTGAAAGGATTTCAGCTTTTGTGGATCAACATCTCCAACCCTTTGTCGAAAATCTTCCCTCCTACGTGAAAGACACTCCACATTTCCTTGAACACAATCCACACACCTCCACCTCCAGACTCCTTCCTGGTCTCAATTGATGTAACTTCCTTTTATACCAACATTCCACATAGTCAGGGCCTCAGTGCCCTAGAATACTACCTAGAACTACGACCGCCACATAGCCTGCCTAGTACATACTTCATTTCAACCTTGGCCCATATAGTTCTCTCCAAACTTTCTTTACCTTTAATTATGTAGTATATCACCAAATCCGCAGTTCCGCCATGGGCACACGCATGGCCCCATCCTATGCCAACTTATTCCTTGGTCATCAGGAGGAACATTTCCTGAACAACACTCCCTTTAAAACCACTGTGTGGTTCAGATACATAGATGACATATTTATGATCTGGACCCACAGTGAAAACCACCTCCTTGAATTCCTCCACTCCCTTAATAATAGCAACAATTCGATCAATTTCACCTGGACTTACTCCTGCTCACACATCACATTCCTCGATGTTGACATCATGCTAAGGCACGGTGTCCTTCATGCCGCAGTCCACATCAAACCCACTAATTTACAGCAGTATCTACACTTTGATTGCTGCCATCCATTCCATACCAAACGTTACCTCCCATACAGTCTTGCCATCCGGCGAAGTTCTATTTGCTCTGATGCTCATTCTCTCCATCAATACTCACAAAACCTATCCCAAGCCCTTATATCCCGTTGTTACCCCAGGGATCTTGTACATAAACAATCTACCGCGTGATCAACCACCCTCCACGTAACCACTCTCACTTGTCTCCTACAAAAACCAACCACAGCCCTTGTCACTCAGTTCTCTCCTGGCCTCGAGTCCATCAACCATATCTTGTGACAGGGGTATGACTTCCTTTGCTCATTGCCGGAAATGCGTACTCTCCTACCCAAAATTCTACTCAATGTCCCTCGTGCATGTTTTAGCAGACCACCCAATCTTAAGAACATCTTAGTCCACAAATACCCTCCGTTAGACTCTCCAAAAGCACCATATGGATCTTATCCTTACAATAGACCCAGCTGTAAAACCTGCAGACCACTACATATTCCAATCCCACCACAGGAGAAACTTTCCCCATTATTGGACATGCCACCTGTTGAACAACTCATCTTATATACCAACTAACTTGCCGCTATTGCACCAGTTCTTACATAGGCCTCACCACACAGCAACACTCTGTTAGAATGAATGGCCACAGACAAACAGTCCACACCCACAACCTGTACCTTCCAGTACCAGAACATGCCAATAGCCATGATTCCAACAACCTCAACAATTGTTTTACTGTGAGAACAGTCAGAGTTTTCCCTGACAGCACCACTGCAGCAGAACTCCGGAGATGGGAACTAGCGTACCAGAATATCCTGGATAAGAGACAACCACCGTTAAAATCCAATTAACCCATCACTACCCCTTCCCCCCCCCTTTTTTTCCCGTACCCTTACTACATATGCTCATTTTACCATCGCCTGCAATATATTATCTCAGACATTGCATACCGATATTGACAGTCTACTCCTTAGCCATTCCCCCACCCTCCCCCACTACTCGGTTAGTCATTAGGTAATGTTCATTGTGTACACACGTTCCAAGCCTAATGGCCTGTTTTTCTACTTGTGAACAAGGCAGATGCCGAAATATTGTGTAGTTGTTTGTCAGCATAAGTGTTCCCTCTCATCGCATCCGTCCACTATGGTATGTGGTGGGTTAATTTCCCTTTCTTTTCTTATTTATATCACCTAGAAGCTGCTTCCATTTTACTTAGTTGCATCAAAATGAATTATTTTTGTAATATATGTATTTATAGTTGTAAATAACTGACTAATGTTATTCATTTAACATTTGAATTTAATTTAATTGCAATAGAGCATGCACTCCAGTGGCAATTTCCCTACACACCAATTTTCCCCTGTTTCCTTTTGTCCTCTACAAATTTCAACTTTAAATTGTTTCTCTGTTTTTTGGTAAATTGTTCATCAATTCTCTTGGTAACTTATTCTAATCTCTGACCCCCTTACCTATGAAAGAAAATCTTCCCACAGACTTGTGCCTGAAACTGAATGCCAGCTTTGGGTCATGGTCATCTCTTCCCATCCATGTATTACTTTTAATACTTACACCAATATCTTCCCACACCTCTCCACCAATATACACCTCGTACACTCCCATGACTCTATTCACCCTCCTCCTGTCATCCATAGAATCCCACTCAAGTTCTTTCATCACATCAGTTGCTTATTGTCTTCTGTGGTAATGTCCAGAGACAAATCTAATAGCCCTTCTTTGCATTTTTTGTATTTGATACCCAAAATACACTGCGAGGTTAAGGCTTACTTTTGCTGTTTAAAATGGCCCGTTATGAATTCTGGATTTAAACCAAAATTACGAACGATAGCCGCCTCGCTGCTGATTAGTACAAATCATTATCTTGATTAATTTTATTCAGTACTCAACTAAATAATTCTCCAATAATTTTCCAACATTGATTATTTATTTATCTTCAGCATTGAATTTCTCACAAACTTAACAAATCTTAAATCATCGACTTGCAAGTCAAACCTCTACTGCTAAAACATCCATGACAACCACCAGTCCACGATAAAACAAAACTTCCAATGCAGTCAGCGATATTAATTGTATAGCTCTTGGCATTACATGTTTGCCAACTTAAATATTCGACCATAGTATTTTTTATTATTACTTACATTAGTTATTTTACAATTAACTAGCCCTATGGTTGTTATCTCACATATGCCCCCCATTTCGGAGCAGTCAAATCATTATTTAACTAAATGATGATTTCAACAAAACGAAATGTTAAATAACAACCACAGTTACATTTTCAAAAACAACTAAATTATTCAACTAAATAAGTA
Organism: Vandiemenella viatica; assembly: GCA_031002005.1. Lineage (NCBI taxonomy): Eukaryota > Metazoa > Arthropoda > Insecta > Orthoptera > Morabidae > Vandiemenella > Vandiemenella viatica. The sequence goes on along the minus strand of JARYHS010013630.1, from coordinate 170,729,856 downwards.
TCAAAATCTTTTCATCGAAATAATGTTCAGATTTTACACTCATCGTATTTCAGGATCAGTTTTAGATATTCTTTGTATTCAATTAATAAAAATTATTAAGGTTAAAATTAGACTACCACTTAATGAGAACTCAATACATACATTATGTTATTAAAAATTGCCTCAATTCAACAACAAAAATCGAACATGTATCGAAATATCTAATACCATACATGGCCAAATAAGAATATGTGCTGTGTGATCATCAGTCATAATATTAGTGTTCCTTCGCCCTGTAAAGCTTTAAGTCTACTATATTCCGGAATCCAAATCTCTTTTTTTTTTTGATACAGGGTAGACTAACAAATAAGCATTTGGATGAGGTTTATCCTTGACTATGAAAGGCTCCCAATATATATCAATTTATTTCTTAATTTGGGCATTGATCTCACACGATTTTTGGTTGTTTTAACCCACGCTAAATCACCTACATTGAATTCAATCAACCGAATCCTCTGGCCATGACGTTTCTTTCTTTCTCCTGCCCTTCTCATCAATTTTTCTCTCACCTTTTTATCCTATACACCTTATTTCTTTCACTTTTTCTTCTCTCCACTTCTTACTTCTTCTTCCTTCAATCGTAATATATTCCTTCCTTCATAGTGTATATTTAATCCTTTCCTTTTCGTTTTTACTTTTCCCTTCAAAATTTCTTCATCTTCTTTAATATCTTCCCTTCGTATCACAAAGCGCTTCACTTTTTGATTATTTTCACATTCCTTATTACTAATTTCAGCTTCTTCATCATTCACAATACTGTCCATTCCAGAACATCCGTCTTCTTCACTTGATTCCTCCTCTGACACCGCATCTTCTGAAATCATACTTTTATTGTCCATGTCATCCACCACTTCCTCATAAGAAATACATTCCTTCTGATCTTCATTTCTCCATTCATTTATTCTCATCAAATCGGAAATTCCTTCATCTGTCCAGCTATATTTAGGGTTCTCCCTTTCGTCCCCTACTCTTAATTTATTCTTTTCCAATTCAAAACATTCCCACCAATGTATAGGAGCTTCTTCCTGCGTTTGCTTCACTTCATTAAGGTAACATTTCGCTAAATTACAATTTTCTTTGTGATCGTCATAATCCTTTCGGTCTCGATCCAATTCTCCGTTTAACTTTACTGCCTTAAATTCTCCTTTCTTGATATTACTATCATTACATTTTGGTCCTGTACCCTTCCAATCCGAAACCGAACGGACCGCATCAGTCCCGGTTAACAGTTTTCCTTCCCTTCTTCATTCCGCCAAAATCTGCCTTCCCCTCCTTCTCGTGTCTCTGCATTGTAATTTGATCCCTGATTATATTCCTTGTTTGCTGCAAAAGAGTTTCCACCATTTCCGGGAGTACTTTTTTCGAAATAGACTCTTCCTCTGTATTCTGCCGGGTGTCTCACCATTTTACGCTCATTATATCCGTAATTCCCTCTTGCAGATACTTGGTTCATATTAGAACTATTCCTCCAGTCGTACCTCCTTCCATTGTTACCAAAATTATGCTTTTTGAATTCCTCAACAATCTCTTCCCGAGATTCTTGCCTGTGCAATCCTCGTCCATATCGTCCACTTCCTTTCAGTGGCCAATGATTTGCTCGCTCCCTGTATTGATCGTCCCTTGGCTCTTCATATCTGTGATCAGACTTTCGATTCTTTTCACTATTATTTTCATAACTTTCTTGGAATCGGTCGAGTCTTTCCAGCATGTCCAAGAATTCTTCCATCTTATCCCATTGAGTAACCACCAATTTATCTTGAACTTGCCGCGGCAGCTTTTGTAGCAATATCTCCACTTGTTCTACTTCCCCTATCTTTTGGTCCAGGTGCCGCAATTCCTTTCTCATCTCCTCGCAAAATTTCCTCATACTGCCGTCGCCTCTATAGTATCTCCTACAGTTGTAAAAATCACTCCTTACCTTGCGCTGTTTTCTCTGAGACCAGTATCTATCTCGGAACATTTTTAGGAAATCGTCATAATTAGTACACCTCTCTGTAACTTCAAAACTCCATGAAAAAGCCTCATCTCTTAATTTGCTTTGTACATAGCGGATTTTATTTGTATCCGACCACTCTATTGGCAAGGTTTGGGAATATATCTTTACAAAATCGGCGGGGTGTACTTTTCCGCTTGGTTCAAACACAGTCTCTGGTAAATAAATCTGACAATAACTTGGTATACGACTAACCACGGTGTCTGGCCGCCCTTCCACTTTTTCAAGTCTTTCATTAATGTGGCTCATATTCCCACACATTTGGCCTACTTCCGTCGACAAACCAGTAATTTGTCTTCCTACATTATTAGCATGTTCCGCTACGCTATGTATTTTAATCTCACATTGCACTTGGCCTTCTAAAATAGTTTCCATCCTGCTTTCAATATCCTTCTGATGTACTTCCATTTTCTGACTTCTATTCTTTCAGTGATAATTTTCACTTTTTCCTCTATACAGCGGCCTACCAAAACATTATCGTCTCGCTGTACATTTTTTTTAACTTCAAAAATATCGCTCTCAATCGTCTGTAATCTTTCTTCTGATTCCTTTTCCACCTTCTCAATTCTGTCTGATATCCTCCCCATCATCTCTTCTGCCCTCCTTTGACTACGTTCGATTTTGTCATTAAGTTCTCCTATGTCTTGTTTCAATTCTTGCCTGAATTTCTCTTGATTTTTCTCAATTCTCTGAATAACTTTTTCTTGACTCTGATTCATTTCTTGTTTAATTTCTCTGATAGCATTTAATGGCAACCTTAGGTCTGTATTCCCTTCTCGAGCGTACTCAGGTTGATTTGGTTTTGGCAAAACTGCATGTCCTATTGAATTCTGCCCCCCATTAATTTCATTTTCTCCATCAACCAATTCGTCATCCTCATCAATGTTGCTGAGATCATTGTCTGGAAAATAACCGGTAACCCCATCTTTATCCCCGTTATTAATAGGACTACTACTGAAATTATTTTGCACCGAATTACTATCTCCCCGGACACCCATTTGGTTTGCATATTTCCCATCAAAACTTACGATTCCGGAACTTACCGTTTCCCCCTCTGACATATTACTATTTGTTTCTCCCAACTCACTAACCAATTTTCCACACTTATTTTCCATAATAATTTGACATTTAAAATTTCATAATGCAAGCAAACACAACGGTATTATTACTCTTAGCAGAAATTCTTTAAACCGCAATCGATATTACAAACTTACAACTCCAATCCACAACAATGATACAACGCTGTCCACATTCAACTCTGCAACACAATTTTTAGGAACACACAGAAAAAAATACCAATTAACTTACAACTTTATCGTAACAGCTGAAAACATGTATATTATCACAGAAAAGAGACAACAAAATTCGGCGGCCTTATATCTGGAAACAAAGCCGACACATATATAATATACAAATGCTTAAAATGCTGATCTTTTGCTCTTTTAATTTGGCTGTACATATAAATTCCCCCCTTTTCTTTGTTTTGTTTGTAATAATTCTGTAATAATTCCTTATTAGCTTCTTGCTTCTCGACGGAAATCCACAGATTTTAGACTGCTCTACACATGTTAGTACAATTTTTTATATGATAAAATTTTTACCACTAATCAATGGTATTACTTTTCTTTACAATTTCTTAAAATCACAAATTTTACCCCTTTAACTACTTTTCTCACATGAAAAAAAATTAACTTTGCAACTGTTCTTTAACGAACTATAACTCAACTTGTAAGTTCAACTTTGATTCCACTTTCATAATAATTTACTTAGTGTTCAAAATTTAGTTAATATACTTCCTGTTGGAATCTGATCGTTGACACTGCAGCCCCAAAAACAAAATGAAAACTGGAATTTTCTTACTTGATGCACTTGCCCGTAGATCAGCTCTCTGCTGCTGCTCAACTGATAACACTGCTTCAGAAGAAACTCCAGACGTTTAAGGTGTTATGTTAATCATGTTAATTAACACCCATAATCCAAGCAGGGTCGCCAATTGCGAGGTTAAGGCTTACTTTTGCTGTTTAAAATGGCCCGTTATGAATTCTGGATTTAAACCAAAATTACGAACGATAGCCGCCTCGCTGCTGATTAGTACAAATCATTATCTTGATTAATTTTATTCAGTACTCAACTAAATAATTCTCCAATAATTTTCCAACATTGATTATTTATTTATCTTCAGTATTGAATTTCTCACAAACTTAACAAATCTTAAATCATCGACTTGCAAGTCAAACCTCTACTGCTAAAACATCCATGACAACCACCAGTCCACGATAAAAAAACTTCCAATGCAGTCAGCGATATTAATTGTATAGCTCTTGGCATTACATGTTTGCCAACTTAAATATTCGACCATAGTATTTTTTACTATTACTTACATTAGTTATTTTACAATTAACTAGCCCTATGGTTGTTATCTCACAACACCACCATATTCAAGCAATGGTCTGATCATTTAGTATTGCTTGGGTTTTGTAACCCAGTTCCTTTACTTCTCTCGTAAATCCCCCGCATCACTCTCTCCAACAAGTGAAGGATTCTGTAACATTTTCCTACTACCTGTCTAATATATGCTGCCCAGTTGAGCTTGTTATCAAATGTTATGCCAAGATATTTACATTTCAAGTCTTCAACAAGCAATTCCTTCCCCACCCTATTCATGCACATAGCATCAGTTCTTTAAATTCCATTGTAGGTATCATTCTGAAATTAATTTACTGGCTTTTAAAAATCTATTTGTTACATACAGCAAGTAAATTAACAAGTAACAATTAATTCTAATAATAAATTAGAAATAATAATTATAATGAAATAAGTATCTGTTTAGAACATTCTACAAAGTTTGATAGAATAGCAGATAAATTTAAAAAATATATATAGAATTGCGTTTAATCTATAAACTTTATAATTTTTATCATTAACTGAAATAGCTTTCTTTAGTATTGCTTGAATTAATTGGGAAAAGTGGCATCTGCATCTACACATATAGTCTGCAATTCACAAAACTGAGTTTGGTGATGTTATATATCTATTATCTTGCCTAAACTGTTTAACAGGAGGTCTTTTACACATAATTCACACAGAAAATAACTTTTTTCTTAATAGTACTTTTCAGCTCAGATCATAACCTTGTCATACGTCCATTATTTTGCTAAAACCATTTATAAGGAGGCCAATCTCATATAGATGTGTAGTAAAGAACTTTTATAACCATTTTCTTAACAGTAAATCACGTTTTAGATTGAGTTTAAATCTCTCTCTCTCTCTCTCTCTCTCTCTCTTTTTTTTTTTTTTTTTTTTTTTTTTTTTTTTTTTTTTTTTTTTTTTTTTTTTTTTTTGTAAAAGAAATACGATTCAAATAAGGTTGATTTTCCAGTTGAAATGAATTTTGTTGCATTCATTTCCGCTAAGAAAGAACAGAATGACGATCATTTAAAGGTAAATTTGTATGCTCTTAAAATTCTAAATAAGGCAATATTTACAAAAATAAAAAAATTGAACTTCTTAAATAAAAGAGCTAGGAAGTTAAACTTAGGCTTAAATGAGAGAGAAAAATTAATTTAATAATAATAACAGTTTAGCAGTGATTCCAGATTTAAAGGGAGAAAAATGGAATTTTAGTAACAAAGCTTTATGCCATCACCCTGTGTAACTTTGTAAAAATTATTAACTCTAAAATTTGTCATGACTTAAAAGATTTTAAATAAATTAAACTATGACATATTAAAATTTCGGTAAAATCCGAGAATAATTAGTGTACCACAAGAATAAGGGATTTTGTTAATTTACCAGAGAATAGTATTTCCCCATGGGAAGACACCATTGTTCTATGACAAGTCAGCTAAAAATTATCCTAGGCTATATAAAAAGCCAACCAGAATTCCCTTTGAGAGGCAATTTTGAAGGAACATTTTTTAAGCAGATAGTCAAGGCGAGTAGAGCTCCATGATGGGCAGTGAATAGAAGACAGTTTTGAATAAACAGTTTTGGGGGGACAGTTTTTTAAGAGGTAGTTTTCCGCAGTACGTCGATATACAATGGGCATATCATGACTCCATAAGCGCACAGTCTCATTTTAAGAGTCAACAAGCGCATGTCGCATCACAATTCAAAATGCAAAGGCTTAAAGTTTAATTATCTCTCCTCGGAATAAGTTTGCAAACACTATCATCCATTTCAAGGAAACTTTAAGCTAAACTAAATGAAAGAACTTTTTTTTACAATTGTTTAAGAAGTCATTAGTGGCAGTGGTTAAAGCTACCACTAAGCTCATTCTGAACTTTGGGGTTCAAATACAAGTATGTTTGACAGAGTGATTGCTTCTTTATGATGCTGTGCCTTGGAGGATAAACTGCATCTTTTTATGTGATTACGAAGTTTGACTCTGCCTTTTAAATATTTTCAACAAGTGTAATCTGATACCAGATCTTACTTCATAAAACTCTCAGAATATATTCAAAATAATAACAACAGTGATTTTCTTTCATTTATGTATGACCTGTTAGCTATTACAGTGTAAACTAACAGCTTGGCAGCTGGATTCTCCAAGTAAAGGTATCAGTTATACAGGCAACACAATCAAGTTAATGCGACTGTTGCATAACCCCAATACACATTTTCTCATTACAGTGAGTGTCACAGGATTGTGGTGAAGGGTTAACTGCAGTGAATGCAGCAAGTAGTGTGCAATGAGTGGAGCTCGTGAAAGGCACCATGATGGCCAATCAGTATTGTACACTACTTGAAAATCAAGTACACTCCTTCATGATGACCATGTTTCCCAACAATGATGCACCATGTCACTAGTCCAGGAGTGTGATGGAGTGGTTCGAGGAACACAGTAATGAGTTATAATTGATGTGCTGGCCCCCCAACTTTCCAGATCGGAACCTGATCAAATACATCTGTGACGTGATTGAATGTAGTGTCAGATCTCAATGCCTCCCTTCCCAGAATTTAAGGGAGTTAAGTGACTTGTGTGTGCAGATGTGGTGCCAACTCCCTCCAGCCACCTACCAAGACCTCATTGCTTCCTGCCAAGATGTGTTGCTGCTGTTATCCATGCAAAAGTGGACATACCAGCTGTTAAGCAGTTGGTCATAATGTTCTGGGTGATCAGTGTGTATCGATTTGTGCAATTTACTAATATTTTCTCTCTTTGTGTAAATCCTTCAGGTTGTTTCATATACTAAGTTTTCTTTAAATCACTGTGTAGGTAAGCAGATTTAATGTCATACTGGTTCATGAACCACTTTTTTTCAACATCAATAGCTACAAGTAATCTGATACAGGCACATACAATTCTTCATAATGCACTCCTTCTTTCAAGAGGAACCATCTGCAACCAAGCATGCCTTGAAATGTTTAGCTTCTCCTACTGTCTTCCTTTTAAACACTCATTTGCATTTAATGATAGTTGCATTTGGAGGTGTTATAAACAGTGACCAGATAATGTGCTCTTTCAGTGATTCTTTTTCTTTGTTCATTGCTCCCAACCATTGCACTGCTTCAGTAGAATTAATAACCTACTGAAAGAAGATGATACCACTATATTATTAGTATGAACTGTATGAGATTGTGGTTCTATGTTATTAGAATTTTGAGTTTATAGAACACCTTTCTCGAAGAATCATACTGTGTCACTTTTACTGATTGGCTTTAAGTTTGCAGTTTCCTTTTGGTAGTTCTGTATTCTTTACTTGAACAGTTGATTGTTCTTAACTCCGATCGCCTTTATTTGAAGATTTTTCACTTTCTGTGTTTGTAAATCCTTTGAATTCTTCTTTGTTTCCACTTGACAATTTTTCTTTGACATCGATCATTACATTTTCTTCAGGGTTGCTATCAGAACTCTCATCACTGCAGTCAAAACTGATAGTGTCTTTTCAATCCAATTGTTTGAAGGTGGGGTTTATTGATGTTTTGTGCTTCATTATGTGCTTTCTTTGAATGCACAGTTGCATTACTGCTTATTTTGTAGAGTATCTGGCATCCAAATCCCATGTCCATATATCGTGTATATAACCAAAATTCCTTTTTTGCCCTTTCAAGAGTTTTGAGTGACGTTTTTGTTTAGGAATATGCATTAAAACTTACATCCCTTTGGCCAGAAGGTGAACGACACTTGTCTTTCTGACAACCCATAGTTTTTATGGAGTTTTAACTTTGTTATGACTGTTAGTGACTCAGTTTCTGATATTTGGGGCAGTATATATCAGTTGCACCAGAGCTGTTTTAGGCAACTTGCTACTGATGATTTCACTTCTCACTAGATCCATCACAGTTCTGTTAAGTCTCTCTGCTATCCCATTTTGCTGTGGTGTGTAGGTCATTCTAATTTCATTTGCAATGCCATTACTCCCACAGAAAATATTCCAATTCATTGAACAAAATTCAAGTCCATTATCTGTTCAAACTGATTTTAAAGTTTTTCCAGTTTATAAATAATGTTCTCAGGTCACTAGCCGAGTTATAGGAGTGTTACACAATATTTCGGTGCTCTCAATCGTTGGCGACATCTTCTGGTGAAGTGAGGTCAGGAACATGCGAAGTTGCTGGTGTATTGAACCTACTTAGAAATTTACCCACACTACATCACACAGTTCGAGACACGTGTCTGCTCTGTTCAACTACCAGCCAAAAATTGCCTTTTTTCCTAGTGTCTGAACACTCTTATACTCATGTTTCAATCTTCTTAACATACTTTTTGGCACTACAAATGCTGGAAAATGTTTCTAAAAGTGTTTTGCTATTGATTTTATATATGATAAGGATTCTTTAAACTATTCTCGAAGATTTATCTGAAAAAATAAGGTTATATAACATACTATTCACTGCACCTCACACAATCACTACTCTTGCCTCCATAGTGTATCCTTTACAAAGATAACCTATATCCTCTATTACCTGACCTAATGTTGCACTTGGTTTAAAAAAGTTGTAACCTGCCAATCTGAGATTATGTGATCCTGGAGAAGGCGGGCTTTTACTTCTCACATTACTACTACCTAGCAGTAGAACACTTTTCAACATATTTTTTCCCTTTTTTTGCCTCTTGTGGTGACCACATGTTTATGATTTACTCCATGTTATGCAAATGTACTTATATAGATTTCTTGAGATTTTGTTATGTTTGTGCAGTTATTTTTTTATGGCGTTGGTTGCTAAGACAGATTGAGTTGCTTCAGGATGACAACGTAAGTATAAATAATATTTACATAAAGGATTATGCAAACTGTTGTGAAGTCCAACATTAACTTGATTTGTGTTTGCTTTCTGGTGGTGTTGGAGGTCATTGTAAAATATATGAAACTGAATGAAAGCTATATTAAGTGAGAACAACGTTTACTCATTTTAAAGAATTAGAAGAGTTCGACAAGACATTAAATAAGTGAAAAACTATGAACAAAACTAATACACTATATTCCCAAAGGCCTGCTGCACCTTAACTACTCCTAAATCTACATAAGGCTCTTCTCCATATGACTCTTGTAACAGGTGAAACCTATTTCTCCCAAAAAAATTTTGAAGTATCTGACTTCATCAACGTGTTAACTGTATTTCCCCTATGATCTGTTATAAGCTAATACAAAGTGGAGAAAACCATATGGGAGCATTATTTAGTGTCAATGTTCCCTCTCCACTACAAACCTAATGAAATCACTTCTTACACCCTCTGCAATTCGCACCATTCGCTACCAACCTGCGACAAATGCCACATTTTCAAGGCATGATTTTTCCCAAACACATCTAGTACCTTCTAACAAGGCTGGTACTAGGTTTCTCAAACTGGCACTATGATTCTCTGACCTGGAAAAGCATTCTTAGCCCATCCACCTTGAAAAAAAAAAAATCTTTTTATACTTAGGTTTTTTTGATAAAGTCAAAAATTTTAATATAAATAATCAAATAACAGCTTTTCATAAGAAAGTTTATTAACGTTTGAGTTCTAATTAGGTTAGCAGTTTTCTCATTCAAGGTACCTGTGCCTTGCTTACCCCCTCTGGCGATCTTGCATTCTAAAGGAGCTTTTTGTAGTTAAACCAACAATCTATACTCTTAAATTTAATCGATAGACTAGTATAATAAAATTTATACTGGTGCATTTTTAATGATAGTAGATTAAAGATTTACTCCCAAATTAAGTTACTGTCATTACTAAGTAGCCTAATAAAAAAACTTATGATTTGTTTCATATTTAAATATGTTAGAAATAGTTTAATAGGAAAGTATGTAATTTCAAAAGAACTATTTAATAAATGTGACTTATGCTTAAAATTTCAAAAGTGAAATGTGCACTCTATTTTTTAGGATTGATAGTACTGCTTTGTCATTCCTAATGTATTAAACAGTAGTAAACTTATTTACTATTACTTATTTACATATATTTTTATGAAGAGATTGTTACTTTGGATGCTTTAAAACTAATTTAAAGTAACAAGCTGTTATATTTAAGGTAGGTCAAAGGTGTACAATATTTGTTAGTAGGATTACTGATAACAGTAGTTATCTAAAATACTTATTTATTTAGTTATACAACAATTTAAGTTGTCAAAATAGCGTATCACAAAAAGTTTAACTACATTTACTTTCTTTTAGCAAACTACCAACATTTAGCTAATTCTAAATTAAGAAAGTAATTAAATTAACCATCATCAATAGACAATTTTGTAATTTTTTTAAGTGAAAATATTAATATTTTGTTTCACTAACAATAATCCTAACTAATTATCTGATAATTCAAAGTTTTAAACTAATCTAATCAACAAAACTTTGCTAGTAATGAAATAAACCCCAGTATGTCACACAGTATTTCACACTCAGAACCATAAAACACCAAAGATCTTGTTGAAAGCCTATTGTGTAAATATCTTAGCATAATATTTGACAGAAAACTCAGTTGGTCAGGACACATTGAGAAATGATTGGATGAGGTTTAAAAATCATTTTGTTAGAGAGGATGGTGAGGAGATGTACCAGAGAAGAGAAGGAATTAGGTTACAAAACCTTGGTCAGAACATTTTTTTAAATATTTAATAGTTTATTTTGAAACCCACAATTTTTTAAATATCTAGTACAAGAGTTGAAGTGGATGTAGAGGAGTACAGCTATCTGCATCCGCAGAAATGACCTTAGAACACAATCTGTAATGGGTTTGATAAAGCAGATGGATTGGGATTTATTGGAACATATGAGAAGGGCATAGATAGTGTTGGGTGCATACAAGATTTAGATTGATGATGAAGCTTGAAAAAATATTGGTAGAAGAATTAAGAGTACTGCATGGAAGGGAAAAGATCACTATTACCACATACTGTGCTGGCACTCATTTTTAGGCATAAGGGAATGGGAAAATTTTCTTTTATAGGTGAGGGTTAGGAATTGGAATAAATTACCAAAGAAAATGTTGAATAATTTACCAATCATGCTGAAAAAAATAAAATTAAAATTAATTAAGGGTACTAGTAGGTGTGTGGATAAATTAGTCTAAAAGAATTTAAGATATATATATAAAAAGAAATAGAACAAAATGGTGAGTAGGAACATTGCCATGTGCTCCATTACAATAAAATTAAATGAGACATATTTAATACTGTCCAATGTTTAATATTAGAGATAATAGTAAAAATTTCTTATGCTCATATTAGTTATAATCACAAAATTAGGGATGTTAATATGTATATCTCTAAATGCACCATTTCAAAGAATTTTTGCAGATTCATAATTCAAACATTCACGAAATTCTTTAAACAAATCAAAAACTGTTGTCAGCTCAAAAGTGCGCAAAAGACTTCTATGGAACAGATTAGGAAAATTTTTCTTAAAATAAATGTTTATTTTTGTGAACCTATTCTAAGAATTGCTTACTAATTCATTACAGTTGAACTTATTTAAGCCAACTTAACTTTTCTTTTTTACAGTTTCCTAATGTGGGTTTTTGATCGTTGGAGTCCATACAGTTATCAAAACAACAGAGAGAAATATAAGGATGATGAAGAAAAAAGAGAGTTTAATCTAAAAGAATGTCTGTGGTTCTGTATGACATCACTCACACCACAGGTTCAAAAACATAATCTTGATTCAATTAGTACCTTAGTCATTTATTGTTTGTCCCTGACATTTTTCTTGACAAATAATTTAAATAAATGTTTATTATTGATATCAACATTACTTTAAATTGCTACACTTAGTAAAATATCCTATGCCTGTAATATAGTCAAGATTTGGGCATAAAATTGGTTTTTTTTATGAGTTGTTGAGGGTTGGAAGAGGGAAAGTGTGAGATAACAGCAAGATTTATAGTAAATAACTATTTTCCTGCATTCCTTCTGAATCAAATATACAGGGTTATGATATGGGGTGAAAAGAGAGAGATCTATGTCATATTTTATTAGGATTATTGTCATCGTATTTTAATTTGTTATTGTCGTGTTGTTATTCTAATAAATATTCTTCCCAAGTCTTGGGTCGAAATTTCAAAACAAACTTAATCCTTAAACACTTTAATTCATCAATCTTTATTTCCTTTACACATTACTAATTCATATCCGAAGATTACGAAGGTCCTCTATAAGCAGCAACTTTATATCTTCAACCTCAAACATTCACACTAAACCTTCTTGTTCACCCAATGGTTCTTGTTATGCTGCAATCAACTCCTTTTTTTTATATATAACTTCTCCATGTTATGCCACATCTTGTGGAGGGTGTCATGATACAATTAGGTTGGGCCCATTTCACATTGGAGGAACATTATGTTAATAGTTTATTATAGTGGTTCCAAGACTGTAGACTGATAACTTATATTGTTAAAAGTTGACTTTGATTTTAATTTTTGATTATATAAAGGTTCTTAAACCACCACCGGCACTTTCACAATACAGTTTGATTGTTTAAATACTGAACTTCATTTTTCAAAAGACTGTAAGTTCTGGACAAACACTATAATTCATCTGACAATGATCCAATAAGCCCTCCAAAACCAGTTAATTCTCTTAAATTTTCAAATTTGTTAAAATATAGGCCAAAATAAATTAAGAATACACAAAAATCTTTCTACGATCCTGCACCACACTTTTGACATACTTTTTTTTGGGTATTTGAGACACTTTTTTACTGATTAAGACTTGAAATATAATCAACTTGTGACGTGACAAAGTACTGATGCAAACAATCATGAGCTGAGGACTTTTATAGGATACGATCCACTCACAACAAAGCTTCTCAGACCTTCCTGAAATAATTTAGATTTCATAAACAATTACTTTCATCAAAATTATTTCTTTAAACTTCCAAACTATACAAATGCTTCTAAATAATGCTTATCAATTTAATAGCTTGAAATATTACTTATTAAATTATGAACCTTTATATATTTACATTCAAACTTATAGGGCCAAACTACTTTAATCCATCATAACGTGAACATGCTGCCTCATTATTAACTTGTTATTATTAAATTATGAAATAAACATACTTTAACCCCCCCACCACAAAAAAATGAGCTAAACTGATCCATAAGGTCTCCAAATTATGTTAAACCTAACAATTTTACAAACCCTACAAGCAACTGCAAACCCATTTTAACTGACTTACCCATGAATAAAACACTATATCAGAAAAATACTGTCTTGTTACAAGTGAGCTAATTTTAAGGAATGTTGGGAGGTTTCTTGGACATACTGGGTGATGTCTATGGGTTGTATAAAGTGGAAAGAGAGTTTAAACATATTCCATCAAATCAGTGTTAAGAGAAACATACTACACACTCTTCTAACAGTGTTATATTGTGTCAAAAATAATAGATGTAACTAGAGTTTGAATGTTCAATTTTAATGTTATTTTCTTTTTCATCAGAAAAAATAAATAAAAAAACAAGAATTTAGTTTACTTCAATAAAACTGCTACTTGTTAACGAACTGCTCTGCTATTTGGGTTTGTGCATAACAATTCACGCTAAACTGTGACTGTTAATGTAGCCTATGGATATTCTATCTTGTGGTCACTAACCCTCTGTTATAACCTCAGGGGATGAAGGTAGGATCTTTAAATAGTGTTCACTGGAAAATTTCATGGAATATTCAAACCTTATATAATCTTCAGATCTTAGTACATCACACAATAATCAATTTTAAAGCATCGAAACTCTTCTACAAAATAAATAATTACAGGTGTAAACCCCGAGACAAGCCGCAAGCAACTCCTGATGCCCCCCTAACGAAATAAAATTCAGCTACATCAGAGTAAAATCACTTCTTCATGAACTGGTAAAAATGATCTAAGATGGCTGCTCAGAATGCATCACTACCTGATACGGTTTCCTTCCTCTACAATGCTTGGTACCAAAGCTGCTGCACCCTGACACAACCTGTCTGTACTAAAACTTTCAAACAACTGCCCCCTCCATGGCCTCCAGCTTTCTTTAAATAGCCTACCAAATACATTACATAATTACCCAGGAAATTATACAGTGTCCAACCTTATTTTTGCTGCAATTTACTTGAAACTTTTATCTAAATGTTAAAACAAATCCTTATAAAACTTTCTATAGTTTCAGCCATTTGTCTGTAAAAAATTCTTAAAATATAAATACATAAATTTATCTCTCATCTGCAAAGTATTCAAGCTATATTGTTGATTCTTATTTTAAAATAATCTACTCTTAATTCCCAATCTTTTCATATATAATATGGCTTACTTATAATTTCCTACCTTAGTGCAAAATGTTACTACATCTTAACTTGAAACCTTCTATATTCTCTATCTTCAAAAGTATTGGTGCTACAGAGCTGAAATGTGTTTCAAATGTTACAGAATCGCCTTTTCTATATGATTGTGATTTTGTTTAACTGCTTCCATTCTTCTCTTCTATGTTCAAATTTTCCAACTTCCTTCCACCATCTTTTAATTTTTATTTTTAAACTTAATTTTCTTTTTCTGGTCAAAATACTGCATGGATCTTTATACATAGAAAAAATTGTACTTTATTTTAAACCTACTTTCCAGTCTGTATCTGACTGATCTCTGCTGGGTGCAAATTTTGTCTTTTTACTTGAAATCATCTTTTCCACTAAAAAATGTTACTTACTCTTTACTTACAGATTCTAAATTTTTATATAATGTAATCTAAAATTTTATGCATCTTTTGAGCTATGAATCTTCATACAACCTTAAAACTTAGAGCTGTGAAATATTTCAAAATTAAATATCTCTTCAGTACTATTTTTTATAATCATTAAGTGTCCTATACTGTTTTTATCCTGACCACTTACTGCATCTCTAAACATGAAGAAAATCTTTTCAATTTTAAAATAGGTAATTCTCTTTATAATGCCAATGTTGAAAAATCCTTATGATCGAATCTTTACTATTAACACCTACTTATCCCTGGAAAACTGCAAGAAAATGATTTTAAACATACTTTACGTATGGATTGTTATTAGCTCACAACTCTAAACTGATTTTGATCATTTATTAGCAAAATTTAGGTTATACGACATACTATGTTCTGCATGGTTATGTTATTATAATTTAAAGCTTATTCAAAATCTTGTGTGTTCAATCTAGCTTAGAGTGACAGGTAAAGTTTGTTGATAGCAGGAACAAATACTTACATAATAATAATAATAATATTTAATTAAATTGTGATGGAGCGTACGCTCCAGTGGCAGTTTTCCTACACACCCATCTTCTCACTTTCCTGCACCCACCAATATTTGCCTTCTGCAAATTTTAGCTTTAAATTCTTTCAACTTTTTTGGTAAATTATTCATCATTATTTCTCTTGGTAAATTATTCCAATCCCTGACATCCTTACCAAAAAAAGATAATCTTCCTACACCCGTATGCCTGAAATCGCGTGCCAGCTTGTGGTCATGGTCATCTTTTCCCTTGCACGTATTACTTTTAATTCTTACAGCAATATCTTTCCATGCCTCATCACCAATATACGACTTGTACACTCCCATGACCCCTTCACCCTCCTCATGTCATCAAATGAATTCCATTCCAGCTCTTTTATCATATCTGTTACTGATTGCATTCTGTGAAAATTTCGAGAATCAAATCTAGCAGTCTTTTTTTGCACTCTCTCCAACTCCTGTATTTGATATGCAAAATGTGGGTCCCATACTACACTATACATATTCAAGCAATGGTCTGACCAAAATTTTGTAGTCCAATTCCTTTACTTCTCTCATAGATCCCCTCATCACTCTCTAAGAAGTGCAGAATTTTGAAACCTTTTCCTACTAACTGACCAATGTCTCCTGCCCAGTTAAGCTTTTTATCAAATCTGATCTCCAAGATATTTACATTTCAAGTCTTCAACAAGATATTCTTTTCTGACCTTATAAACATAATCAATCTTTAGTTTTCTATTTGTGTATCTAATAAGCTGACTCATCTTCGCATTTATCTCCATCCCATGTTTACCAACCCAACTAGATCACCCTGCAGCTGTTATAGTTTTCTACCGTTTAGTTCCTTTTATACAGCATTATATCATCTGCAAGCAATCTAATTTCTGATAGTAAACAATCAACACAATTATTCATTAGAATAGTGAATCGAAATGGTCCAAATATGCTACCCTTGGCACTCCCATTTTTACTTCCACTTCTTTTAATATGGCATTTCCTACCCTAACTTTCTGTTTTCTACCTTTTAAAAATTCTCATCCACTCCAACAGTTTTTACATTATTTACTACCATTCAACAGCTTTTGAAAGATATAGTTCTACAGTATCAGTTTCACCTCCCTTGTCCATTTCATCTTAAATATCTTGCATACATCCCACCAACTGAGGTTCACATGAATATCCTTGCCTGAAGCCATGTTGCCTACTTGAAAACCACTTACATTCCTCACATATATTTCTGATGTGGTTGTAAATCAATATCTCCATTAATTTACTGTCAGTTATGTCAAACTGATTGGCCTGTAATTTTCTATTCTATTTCTCACTCCTCCTTTATGTACCGGCACTACTATTGCACTTTTCCACTCCTGTGGTAAGCAGCAAGTATCCAGACTCAGTTAAAATAATATTTCAAGATAAGGTACAATGTCACATCTGGCTATCTTTAGGGTGTCTGTAGTAATATTATCTACACCAGCTGCTTTATGTTTTTTCAGCTTTCTTATGTCCTTCATGATAAAATACAATGTTACAACATTTAAAAAAAACCTGTACTGATAAAAGTCATTGACTCTCATAAAGAAAATGTACTGACTAAGCAATTTATGTTTAGTCCAGAAATAAAAATGAGTGGACAGTTCTTTGCAGTCACTAGTATGTAATAAGTGAGTTTTTGTGTGTTGGGTTACATTACAATAAAAAAAAAATCACAAAATTTTGTTTAAAGGAGTTCTCTTATTCCATGGTCAAAGAAAATAATATCAAGAAATGTGCTTACTTGGAGACCATCATAAGAACGGATTTTGATCTCCTTCATATATGTTGAAGGGTACACGGCATATATATCTGTGGTGTAGTCGTTTCTCAAAAAGCTACCTAGTTTTTTAAATATTCGCATGCAAATATACAAAAAATTCTAAATGTCATACACATACTAAATTATTGCCGCAAGTTATCAAATGGCAGTATGGTCTATGCGATTGAGTGTTAGTTTTTATAATTTTCTCAAAAACAAGGGCAAATTTTGAGAAAAGACTTTACCAAAGGCATATATGCTTTGCACCCTTCAACAAATCTGAAGGAGATCAAAATCCATTCTTAACATATGTGATGATATGCAAGTTAGTATCTTCCACCTACAGCAGTGGTCGGCAAACTATAGCGGCATTAAAGGCATCAGAAAAAATTTAAAGGCCCATAATATTTTAATAAATAATTTTTAGTATAATTTATTGAATAATCAATACACCATCACACATACATTTATGTAAATAATATATTCATAAATATTTCACAAGTAAGTAGCAAGTATTTTAATTATCGAGAACAATATGCTTGTATTTCCTTAGAAATTATTAAAATACTAGGTGCATAACTTGTTGTTTTTAATTTCATACAAAAATCCAAATTTTCATGGGTTATTTGGGTTCTGGATTTGTTTTTAGTAAAGTTTATGTTGGAAAAAGTTTGTCACACGTTTATTTCGAACCAAAGAACCTCTCTTGGCGATTTTTTGGCTCACAATGAAGCTGTAGAATTAACGGTATTAGCAGACTACAACTAACTATTAGAGGCAGTGGTAGATTTCTTTTTTTCTTTCTTCCTTTTTCCCCAAGCTTCTCTGAAGTTCTGCCACTGCTTTCTTTCACATATCACCAACAGGATATGTTGCAGCAAATGAGTGGATCTTTGTTTGAAAGTGTCTTTCTTTATCAGACTTCTTATTATTTGAAAGTTGTTCTTTGCAAATAAGACATCTGAGAAGACCATTTGAGTTCACAATGAAGCAAAAGAGTCAATCCATTCACTTTTGAATTGGCGACGGTGATCTGTTATGTTTTTGTATTTTTTAAATAAGAAAAAAAGCAAATAGAGCACCAAATGAATTCAAAGGTGATAAAATACCTGAGATATGAATACTCGTATTTTAAAATCACAAACAATTATTTAGCCAGATGCCAGAAATTAAATGGTGTGAAAACACTTAAACAGTTGGCATATAGCTACTTAGGTATAATGAGGTCTGATAGCTTGCAAGTATTTAGATCTTGCTGATGCTGCTACTACTACTACTATTACTGTTGTTAAAGATGTATTTAAAAAAAAATTATCAAAGATCCTCACTAATATCCTCAAAGAACTGTATACAGCTCGGGAGCCGCGGTCTGCCTACCCATGACTAATAGTATATCACTATCTATCTTGTGTTTGTTAGTGTAATTTGTTTTTTTGTTTTTAAATTACAGGGAGGAGGGGAGGCACCCAAGAATCTCTCAGGTCGTTTAGTTGCAGCAACTTGGTGGCTTTTTGGCTTTATCATTATTGCCTCCTATACGGCAAACCTTGCTGCTTTCTTAACAGTGTCCCGTCTTGACACACCTGTCGAATCTCTTGATGATCTCTCAAAACAATATAAGATTCAATATGCACCTCTTCTAAATTCTTCTGCTCATGTGTATTTCCAAAGAATGGCTGATATTGAGAACCGATTTTATGAGTAAGTATTTTTTCTTCTTCTTTTTATCCTATTAATTTTGAGCAAGGATACTTTATGGCAAAAATCATTTCACAGCAGATGGCATGAAATGGTAAACTTTATTACAATTTCCAGAAAAATTTGTGATAAATGTTTATTAAAGGAAAAATATTATTTTAAAAAGGATCTTGTTGAATCATGGATAATTATTCTTGCATGATATAGGACTGATTTTTTCTAGCTTATAATACACTTTTATCTAACATGTGTAAATTAAGGATTTTTTTACTGTTATTGGTAGCAATTCAGCTCATTACTCTTGTATAATACAAATTTTTGATTTACTTTCATTCACTGTGTGATGCAAATTGATAGTGTAGCACTAGATCTGTCTAAGGTGTTTGACAGAATAAGCCATAAAATGGTATCAAATAAGGTAAAAACCAATGGAGTGGATAAGAAAGTCATTTGCTGGGTAGAAGAATTTTTAAAAGGTAGAAAACAGAAAGTTAGGGTAGGAAATGTAGTATCAAAAGAAGTGGAAATAAAAATGGGTGTGCCACAGGGTAGCATATTGGGACCATTGCCATTCATTATTCTAATGAATAATTGTGTTGATTGTTTACTATCTGAAATTAGATTGTTTTCAGATGACATAATGCTGTATAAAAGAATCAAAACGATAGAGGATTGTAACAGTTGCAGGGTGTTCTAGACAGGATATCTAATTGGTTTGGTAAACATGGAATGAAGATAAATACAAAGAAGAGTCAGCTTATTAGATACACAAATAAAAAACAAAAGGTTAATTATGAATATAAGGTGGGGAAAGAATTGCTTGCTGAAGACTTGAAATGTAAATATCTTGGAATTACTTTTGATAACAAACTTAACTTGGCAGGACACATAGGACAGGTGGTAGGAAAAGGTTTCAAAGTTCTGCACTTGTTGGAGAGAGTGATGAGGGGATGTACGAGAGAAGTCAAGGAATTGGGTTATAAAACTTTAGTCAGACCATTACTCGAATAGGGCAGTGTAATATGGGACCCTCATTTTACGTATCAAATACAGGAGTTGGAGAGGGTGCAAAAAAGGGCTGCTAGATTTGTTTCTGGAAATTATCGCAGAATGCAATCAGTGACGGATATGATAAAGGAGCTGGAATGGGATTCATTGCAAGACAGGAGGAGGATGAGGAGGGTCATGGAGTGTACAGGGCATATACTGGTGATGAGGCATGGAAAGATATTGCAATAGGTATGAAAAGTAGTGCATGGAAGGGAAGAGATGACCATGACCACAAGCTGGCACTCGATTTCAGGTACAAGGGTATGGGAAGATTCTCTTTTTTAGGTAAGGGTGTCAGGGATTGGAATGAGTTACCAAGAGAAATGATGAATAATTTACCGAAAACTTTGAAAGAATTTAAAGATAAAATTTGTAGAGGGCAAATGTACGTTGGTGCAGGATAGGGGGAAGATTGGTGTGTAGGGAAATTGCCACCGGAGCCGGTGCTCCATTGCAATTAAATTAAATTAAACTTGTTTAGATATCTCCATACAGACCCTGAATCATTTACCTCCAAATGAAAACTTCCTCATTTTCTTGTCTGGAATCAAATACTATTTTATGCAATTGCTACTCTGTTTCTACCATTCCTAATACTCATTCTAATATCCATCCAGGCCTTATACATACCCATCACTCTATTTACTACCTGCTTTCCTCCTTTCCAATGACTTCCAACCCCATTCCTTAACCATAGTAGTTAATGATTACATTGTATATAACACAACTCCAGTATCTGATACTCACAATGCATGCCTTACACTCTCCAACCATACTAAAGCAAGGACATAACCAACATTTGGACCTCATTCCTTTGCTTCCATTATACATTTACATATTACCCTCTTTAAAAGATGCAAGACATTTGCTAACAGATGTTCAGTGTGTCACACAAATGAGTTTAGTATCACATTTTATATCAAGATATTTATATTTTATGCTTTTAGCACCACCAATTTCACTACCACCATTAATTTTAATTTAACTGTGATTGAATGCTCCCTTTGGTAGCAAGGCCATACACACCCATTTTTCCCCTTACCTAAGTCTGATCTACTTTACCCTTTACGAATTTCTATTTTTAATTTCTCTGAATGATTTTGGTAAATTATTCCTCACTTCACTTGGTAATTTATTCCAATCCTCAACTCCTTAATTATGAAAGAAAATTATCCCACACCCTTACACCTGAATTTAAGTGCCAGTTTGTGGTCATGCACCTCAGTTAATTCTTTCACCAATATCTCTCCACACCTTGTCTCCAGTAAACACCTTTCAAACTCTCATGATACTCTTCAACCTACTCCTCTCTTCCAATTAATCCCATTACAGCTCCTTTCTCATGTCAGTTACTGTAATGATTGTGTTCTGTGATAATTTCCAGAGACAAATCTAGCAGCCCTTCTTTGCACACCCTCCAACTCCTATATCTGATACCTAAAATGTGGGTCCCTTACTTCATCACCACATTCAAGCAATGGTCTGACCAAAGTTCTGTAACCCAGTTCCCTCACCTCTCTAATACAACCCCTCATTATTCTCTTCCACAAGTGAAAGGTTTTGAAACCTTTCCCTACTACCTGTGCAATGTGTCCTTCCCAACTGAGCTTGTTATCATATGTTATGCCAAGGTATTTTCATTTCAAGTCTTCAACAAGCAATTCCTTCCCATCTGCTAATCATAATCAAATTTTAGTTTTTAACCTATATAGCTAATAATCTTGCAAAGTGTCAAATAACTGAAGGAATTAGTGATCATTTAGAATTATGATTGATAATTGAGGATTCATAAAACCAGTGGCCAAAAGTGAAGGGGGAAATAAGTACAATTATAAAAAAAGGTACAAATTTCAGAAATGAAGAGAAATTTCAAGGAAAAGTTTCTGCAAAAGGTAGTATGGTACAAGTACAGTGGAGCTGAAGTGGAAAGTTTTCAAGAAGATAATAAAACAATGGTAAACAAATATTTACTCCTAAACAGAAATTAAATATAAGTACAGAACCTACATATTATAATAGGGGTAATAATGAGGTAAAAGAGTTGGTGAGAAGAGAATATAACAGAGTGAAGAGACAGCACGGCAGTAGGGAATACCCGAAACAACTATCCAAGGAATTAACAGTAGCGAAGATGGTGGCTATCTATGAAGAATATTATTGGTGCAAGGGACCCCTGAAAGATAAATCTAGAAAATTCTATAGCTATATTAAAAAACGAAGGGTCAGTAAAAGTATTCAGATAATTATAGATAAGAAAGAATAACAAGTAACTCAGAATTTTAAAAATGCAGAGATTTTAAGTGTCTGGTTTAATGAGAACATTAGGGACTATGATTCAAGAATTGGTGGGGGGGGGGGGGGTGTAAATTGGATAACAAACTTATCGATACAGTTAAAAATGAGCAGACTAAAATATTTGAAATTCATGCTTAGGATATTTTGAACGAACTAAGAAAGCTAAAAAAAGCATAAAGGGGATAGTGTAAATAATATCAGCATGAATGCCTTAAAGATAGCAGATTGAGACATTGTATCTTGACTTGAAACATTATTTAAATTGAGTCTGGATGCTTACTGCTTACCAGAGGGCTTGAAAAGTGCATTAGTAGTATTGGTACATAAAGGAGGGATGATTAGTAGAGTTGAAAATAACAGGCCATTCAGTTTGACATCAGCGTTGGGTAAATTAATTAAGATACTGAGATACAAACAAATCAGAAATATTTTTTAAGGAATTTAAGTGGTTTTCAAGTTAACAACATGGTTTTAGGCAAGGATAACCACTTGAATTTTAGTTAGTAGGCTATATCCAAGAAATTTTAATGAAATGAACAAGAGAGACCAAACTGATATTGCAACGTTAGATCTTTCTAAGACTTTTGACAGAGTGAGCCATAAAATGGCGCTAAAAATACTAAAAACTATTGAAGTGGATGAAAAAGTGATTTGATGTGTAAAAGAATTGTTGAAAGTTAGATCGCAAAAAGTTATATTCGGAAATGCAGTATCAAAAGAAGTGGAAGTGAAAGTGGGAGTCAAATGGAGTAACATATTGGAACCATTGGTATTCATTATTCTAATAAATGATTGTGTCGATGGTTTACTATCAGAAATTCTGTTCTTTGCAGATGACATGAAGTTATATAACAGGATAAAAGTAGGAGAAGTCTCTAAACTGCTGGATGGTGATCTTCACAGGATATTTAGTTGGTTAAATCAAATGCTAAAAGAATCAGATTATTAAGTACAAAAATAAAAATCTAATGTTTCATTTTGATTTCTAAGATAGAATAGGAATTGCCCATTGAAGACCTGAAATATAATTACCTTACAATAGCATTTAATAACAAACTCATATGGTTAAGACACATTGGACAAGTAGTAGGAAACGTTTCAAAATCCTTCACTTCTTTTAGACAGAGATTTTCATTTGTGGGTAAGAGGGTCAAGGACTGGAATAAATTACCAACAGAAATGATGAATAACTTACCAACAACACTAAATGAACTGAACTGGGGAAAAAAATGGGTGGCAAGGAAATGGCCACAATATAAGGCACTCCATTGGAAATTAAAATTAAATTTAAAAACTTAACTTTGGTCAAATCATTGCTTGAATATGGTCGTGCAGTAGGGGACCCAAATATTTGGTTTCAAATACAGGCGTTGAAGGGGGTGCAAAGAAGGGCTGATAGATTTTCTTCTGCTAATTACCAAAGAATACAACCATTAACTGATACGATAAAGAAATGGGATTCATTGGAAGATAGGAGGGTTAAGAGAGTCAGGGGAGTTTACAGGCCTCTAATAGTGATGAGTTGTGTAAAGGTATTGGTGGAAGAATTGAGAAAGTTGCATGGAAAGGAAAATATGACCATGAACACAAGCTGACATAAGGTTGTGGGAAAATGTTCTTTTTAGATAAGTGGGACAGGGATTGGAATAAATTTCTGAGAGAAACATAAAGCTGACAAAACAATTTTCTCGGCAATAAGAGCATCAAGTCATATGACGATCCAGTGGTATGATCTATATAAAAAGATTTCAGAAATAGAGGGTTTCAAAATTTTAATGCCATATGCTCTAAGGACATGTTACTTTGTGTTTTCAGAAAATTACTGTCATATGTTGTTAACGTTTAATAGTCTTCTTCTTCTCATGTCAATGACAGCATCAAATATCAGGCAATTTTTCCGCCAATGCAATGGCTTTGTCAGTAGCTGGTTGGAGTTCAAATTGGGATACATTCATTCCAATTTGTGGACAAGACAACAGATGTACCATGGTTTCTCCCTTCCCCGATGAAAATGTGGCAACTGGCTGTTCTTCCAGGTATTCCCATGAAGCAAGAGTATCTTTGGAGTGGCCAACTTCAACTCGAAGCTTATTTAGCGACTTCCATATGGGCCATGGTTGTTCAGACCTAGGTGGTAGACCCTCTTTTGGCTTGATCCATTCATTATCATGTTGCACTCTCTCTCCCAAGCCAATATTTTTTCACTACTTGGTGCTCCATTTAGTGGCTTTGAAGTCTGCAGGAAGCTTGATTGGGACAATAGCGCTAGTGTATAGCCATGTAGAGGGTTTTGGGCATCTTCGTTCATAGTAAGCCTTGCCACACTAGTGGCAACTTCCAGGCATATGTCTTTAAAAGTGATGCCAGCTAATATTCCACTTTCCCCAAAGGCGATGGTCTGCCAACCTGTGATGAGCTGGAATGTTCTGTGGAGTGCAACATCTACTGCCTTGACTAGATTTTTTGCCACTCTGCTGTGGAGTTCATAATGCTGAGGCAGAGGTGTGTATGATGCGTGGGTTAGCTCCCCAATTAGATCTGATTGTTGCGTGATGATATTTTCATCTTGACGTTGCAACAATGCCTTTTAAAAGTACAACCTCTGGGGTTTTTTTACCCCTTAAGATCATTCTGCTTTTAGTAAGTTCCATGGGATTTGAGACCAAGTCTACCCTTGACAATTTCAAACATCACATGTTGAGCAGGCAGCATAGATAAAGGACTTGCAATGACTATCCAGGGGTTGATCATCAGTGTAGATGTTAAATACAGTTAGAGCAAGTACACTGCCTTGAAGAAGCTCATTTTTCAGTTTGTGTGAATGTCTTCTTGAATTCTGAAACCCAATGAAGTATTGGCTATTGCTGAGAAGTTTGTAAACTTTTTTTGTGAAACTGAAATCCCACATCATGTTGTATAATTTAGGAAGGAATTCTTTTTATGCTGATCTTGTCATAGGCTGCTGTCAGGTCAACTAAACTAACTAAACCCTTTTCAAAGCCATCTTCAATATATTGTTTATACGTAGGACTTTGCTTGAGAAGGAACATGTTGCTCTAAGCCCGGCTTGTTGAGGTATCAATTTGTCTTCAATAACAGGTTAGAGGCATTTTAGAAGCATCCTCTCAAAAAGTTTGTAGACGTGGCTGAGGAGTGATATCAGGCGGTAGCTACCGGCACTGTCTGGGGGCTTACCAGCTTTTAGTAGAGCTACAACTTGAGCTTTCCTATAGAGCTTTGGAATCTTACAACTGTATAATCATTCATTGAAAATCTTGAGAAGCCATTTTACTCCTTTCTCCCCCAACTGCTCGATCTGCTAAAAGTGGATGCAGTCAACACCTATAGTTTTTACATTTTGGAGGGCTTATTTCTTCAGAAAAGAAGGGAGCACTAATGGTGGGATTTTCACTGGTGGTGTCACAGATGATCTTGATTCCTGTGAGTCTGTTCTTTCTTCTGCTGGCTGGTTTACTATTAAGAAGTAGGTTGTGGGCAACATTATGAGGAGTGATTTAGTATAGCTGTATAGTTTGACAAGGGCCATGTGTGAGTTTATTAAGAGTTGTCCAAGCTTTTTTTTTTATTGTGCATCATATGAGTGTTACTGATTAGGTCAATCCATGTTGTTCTGCTGGATGTTCTAATTGTTTGCATTAGTAATTCCCCACATTTCATGGTTGCTTCAGAGAAGTGGTCTTCCTCAAATAGATGATATTATTGAGTGTACAAGTCAGCTTTGCTGGACTACAATCCAGAAATATAGTTCATTCTGCAGCCTCATGGGGTACACTATTGCGAAGCTTTTTGTATGATTTTTACAAACTGTTCATTGTTACATAGATCTGGAGCTAATTGTGATATTTCCTTATCAACAATTCCTCTAAACAGACTCCACTGCGCTCTTTCGAAATTGAAGCGTCTCTTGAAAGGTACAGTCATTGGTTTTGTAACGTACTTATATGTAACGTGTCTATTTTGTATAATACTTTAAATATATTTATATACTTTATTGCCTCTTATTTCCAGCACCAGACCAGTATATAGAAATTTCCTTAACCCCTCTTTGTCCGGCGCTGGTTTTAATATGATACTCAAGCTGAAAAATCAAAATTATTATTATTCCAATTCTTATCACACAAAATCAAATTAATTCCTTTGTCTATATCTACATATATCTCAATCTCAAATCAAAACACTTTCTACTTATCTCATCACTTGTATATTTTTTATTTAACAAACAATTCTCTTTTCTCAAATCATATAACATTACATTTATCCATAACTCTAAAACTTCTGCCCTCAGGCTAATATTTTACTATTAATAATCCCGCCAGGATTCTTGTGGCTTCTCCAGTGAGCCAAACTGTTTCATCTCTTCTTTCAAACTTATTCATTCCAAAAAAACAAAACTTGTCCTCTCCATTCAAATCTTCTCTTCAACAACTCACTCTTGATTCTTCTTTTATTTTTCAGGGATCTCATTATTCATCTTGTTATTCTTTGACCTTTGAACTTAAAAATTCCGAGTTAATACACACCATTACAATTTATTAAAAAAAAAAGCTTAATTAATGTAAAATCACACAAATGTGAGGTTGTGTACCTCACAGTTTAATAATGTGTTGTATGCTGCATTTAATTGACTTGTGTTGAGTGGAGGTTATCAAAGATAGACTTGCTTCTTGCACATTTGACTGATGTTTTTACTGACGAACAAGAGGTCTAATGGATGCTGAGGGAATATTCGGATTGTTTTGGGTCATGGAAAAGAGTCAAGTTGTTGGTCTCTGTCCACAGTTCTAGCAACAACCCATTAGTATTACTCTGTATATAGCCCCAATGAATATGATGACTGTTTAAGTCTCTGATGACAATCCTGTTTGTTTGATTGTGACACATGATAAATCTAAGAGTAAATAAACATAAACTTTGAAAAATTTAGCAAATTATGTAGTCAGCACAAGTGATGTTGAAAAGGAATTGACAACAGTGTAATGATTATCATCAGATGAGCTGAGACAGCTACTGGTACTTATTAAAAACAGATGTGGTAAGACTATTTTGATGATAACAATGAGGAAGTTATGAGTCCCATTGATTGCATCTAACTTATCATCAAGATCCATTTTCTAAAATGACAAGAAATCACTTTTATTAGATGAAACAGAAGTTACAAACAAAATCAAGGGTAATAAAGAACAATCGGTGACAGCAAAAAGTTCAAGAATTTTGAAGACACTTTGACACCAAAGACCACAAGAAATTTTATGCATGTATCAAAAAACTGATCAAGGTCACCCTTTGTAATATATCTTTGCCATTCATTGTTGGGAATGGCCTCACATTAATATTTCCTTACCTGCTTACAAACTACCTCTGAGAGACTCTCAGTATAGTTTCAGAATCAATAAGGGAAAGTGCCTTTATACCATCCCCCTAAGCAAAATCGACAATTCTGAAAAATGGTTTAGAGTAATAAATAATTAAAAATTTTATTTAATGAGCTCAATATCGATTAGTGATGTTAATGTGTTTAAACTATATAAATCTTTCCTAAGGAAAAAATATTAAATAATGAAATGAACGCAAATTTTAATTTTACCCCTTGAACTTGTATCATAATTCTTTGTTTTCTTTTCGGAAAGTTTTGTCAATGATGTCATCACATGATATTTATCTTCGACAATGAGATGTCAAGTGATGTTGCTGTTTGGAAATATTGCACTGCTCATTGCTCTGACCGTAACTGATACAGTTTACACTACTAAAATTTGATTCTTAAGTTTCAGAGTTTCTTGAACATCAGTCAACAAGCTATTATTTTAATATATAACAGAGAACAGGTGGTAAGTTGGACAGTCAAATAAAACAGAAGTCACTTTGTAGAAAACTGTATATTCTGAAAACTTTTGTACCTTAACTGGTATCAGTTGTAAGCCTAAGGAAAGGCATCTGGCACACACATCCATTAATGAAGACAGCAGGTAGATTCAACTAACTCACACAAGTTCATAACTTTGATAAAACTCTCACATCTCCTACAAAAGATATTAAAAACATTAGAAAATCTCATTAGTTAATTGTAATATTTGATGTAGCTCACTATCGACTGTTAAATGAATAATATTTCATCCATGATAGATTGGCGGAATTCAGCAGAATTTGGGTTGATATTGAAAACAGCAACCAGTCACACAATATCAACACCCCCCCCCCCCAAAAAAAAAAACATAATATGAAAGTTTTTACATATGTCAGACACTCCAGCCAAATTCTATCACCTGCATGGTGACTATAGCTATGTTCTTATGTAACCATTCAATTACATGTATTACCGTGACCAAGTTCTGTCAAAAACTGCATCTAAGGTGACAAAATGGCCACCTATTTATAAGAAAATTGAGACGGTAAAAATGTCTCAGCCTCTCAATTTCATCCTCTCTGTCTGAAATTTTTAAAGGATGAGGCTCCAATTTTTCTGTTCCTATTTGCTTATGACAAATTTTTCTTTAAATTGAATGGTTTGTCCATTATAACCTCGAGAAGTTATGTTTCAGTTTTCTTCCAATATTTTTTAGGATACTTACTCTACCTCCAAGGTTTGTAGGTCATATTTTTATTGAAATTTTCCCCATCTTTTGGTGTCTGTTACATTACTGTACCTATCTTAATCTAGGAGTAAACTATGATTCATTGAAAGTGCATCATACATTTCCTGCTAATGTAATGTCACACTGAAACTTCTAACATTAATATCTGGCTAACTACTCCTTACTTCAGGCTGTAATTTACATAGGTTACTAGAGGGAATTTGTTCTAATTTTGGAGACCCCATTTACTTTCAATAGTGCTTCTCTTAAATCATAATTTTTATTTGTGATGCAAGCATTCAATCGAGAAAAAATGAAACAATGCTAAAACAATTACAATTTGAAAATACTACTTTACCCCCCTATATTTTGAACATTTGTAAAAGTGTTATTATGTGCATAATCACCCAAATTTTCTAGATTTTCTGCATCTAACTGTATAGTTCTACCTATTTTTCTCGAGATTTTGATTTTTTTTTTTTTACTTTACTAAAAAAACATACTTTACTTAAATACTCAAATTTTTATTCAGAATACTTCTTGCTATGATGACAACAAACTATGATCTCAAAATTTGGACTAGTTCTTCTCTTTCATTAAAGACGTAAACTTTTATGCTTCCCTCCATCCAAGCATGTGTCATCTACAACTTAAAAATGACATTTAAAAAAAAAATCTTAGTGTATAAATATTACACAATAAATTGATCATAATTTTTACTTTATTAGTGGAAATGGATGTGGTCAAATCTATTGACATTAGAGGTTCAACTTTCTAAACCTTATGTTTTCCCATCATGTCGAAAAGTGCTTTATTATGAATAAAGTGTTTATGAAACCTATTTTCTAAATAAATTATATGTAATAAGCCCCCTTCTAAATGATTTTCGTGATGTTATAGATATATCCTCAGGATTGCAAATGTTTCTTCTGATGCTCAGCCGTAATTTGTTTCTTTTCAATAGAATCATCTAATGTGGACTTCCTGTTACCAGGAATGGGTCCTGGGCTCTATAAGATGAAACTTTGTGTACATGTTTTTATCCCTTGCAGATAATCACGCTGTTAGTCTCATTCCCAAAATTGTTATTTTCTTTATAATGCATATGTTATATTAATTACAATGGACATTAATCTGTCCTTCAGTTGAGAATTTCAGAGGAGACGGATTTAGGACTCCAGTTATAGTAAAAATGGTGACTGCTTCTAAGCAAATGACTACAGCTATATATCTGTGATAATTGGAACACAATGTTTTAATTAATTTAATTTAATTGCAATGGAGCACACGCTCCGGTGGCAATTTCCCTACACACCCATATTCCCCCTATCCTCCACCCAGCTACATTTGCCCTCTACAAATTTTATCTTTAAATTCTTTCAAAGTGTTTGGTAAATTATTCATCATTTCTCTTGGTAACTCATTCCAATCCCTGACACCCTTACCTAAAAAAGAAAATCTTCCGACACCCTTGTGCCTGAAATCAAGTTCCAGCTTGTGGTCATGGTCATCTTTTCCCTTCCATGAACTACTTTTCATACCTACTGCAATATCTTTCCATGCCTCATCGCCAGTATACGCCCTGTACACTCCCATTACCCTCCTCATCCTCCTCCTGTCTTGCAATGAACCCCATTCCAGCTCATTTATCATATCTGTCACTGATTGCATTCTGCGATAATTTCCAGAAACAAATCTAGCAGCCCTTCTTTGCACCTTCTCCAACTCCTGTATTTGATACTGTAAGCACCTTAGAATTTTGTCAAATTCTAGCTCCTCACTTTTAGGTATATGGGAGGAAGCTAACTCTCTAGTAACAGATAGTTTCATTGCTTATATTGGTTAGGAAAGGGATGCTTTATAGAGCATGCAGATACCATGACCAAACTGATTAAATAAACTCTTTCAAAAGCAGTAAAGATATTTAAAAGTTAATAAAAGATCTAAATAAACTTTCTATGATAGTAAGAAAACATTATTTTGGTAGGAAATAGGTTAATTCACTTTTCAAACAATAAACTTTGCTATTGGTCAATTTCACTATTTCTAAACCAATTTAAATGCAGTAAAGACTGTCAGTATTTAATAAAAGCCCTAAATAAACTTTTTATAACAGTAAACAAACTCTATGTCAATCGTAAATAAAATAATTAATAATAGTTCAATTTGGAAACAATGAACTTTTGCAATATGAGCATTTCATCATTTTTATACCGATTTGAAAGCGATAAAGTGGCTCAACACTTAATAAAATTAATAAACTAACTTTTTATAATGATATAAAAGCCTCATACTAACCTGAAGTGAAGTAATCCATAATAATCCAGCTAACCAAACAATAGGTTTTTTATATTTGATATTTCACTATTTCTGCATACTTTCAAACGAAATAAAGTAATTTTAAAGGAACAATAATTTAAAAGAAGGTAAATTCACTAAAATTCCGTAGTTTCTGGACGTGGAAATAACTTAAATAAATTTTTAAACACTTCGTTGGATGCACTTCACTTTTATCACAGAATCCTAGTAAGCTTTCGGAATAAAAAGTAGATTTCTTGAAAGAACAAAAAATCTAATATCACACCTATTAATTTCAGAGCATTCCATGCAGTAGAATAGATTTTAGAAATTATTTTGTCATGAAACCATGTGCTCAGTTTAGGAATTTATTACAACCAATCGAAGTTAGATACAGATATAAAACAACTTTAAAACTACGTAATTTAATTCATAGAATATTCTGGTAATTTTACTTTTGCGATAAAAGCAATAGAAGAAAAGTTATTAATTAAAACCCATATACAATTTTTATAAATTTTGTCAAAGCTGTAACTTCACTATCCGATAATCAATCTCGATAAAACTTACTCCATTAAACTCAGGAATTTTTGGAGAACACGCCGACAATAATTTTATTTAAATAAATTGCGATTCAGTAGAAATGACGAAATTGCACAAGTTTAAATGAACTGGTATTTCCCCAAGTCAGCAACAGGTCGTTGTCACTACGTGAAGGTTAAAATAGACATTTAAAACGAATCACTTAAAAATACTCACTAATTATCCGTTGATCATCTATTAAATAGGTCTAAACACTGTCAGCCTTTAATTACTTTATATCTGCTTCGTTATTGAGTTTGCTGGGTCATATTTTGGATAGGCCGCAGCAGAAAGTTGTGTTTCGGCTGTGACGTCATCGAGCCTATATAATCTCGTGCTTGCATGCTACTGTACATTTTTCTTTTTCCACGGAGCAAGTTTAGTGTAGAAGTGGGGAGGAAGTCTGTTGAATGTGAAGCTACCGAGTCAGCCATGTTGGAACTTTGGTGTTTGGCAGACGAGGTTAACTTTTAATATGAACTTATAAATTCACTAAAGGAGTCGGTCGGTTTGGAAAAGTGAGTTTGATTTGCCTGCTCAACTGTGTAATGCTATTTTGAACTTGTGATTTCTTTTAAATAAACTTCAAATTTTTCGAGTAAACTGGACTTGTGATTTTATAGTAGATAGTAAACCTTTTCTAGATTTGTGGTTTAGTAACAGATCTAGTGGCGACCTCAAGTATTTACGTTGAGTCTGTCAGGCTACATGGTCAAATCCAAATTACTTCATGAACTTTCCACAGAACTTTCAATAAACATAAACTGTTAGTTGAGGCACTAAGGCGATTCTATAGACCCGGTATCGACCTTTGTCCTTACAATACTCAAAATGTGGGTCCCATACTACACTACCATATTAGAGCAATGGTCTGACTCTTCTTCACAATTATCTTCATACCATGTTTACCAACCCAACTAGATATCCTATCCAGATCATCCTGCAACTGTTTACAGTCCTCTATCATTTTGATCCTTTTATACAGCATTATGTCATCTGCAAACAATCTAATTTCAGATAGTAAATAATCAACACAATTATTCATTAGAATAATGAATAGCAATGGTCCCAATACGCTATCCTGTGGCACTTCCATTTTTACTTCCACTTCCTTTGATACCGCATTTCCTACCCTAACTTTATGTTTTCTACCTTTTAAAAATTCTTCTACCCAGCAAATCACTTTCTCATCCACTCCAATAGTTTTTACCTTATTTACTACCATTTTGTGGCTTACTCTGCCAAACGCCTTTGAAAGATCTAGTGCTACACTATCAATTTGGCCTCCCTTGTCCATTTCATCTGAAATATCTTGCATATATCCCACCAACTGAGATTCGCATGAATATCCTTGCCTGAACCCATGTTGCCTACTTGAAAACCACTTACGTTCCTCACAAATTTTTCTGATGTGGTTG
This sequence comes from Vandiemenella viatica, assembly GCA_031002005.1. NCBI lineage: Eukaryota > Metazoa > Arthropoda > Insecta > Orthoptera > Morabidae > Vandiemenella > Vandiemenella viatica. The sequence goes on along the minus strand of JARYHS010013630.1, from coordinate 170,696,452 downwards.
TATATCAATCTTTCCATTAATTTACCTACCACTGAAGTCAAACTGATTGGCCTGTAATTTTCGACTCTATTTCTTACCCCTCCTTTATGTACCGGTACTACTATCGCACTTTTCCAGTCTTGTGGTAAGCAGCAAGTATCAAGACTCAATTTAAATAATATTTCAAAATAAGGTACAATGTCACACCCAGCTATCTTTAAGATATCTGTAGTAATATTATCTGCACCAGCACCCTTATGTGTTTTCAGCTTCCTTATTTCCTTCATGATTTCTTCAGGATGAATTTCAAATTTTTTAGTATCTGCATTTCTAATTGTATTGTTAAGCTCATTCTCCGAATTAGGCCTAATTCCTAATCCCATTCCTGATTCATTGTCCCTAATGCTCTCACTAAACCAGTTACTTAAAATCTCTGCCTTTTTCAAATCTTCAGAAACTACTTCTCCATCCTTATCTATGAGCATCTCTATACCCTCCCTTCCCCTCAGTTTCCTGATATAGCCATAGAAATTTCTAGATGCATCAGTCAGTGGTCCTGCTGCACTGACAATACTCTTCATAAACCCATCTTTAGCCACTTTCTTTGCTGTTATTAAGTCCTTGTTTAGTTGTTTCAAATATTCCCTACTACCCTGCTGTCTCTTAACTCTGTTATGTTCTCTTCGTACCAACCTCTTTAACCTCCTCACTTCCCTATTATAGTACACAGGTTCTCTACTTCTTTATTTTCTGCTTTGGAATGAATTTTTCTTCCCCATTTCTTACTATCTCCTTGAACTCTTCCCACCTTCACTCTACTGTACTTGTGCCTTCCTTCCATTTGCTGAAACATTCTCTGAAATATCTCTTCAAATTTAAAATCTGTGCCTTTTTATAATTATGTTAAAACAGTAATCCATAGTTAACCATCATTAAATAATGGAATCATATTGTGAGACATCAGAATAAAAATTTAAAGTTGATTACACACTGTAGCAATCTTTCACAAAACCTATTTTTGAAAAATTTAGATTCAATTAGCCCAAAAAAGCAACTATGTCACTGCCAGCAGTCAACTGCTCTCGCTAGATTTCAGCAGCTACCATTAAAGTTAAAAGGGGAGGGGGGAGCGAATTTAGGGTTGGGGAGAGATTTTGGGCTCTTTACTTTATTGGAAAAATTGATGTGTTCTTTTGTGCAAGATAACTCAGGAAAAATTTCAGAGGGCAACAGAAAAATCTTTTCCTAATATTTTATGACTTGATAAAGGCCTTTGATTCCGTCCCAAGACCTGCAATATGCCTTAATGTGCAGACAGTTTGTCCATGGAGACAGTTCAGACACTCAATGACAAGATATCTGGAAAATTTGTTTATCAAAATAATATCTTTTATACATCTATAACTACACATCAACTAAAACAAGGTTGCATATGTGCTCCCCTATGGATAAATATCAGTAAAATTGTTTGAATAAAAGTAAATAAATAAATTTCATACAAGTTACTGGTTTTCTCAAGTGGGAGGGATGAGAGAAATATATTATCTGAGATAAAGCCCGGAGGATATCTTGTGTCAATAATGTGTTATCGGACCAATTCCTTCATATAGATTTCAGAAGATAAAGTAGTACTGTGATGACTGTTTTCTTGAAATGGTTATTCTGGTCTCAGTTATTGTTGAAGTTACAGGGCCGCATGTAGGATATGTACAACATTAAATAAACATCAATTTAAAAAAATAAGAAATAAGTCTGCATAAGGTGAGTAAGCCATCCAGTTATGGACCAGACTGTATTAACAGGTTGACTTTGAGTTTTAAAAAATTGGTAAATATAACTTTCTTACAAAAAAAAAAAAAAAAAGAATTGCTTCTTCTGAAATGTTCACATTACAGAGTGATAAGGTAATGAACTGTCAAAGTTCATCTATGTCGATAATCGATATACATCATAAGTGCATTGTAGTAATAAATTCTTTGTAAGCAGTAAGCAGTCGGTATATGATTGTCGCTGGGTAGGGTAGCGTGCGGCAACGAGAGTGTCATGCGAGTGTGGAGTAGCAGTATTCTCCTGAGTGTAAATGGATTTCAAATTCGTGCATCTGCACCAGCACTGAATAGTGGCTGTCATTTACAACTCAATCGGACTGACCAGGTTGAACTAACTACTTTAACATTACTTTAGTAAGTGTATAAGAAGTGGATAATATACAGTGATTGTTGTCTGAAAAGTGGGCACGATAGTAACTGAATTTATGCTAAGTGAAAATACTTTTCACTCTCGCGAACCTGTAATTTCAGATTGATATTATTTTCAGTTGGTGGTCGGCGTATATGTGTTATTTAAAACTAAAACTGTGTGAATAAACTTTCTACAGCTTTAAACGTCTGTGTATGTGTATTCAGTGGTATAATACCCTGTTCAGTACTGAATGTTTAAGTTATTCCTAGGGTCGATAAACTACTCGACATTACGTCAGCTGTGGCGGCCATATTAAAAAAATTAAATTTAAACGAAGTCTGAAACTTTCCATTAGGTTGGTCAATATATCAGCATAAATGACTATCACTTTCATAATTTAACCCAGTTAAACGAACGAGTAGTTTTACATCTGCTAATGAACATGATACCACACTTTTACCATTTGTGAGATGTCCCATTTTGAGCTAATTGTCTGCTAATTTACACTGAAATAAAAAATAGAAAAATTTTAGAAATGGATGCACATAATAGTTAATCTGACGCAGTTCCTGAATCTTCAGGCCATAATCAAAAATCTATTCAAGACGAATGAAACGAGTACAAACTTAACATTTGTAGGTAGGTACTTGTACTTAATAAAAATATGATTAATTTCTTGTTAATCAATAAAAATAAACTGTAAGAATATTTAAATAAATCATTTGTATTTTATTTCAAAATCAAAACATCCCTGTGGACACCGAAAATTCCAGATTGAAACAAAATGAATATTTGTATCACAGCAATCACTTCTCCTTACACCAATTTTTTTTAACATGTGCAGTCTTGTCATGGTAACTGATTTGAATGGTGTGATGTAGAGATTGGTCACAAGTAACAAAGCAGCTACATTTTTTTTTTTTTAAACTGATTAGCAGGTAGTCATCAAAATGAAAACTGGCAGTTATTAAAATAACTGGAAAAACCTCCATATACCATAGCACTGTAATTGTTCATCACCAGCCCACTATGAGCGCAACAATCACTGCTTATTGCTTTTGCCAGTTACTAACTGCAATAGCGACATTCAGAGTACACCACCATTGCAATCTGCTTATTGCTATTTTGGCTGTTACTAATCACGACACTGGCCAAGAGATGTCGTCATACTATCTTGTTTTATCAAAATAATCCTTCTGGAATAATTCACAAAAATTTCAGTCCTTTTTCTGTTATAATTCTAAAGTTTTTCAGCTTTCATAAGAGAAAATTTCTATTACTTCTTGTGTTTCCTCTCATGCACCCACCTACATTTGCCCTCTACAAATTTCAACTTTAAATTCTTTTAACGTTTTTGGTAAGTTATTCATCATTCCCCTTGGTAATTCATTCCAATCCCTGACACCCTTTTTAGTTCATCTTTGCAAGCACTATCAAATAACCAATTACATTATATTTGATCTTTATATCCCAATTAGTTTCATTTTGTGCCATCAAGGTCCTAACCTCTATCACAAAACTGCTCATACATATTCACTCTGCTGGTAAACTTGGTGGCGTGATACCGACCATCTGTTGATCCATGCTGCTTACTTCCACTCCATTGTCTGTTGTTGTGACCTCCACGATGATGGATATTTCTTGATCCGTGCTACCACTTCTGCCCAACTGTCCGTTGTTGTGATCTCCACAACGGTAGAAATTTCCTTGATTCTGCCTGCTGCGTTTCCATGTGCCTCTGACATTTACTTTACTCTGATGATAGTCTCTCTTGAAATGTCCTTGTCTTACGCATCCAAAACACAACTGCTCCTGACTGCTTGTACCGGATTTTCTTTCAGTGAAAATGCATTAGATTCTACTCCTTGACCTACGTGTTTGTCTTTCAAGACTATCAGTCTAATTTTACTTTTAATAACTTCAACAGTTTGATCCTTTTCTTTCAAAACATCAACCAAATCACTGATGTAACTCAGTGAATCTGTCAAAGTTCTCAACATGTAATTTAACTTGTCCTTTTCAGTCACTTCGATACCCACTGTCTTCAACTTGTTCACTATCTTTTCAAAGTTGTTGCCATATCACTGTAATCTTTTAACCACGATTTGTCCAATTTGTTTTTACAAATAATTTGTAGTACCATAGATTCCTTGGAGTATAATTCATCAATTTTTTTCATTATCGCAAACGCAGTTTCCTTATCACTCATGAATTCTAGTTGCTTATTCGTAATTGCACCATAAATGTAATTTATCACCTTCAGATTTTCTTCATCCCAAATTTCTGCTTTGTCTGTGCTCATTTTCTCTCTTGAAGCCACTGTATAGCATTTCTTCATCTTCTGACACATTATTATTCATTTTTCCATATGCCGTAATCCCCGCCATCAAACACCAGTATACTGAAATAAGACATGTTCAGAATATAACTTTCCAGAATAATCAACAGCACTGTTTTCCTTTTGGTTAACGATTCTCTGCTATCATGTTAAAGTCAATAATTTATTCAAGTACATATTAACATTTACAGTTAACACCAAGTAAAAAACACTTCAACTTATGAGCAAATAAACTATCAACTGAGCAACTAGATGACAACTGGCTGAGCTCTCCTGTTCACACAAATATATAGCTGCAGGAGGCACTGCATTAACACATACTGAGTGCTCAACTCCAAAATATTATCAATAGAAATGTATTGCAATCTATCACAGTCATTAAAAATATTTCTGTAATAACACAAAACAATAGAAGGACTGAATTTGATAATTTTTTGTTGGTATCTTTCAGTATAGTAATAACAGCAAGGGGTGTAAAGGTGTGGGAGAGACTACAGGGCGTTTCAAAAAGAATATACGTATTACAAAGTATTCTTTTGTCCAAACTATCGATCGCTGTGCCCCGGCTCGGCAATTGGAGAAACGAATACATAGTCTAGTTTATTTAATAGCCGCTAGATGTCAGTCGTCTTGTGTTATTCTTGGTAACCGTCATATGTTTATAATGGCTACTCCACAGCAGAAATCATTTTGTGTTATCGAGTTTGCGAAGTGCAATTCCGTTATTACAGTGCAAAGACGTTTCAGGTTGAGGTACCAAATGCATCCTCCGAATGGGTGGAACATTCGTAGATGGTATTGACAGTTTGTAGATACCGGATGTGTGTGTAAAGGAAAGAGTCCTGGCCTCCCTCGTGTTTCTGAGGCACATGTTGCACGAATTCAAACTGCTTTCCAACGTAGTTCTTCAAAATCAACTCGTCGTGCCAGTCGGGAGTTACAACTACCTACAACAACAATTTGGCTTGTTTGGAGACGTCGGTTGGTTATGAAGCCATACAAGTTACAGTTGTTACAAGCTCTGCATCCTGATGACAAACAGAAACGTGTGGCATTTTGTAACGAGATTAATGATGCTATTGACAATGATAACACTTTCACACAACACATCGTTTTCAGTGATGAAGCGACTTTCCATGTTAGTGGTCAGGTAAACAAACACAATGTTCGAATTTGGGGTCTACAGAACCCACATGCAGTCATTGAACATGTACGAGATTCGCCTAAAGTCAATGTGTTTTGTGCAATATCCCGATCATTCTTCTTTGATGGAAACACGGTTAACGGTCAGCAATATCTCACTATGTTACAAAACTGCTTGTTTCCGAGGCTGCACGAAGACAACTTCATTTTTCAACAAGACGGGGCATCCCCTCACTGGAGTCGCCAAGTGCGTGAATATCCGAATGAAACTCTACCGAACCGTTGGATTGGTCGTCAAGGAGCTGGCGACTTAGCATGCATCAGCTGGGCTCCACGTTCACCGGATTTGACACCCTGTGACTTCTTCCTGTGGGGTTTCATTAAAGACAACATTTATGTACCATTCCCACAGAACCTTGAGGACTTGAGGAACCGGATCCGTACTGCCATAACATCAGTGACAAAGGACATGCTTGCCCGAGTATGGGAGGAATTTGAGTATCGATGTGATATTGTTCGTGTGGCTGATGGAGGACATATTGAACATCTGTAATCTGAACATATGAGGTTTGTAAATATGTGTGTAAAGTTTCATATTCGTATGTCTTACAGTTTAATAAATATATGCATTCGAAATATGTATATTCTTTTTGAAACACCCTGTATATTAGCCTCTTCCAACTAAAGGTCAACTTTTCCTTCATGTGGTACACTCCTTTGGCACGGATGAGGCTCTGACAACTGAAAGATTCCCGGTATAAGGAGTCACCCACTGCTTCCCAACAGCCTCCTAAAGGAGGACAGAAGAGCGGGGAGTGGTTCAGGGCACCCTCTTGCCCCTGGGGTTGGAAACGGCCCCTAAAGCTGGATGAATGAGAAATGATCAATGGCATGGTGATGCAGAAGGAAAAGAGAAACCATTGCATTAAAGACCCTAAGGGTATCCTGAGGCTAAAATTGCCCCCCAATCAGATATCTGGGTGGGGACTGCTCAGGGAGGAGTCATTAGAATGTATAGACACATTCTATAGTAACATATAATAATTTTTCACTATGATTGTTATTCATCTTATGTGCATGTTAACCATTACATGTTTCTAACCCAGTAGTCCTACATCAGCAGGGATCTATGGAACAAGATTAATAAATGAAGTTTTGAAGTGTAAATATCTTGCATAATGTTTGATAATAAGCTCAGCTGGGCATATTGGGCACATGGTAAGAAACAAAATTCTTCATTTACCTGAGAAGTTAGGGAATTTGGTTACAAAACTTTGGGCAGTCAATTGACTGAATACGGTGATGTAGTTTGTGACACATTTTGGGTACCAAATACAGGAGTGCAAGGAAAAGCAGCTAGAATTGTTTGCGGAAATTATCCTAGGACCCGGTCAATATCTCAGATGATAAAGGAGCTTGATAAGGTGTCATTGGAGGACAGGTGTAGGGTGAAGAGAGTGCTGGGAATGTACAAGTCATATCTTGGTGATGGGGCTTGGAGGGATATTGGGTGAAGAATTAGGAGTAGTGCATAGAAGTTGACCATGACCACTAGCTGGCACCTTATTTCATGCATAAAGGAGGGGAAAATTTTTCTTTTGTGGGTAAGAGTGTTAGAGATTGGAATGGATTATTGAGTGAAATGATGAATAATTTACCAAAAATGATGAAAGAATTTAAAATTAAAATTTGTAAATTGTGAAAGTTGATGGGGGATGAATTGTCACTCACAGTATGTAAGATAATAATAATAAGAAAGGGTAATTAGATGACTAAGGGAAATGCCACCTCTGCATGCGCTCCATCACAATTAAATTAATAATAATAATAAACACATAAATAAATATAAATCAGTAATATGTGTTCAGATGAGTCAATTTTTGTCAACTTCAGTTAGTATGCTGCATGCAAAATATTTAATATGAAATGGATGAGGGAGGCCATATTTGACACTGTAGCATTAGAGCTCTACACAGAATTTGATTGAGTGACAGTGCCAAATCTAGCGGGGAACAATCCGGGGTTCTTGTCCCGAGTGGCAACTTCAGAGGGGCAGCAAATTAATTTTTGAAAAGGGATGAGGGGTAAATGGCAAATTCATCATATGACGGCGATCTTTTTTTAGCTCTACTCTCCTGAGCAGCAACAATAAGGTGACAATTTCATGTTTGAAGGGGTGACAACAAGGGCGTATCCAGGATCAGAACTAGAGGGGGCAGGATTTGAACTAGGGGGGGGGGGCAACTCATTTTGGTTTCGAGGAAGTGGGGTGGGGGACTGAAACATGACATTACAAACTCAAACCTATTCAGGAAACTATTTTTATCATTGATTAATATAGTAACCCAACTACTTAATCTAAGGACCTACTATGTAGTTAATTAAGATCATAAGTCAGTTAGTTTTTTATGTAAACATTAATTGTCTCGGATTTTCAATTTCAATAATTTTGTTTGTCAATATCTTATGGTGTTCTTTCACGAAATTTCGATGCACACTCATCAGACATAATCCAGTCAATCTTTCTCTCCCAAAGTGCTCCTGAACTAGTTCTTCACTCGTCGAAGCGTACTGAAGGCAACTTAATTTTTCTTCTGGGGGGGGGGCAGCAGCCCCCCCTCTGCCCCTCGCTGGATATGCCCATGGGTGAATACATCAAGATTTTTCCCTGGTTTGGAAAATTTTTAGATCCGCCACTGCAGGGGGAGCAATTACATGAAAGTAAATATGGTGAATGCTGATGGGATGGATTAAAAGTGAGGTTAAGTTAAAGAGGGAATGTTTATGAGAGAACAGTTCAAAGAGTTAATGAGAATTAGAGTGGATATGTTTATACCAGAACAAAATGTTAAGAAAATTATGAAATCCATGTGCTACAATAGACAAGTGAAGAGGCTGAATAGGTTGGTAAGAAGAGGTCTTTTTAGACCAAATAAAAGCCATGCTGAACACCTGAACACATTAAAAAAGTTGAAAAGTAGTGAGATGGATTATAAGGATGTTTCCATAAAGAAATTTTTATTTAATTTGAGAAACACTAACACAGCTACAGCCATCATATTACATGACAAGGAAATGTTAGATTTATTTCATAGAGATGAATGTATTTATTCTTCTTTAATTTTGGCATTGGTCAAATTCAGTTTGCCCCTAAATACGGTAATATCAAGGGTTGAAACAATTTACCAAGTGCAGTAATGAATAATTTATCAAAAATGCTTAAAGAATTTAAAATTAAACTTTTAAATTGCAAAAGTAGATGTAGGGGGAATTTAACTCTCAAATTATGTAAGATAATAAATAAATTTAAAAAAAGGGTAATTAGATGACTAAGGGAAGTGGCACTGGAGCATGTGCTCCATCATGATTAAATTAATAATAATGAGGTTTCCAGTCACCCCAACCTTGTAATAACATTTATTAGCCTAGACAACTGTCAGCCATTCATTTGATCCCCAGAGTGTTTTATTGTGATCAAACACCTATAACAGCAGGAATTATTATTTTTTTTAATTGTAATGCAAGCTTATTTTTCACTGTCCAAACCAAAAGTATGCCTCAAAAAATTATTTATTTTAGTGGTTATTCCATGGAGATCTGTAAGAAATAAAGTATTTCTATTATTTATTTGACATGAAATTACTTATCAAAACTAAGCATTGGAAGTTGTTCTCATTTTTTTATTTTAATATGAATATAATTACAATCTTATTTCATTGTCCAGTTCACTGTACAAATGTGGACAAAAGCAGTTTGAAATTATACAGTTTACTTGGCTTCTAAATTTATTTTAGCGCTCGATAACAATAAATTAATAAAATATGATTCATTCATGAAACATCTTAAATGTTCAGTAACTCTTAAAGTATGTTTTAGTTAATTTTCAATTGTTTCTATTGTAAGTTAACTATTTCTTGCAGAATCTGGAAGGACATGAGCTTGAATGACAGCCTGAGTGAAGTAGAGAGAGCAAAGCTAGCTGTCTGGGACTATCCTGTGAGTGACAAGTACACCAAGATTTTACAAGCTATGACAGAAGCTGGCTTTCCAGAAACAATGGAAGATGCTCTGAAAAGAGTGCGTGACTCAAAGTCTTCCAGTGAAGGATTTGCTTTCATAGGTATGCCTTTTTGCTGTTTTTACATTTAAAAACTGAACAACACCTTAATCATTTCATTAATGTATACACAATTCAAGATAGAGAAAGAAATTATAACTCATTACAAATGATGGTATAATAGAGGAGTTTCATAAAAAATATTAAGAACTTAGAGTAATAACTGAGCCTCTGGATCAGTGCTGCCAGCCTCTTCACCTCGAAAATCCGTAGATGGATGCTGAAATTTCCGTAGAATGGGTACAAAAATCCGGAGACTCATTAACTAAAAGACTAAAACAATAATTATTGAAGAGAGTCAAAATTAAGAATACTTTTTATTTCCAGGTCTTTAAAATTTGATACAAAATTATATTCTACATTGAAAGTAAGAAATATCTCTGAACATGTTTTATACATCATCTCTTTCATCACTGCTGCTGTGCCTACTCTTTTTTTTTTTTTGGGGGGGGGGCAGGGGGGGGGGCTATATATTATCTATTTTCTTTGTTGACACTAAAAGCATATCTTTGGTAACAGGAAATGTTAAATACTGTGAACACTTTTACTCTCGGATATTGGTTAATCCCTCTCGGAAGGCACTGCTTTGTAAGCCGTGTCAATGAGTGTCACCGTGCATAAAGAGTGCGCCGATAGTTCTGTATTACGGTCTTTTAAGGTCTATAAAATCTATAATCAAACAAAATATGAGTTTTATTTCAATTGTAGGTTCACACGAGCAGTTGCAAGGAAACGATTAACAATTATTGACAATTCTGTAATGCATTATCATGATACGCTCAAAGTTTATCAAAACGCGAATAAAAGGAAAAATCAACAAATGGTAAAAAAATAGCAAAAATCCATAGATATTTGAACAAAATCCCAAAATCCTAAATTTTTATAAAAATCCGTAGAAATGGCAGCACTGCTCTGGATTTGAACCATTCGCCAACTCTAGAACCTACTATGTGCTGGGTGGCAGTTATAGAGCAACAGGTGACTGACTCATTTAATAATGGTTTACAGTATAAAAGATGTGGAGAGTAATTAGTTCCAACAGGGTGTTACAATGTGAGAAGAAGGAAAGTTAATAGGAAAAATACATACTGTACATTTTCTTTCTTTTCTCTCTCAAGGTGGTCGTTGTGGTTTTTTTTTTTTTTTCCATTGGCTCTACGCCTTGTCAACATCAAGTTCATTAGGGGTGGGGAATGTACTATAAGCAAAGAGTGGGAAGAAATTCAGTCGAGGTCAGAGTATTACTGCTGACCAACCATGCTTAGTTGGTTGTTTCTAGTTTGGTATCTCCCTCCCCTCTTTCCTGCCACCTACTTTTAACACACTTTACCACCACTTCCTCAATGACTCCTACACATCATTTCATAATATTGTTGAGTGGCTTCAGCTTTAGAAAAGGCTATTTGACATTATTGAAAATATATTACAAATTGTTGTCATGTGTGTAGATTAATGCTTAAGGAAACTTCAAAAAATAAAAGAAAAAAATAGCCTGAAAAGAGTTTGGTCATGTAATGGTCGCTTCAGTGATTTCATGTGCTATTAATGGCAGGGCTGTGAGTGGAGTATTTCCTATTGTCAAAGTTTTTAGTTATTATTATTATTAGTTGATGTCTATTTCTTCTTATTAATAAGTTATTGTTTTAAATGCAAAATGATGTAGATAGATTTTGTAGAAGCCCAAAGCAGAATCATAATAAATATAGATACTTCATTGGTTTAGCTTAATTTGAAAACAACCTGATCTTTTGCTCAAAAACTGAAATGTAAGGCTATGTTCACACTTGGATACTTGTGCCAGAATTTTTATCAGCATCAGAGCCAGATCAAGGGGAGGAGCACTGCCCCTGGAGGGAACTTCAGGGGGGGGGGGGGGGAGAGGAGGTGGCAAATATTGTGTTTGAAAGGTGGCAATTTATTTTTTTATGTTGTGGCAACTTTTAACATGTTTTATAAGTAGTGGTACTTTACAGCATAAAACTCCTCATACGTGTGGTAAATATTGGAGAACCTCATAGATATCCCACATCCATTTTGCATTCTTATGCTTATTTTACACATGCTTCAAATTTTTGTAATACACTTATTAACTAAAAATTAGCAAAGTCATAATAATAATAATAATATTCTGGAGAATGTTCACAAAAAATAATCTGCAATATTACTAACAATAAATAGTACCAAAAGAATAGCCACACAGAATAATAAATGTATAAATACAGAAGCAAGGATGGAAACTAGCTTACTAACAACTCACCTTAAATCAATTGGAAAATGGTATTTGGACAAAATGTAAGAGGTGTCACATTCTATGGATTGAACATTTCCATTCATGGAATCCAAATTTAGCACTGTAACTCTCTCCTTGTCAGAGACATCTTCAGCCTTTTTTATGTTTAATATGTGGACATTACGCTACTTAGTTTTAGTGTTACATTTTCCTCATCGAAATTTGTCTTCACAAAAAGGTATTTGAATTAGTCACTATAACTTCTGGGGTTCTATGAGCAAGCTGCAGCTACGTCTTCCATACTTCAGCTATTATGGGAATACTTACAGGTTTTTTGGGGAGTTTTTGTTATCGTGGTTATACATTGCTGTACTACACAAAACAACTGTATTACATACAACAATAATGGCAACAGCTTATACACCAACTCAGATAAACAAACAAGGGGAAGGGGTTACATAGCACGAGAAAGTGATTACTGGCATACAACGTTACGAATGTTGTTGGTTGGCACCAAGTTGCAAAGATTTTGGCAGGATTAGTTAAAACATGTACTTTCATCATAAAATAAATGATGAATAATATGTATCAATTTAAAACCATTTCTGAAAAAATAGTCAAATAGACTATTCTTATTTACTTCTTCTTTTTAACCCTTTGACTGCTGTAGACGCGTTAACGCGCGTGGCTACTACTGCGCCCAGGTGCTCCAGACATCTATACACGCGCCGCCTTGCCGCTCTGTCTGTGCTACAGACGTGTATACACGCGCCGCCTTGCCGCCCTGTCTGTGCTCCAGACGTTTTAACACGCTAGCCTCTTAGCGGCCTGGCTATGAAGCCATATTTCCACCCAGGGTGGTTAGTTGTTTTCCTCATTTGGCCCTTGAGCATTGTCAGCTGCTATCTAATTTGTGTTGCTCTTTTACTTTTAGTTTTCGCTGAGAAAATGGTATACAGTCATTATTTTTTTTTAACTGCTTAACGTCTCTTAACAGCGAGGTCTTTAGAGATTGTAAAGAATGGGGGGCAAGGAATGGGAAGGAATTCGGCTATGGCCTTTTGGAGGAAGCATCCCAGCATTCACCTGGAGTGATTTGGGGAAACCATGGAAAACCCAAATCTGGATGCCTGGACGGGGATTCGAAACATCGTCCTTGCGAATACGCCGTCGTGTTTGTACCACGGAAGAAATCACGGAGATTCTTACTAGAAGCGACAGTGAATATGATCACTTTGATATGGATGACAGTGATAACCCTTCGACAGGATCTCGATGTAATTTTCCTAAGCTGTGTACTTCAGCTAGTGGAAAATGACCATTTTTCAGAGTTTGAAGCTACAGATTGTGCGAGCGAAATGTGTGGAAAAAGAGAATGCTTTAGTGACGCGTTTGACAGCATGTGCTTGTCGATTAAGCTGCAGGACACAAGTGTGGATTACGTTAACATTCCAGCAGTTTGTCATTTTTCCTGATATTTTTAACGGAATATCATATGATATCTATTGCTGATGAGACCAACAGATACGCGAGAATCAATTCACACTATATTTTCACTATGAAGTGGTTTAAAAAGTTCTTTTTCCACATTCTCGAACACTGCATTTTAAATGCTCACGCTCTTCACCGAGTAGTAACCAGACGAAAAATGCCAGTTGCAGAGTTTCGTCTGTTGCATCCATAAATTTAAATTTCGTGAGGAATTTTTCAGGATTTCCTGACACCCCCCCCCCCCCCCCCCCGTCTTGTAAGATCAGGTTCGTGAGACGCCACCCCCCCTCCCCTAGAAATCGCCCTCGCAACTTTATGAGACCTTTTTTCCAAATTTCATTCATATTGCAAATTCAAAGAAGAGCACGCCAATGCGTAAATGCGCTATATGTTCGATACAGAAAGTGCGTCGAGAAACCAATGCAGAACACGTAATGTATCACTGTGTGTTGTACCATTTTTCAAGGCTTATCTCACAAAAAGAATTACTAACCATGGTTAACTGCAGTGTAATAATTATATTAATTTATACGCCTCTAAAACTAAACGAAATACAAAAAAAAAATTAAAAATATATTAACCCGGGTCAAAAAGAAGGCTGGAATAATTGTGCAGAATTTGTGAAAGGTATTCGGAAAGGCTCTCTCCAGATAAATTACTACGCTCACAAACTAAAAACATTTCAGTTGCTGTAATATCTATTTCGTATATAAAGTACCGGCATGTTTGATTACGCAGACATTCACTTTTAGAGGAGCTTTAAACTGAAAAACAGTTGATGTTATATTAACTGTATTTATTTTGTATCTGCGGTTTCAAATCGCAGAGCGACAGCAGAAGAACGCCACACACAACGCTCCAGACGTATTCAGTACACAGCGGTCCGGTCTAACGCGGCAGGCCAGGGCAGGTAGACAGCTTAGGCGTAAACAAATCCGCACTCAGCGAGGGCTCGGCCGGCAGAACCGTAGCAGTTAAAGGGTTAATATTTGTGCTGTGTTGTTATGACCTGTAGCACATGAAGGTGACATTTGTTTCCCATCAGACAATTCTTCATTATCATCCTCAATAGTTTCCAGCTATTGCCTAGATCTGTTTTGTGCACAAATCTCTTAATTTTCTTCTTTTTTCCCTCCAACTCTCTGTCACCACCTCGATCCTGTCATATCCACTCTTCCAAACATGCTCCTTCACTCCTATCAGCCATCTATTCCTTTGAATTCCTCTGTGTCATTTACCATGAATCTTCCTCAGTATTCTCTGCTCTTCCATTTTCTGCCCATATCATCTCAGGCTAGTCTTATCTATCACTTCCTCTTTTATTCTGTACCCAGCAGACTGTCTAGTCCAGGACATCCAGGACACCCTCCTTTCCCTCCAATCACATGGAAAGGAGGTTTTATTCTGCTGGGTACCCGGTCATGTGGGAATCAGGGGGAACGAGTCAGCCGATGCAGCTGCCAAGTTAGCCTGCAACAAGGTCGAAACTGACTTTGATCCGGTTCCAAAGTCAGACCTTGCCTCGGTAGTGAAGAGAATTGTTTTTGAAGCATGGCAGAGGCAGTGGCTGGAAGTAGAGCATAATAAGCTCCGGCTGGTCAAACTGACCATTCAGCCGTGGAGCAGCTCCTTCCAGCAGGCGAGGAGGGATGAAGTTCTCCTTACTCGCCTCCGTATAGGGCACTGTCCTTTGACTCATGGTTTCCTTCTGCGCCGAGAGGACCCTCCGGAATGTGATGCTTGTGGCGTACCTTTGATGGTGCGCCACATTTTAACTGACAGTGTACTTTTTTTAAACGTAAGGGCAGATGTTGGCTTAGCTAACGATCTGCCCGTTATTTTAAACAATGACAATGTGGGGAAGGTTTTAAAATTTTGCAATTTGGCCGGTCTCAGTGCAAAAATTTTGGGGAGATCGGCCTAGTTTTTAGAATGGTTTGGTGGTTTTTATACAGCCACCAATCCATGTGTATTTGTCTGTTAAGATTAATTTTTTATCCCTGGCTGGCCCCTTTACAGCCAGCCAGTTCGTTGCTTCAGTGTTCGCTAAAGCTGGTTGGCTCCTCTACAGCTAACCAGCCAGTACTATTTGTTTGTGCATTTAAGGCCATTTTACAGCCAATGTTTTAGTATTTTACTCAATCCTGTTGTCTGCATGGTCGACCCCTTTACAGTCGACCATGCGGGCTGTGTTTTCATCACTATTTTTGTATTTTATTGTGCTGCCTGTGTGGCCGACCCATTTACAGTCGGCCATGCAGACGGCAGTGTGTT
Source organism: Vandiemenella viatica (assembly GCA_031002005.1). Classification (NCBI taxonomy): domain Eukaryota; kingdom Metazoa; phylum Arthropoda; class Insecta; order Orthoptera; family Morabidae; genus Vandiemenella; species Vandiemenella viatica. The sequence goes on along the minus strand of JARYHS010013630.1, from coordinate 170,680,699 downwards.
TCTACCCACATTGTCATTCCGTACTCTTGCTAGGGCGCTAATGACCTAGATGTCGACGCACCCGAAAGCCCTAAAAACAACAACAACATCTTTTATTCTGGCTCTAATGATTTAACTCCTTAGCCTTTCCATTTTCATAACATCATTCTGTCTATTAGAAATTCCACTTGCTTGAATTCTGATAACATCCCACTTCTTCACTGCCCAGGTTTCAGCTTCTTACATAAGGACAGGAATACAGTATTTATGATAGATTACACCCTTACTTGGGTCTGCTGCCCTCTTTCGTTTATCTCGCAATCATTCCTTCTGCTTTCCTCTACCGCACTTCCCATGTATTTGAAACTATTCACCTTCTTCAGCTGTTCTTTTGCCAACACATTTTCCCTGGCTATACTGTTCTTCTTTCTGGTTGTTACTATATACTCATTTTTTTCACATTAAATTTAATATGATATTCACTGACATTTTGTGCCAATGCATCCAACTGCTGCTGAACTTCCTCTTCATCACTCCCCCAGCTCAGCCTGTCAAATGCAAAAGTAATTACCAACATATTTTGCTCTACCATCTTCGAACCATTCTCTCCACTGTACTATCAACTAAAGTAGTTGTTAGAGAACTTACAATGATGCAGCAATGTGGTTACATGACCAGGCAATAGAGCTGAATTGCCTAGCTAAATGTTTGAATTATTGTCAGTATTGCCACATGTTGCCTATTGCAGTGGCCATGCTGACAGTGATATTTATCACTAGGCAACCTTAAATGGGAATTTTTGTTCAGTGTGTTTGCGAGTCACATAATGGTATTATCATTTCACAAATATGCGTACTGTATGTGGTTTTATGTATTTTATATTTTTCTAAAATTAAATCATTAAGATAGTTACATTTATGAAATGAATAGCTGGTTAAATGGATACATATAAAATTCATCAACAAAAAACATACACCCAGAGTTGTAGGGTGTAGAAACATCTTCTTACAAATGCTGAGAAAAGAAGAAAGACAGTTCAAGTTAAATTTCTATAACATTTGATGTATTCAATAAAGACACATTCAAAAAATGTAAAAGTTGCAGATCATATGTCAAAAATGTGCTAAAAAAATGGACTTGTACCAGCTAACCACATGTCAGGTGCCAGACACTATCACAGTACCACAGACACCTGAAATGGACAGGTACTCTGAATAAATACATTAAACTCTAATACAAGTTGCCAGTAGGTAGAAATTGCAGAGTGATAGTCTATCTGGTATCAACTGGTATTGCTTCCCTGATGGTATCTTAATTTTAAAATTTTGTTCAAATCATACAAACAAAAATTTCAAAATCATTTTTTGTTATTTTGTAAAGTTTTTAGATAAATAGTTTTCCAGTTCTATTTCTCTGTTAATAGGAATAATCATATCAAGCTTAGTTTCTTCCCCCTTTTCCATTGTGCAAGATAAACATACACAGCAGCCATAATAACTACATCAGAAGCATTCTGCTGATTGCTATGCACAGGGTACATGTAAACACAAAATACTGAGTGATAATAAACAAGATCAAATTCCCACATTACTGGGACATAAATTCATCACATAATGCCGGAAATGTTGCTCAACGATTCTTGAGCAATATATTCAAGTAATGGTGCTAGAAAATATTTCTCATTTACGGGTTCCTGTAGATAACTTGCTATTCAGCAGCTTTTTCTCCATCAATTCAAATAAATTCCTATAATTAAGTTTTTATTTATTTCGTAAATCACTTAGCACATTTTTTTTTTGCCAGTATGTTACAAATGAAACTGGTGTTCTGATTAAAAATAGTATTATTTTTCTTATAGAATACTACAAAACTTCTCTGCTGCATGATCCCTGACAGGGAGGAAGTGTTAAAAAATAAACTTTAAAAATATTGTACCTATCATGTTCAAACAATTTTACACAGTACAGAAAATCAATGTTCACCTTCTGAGTGTATATCCATATATAAAGAAATGAAAATTGAAAATACTTGTAAATAATTTATCTCAATCTGTTTATTAAAATGCCTCCAATTGTTTTTGTCAGGTGATGCAACAGATATACGCTATCAAGTTCTTACTAATTGTGATCTGCAAATGGTTGGTGAAGAGTTTTCTAGAAAACCATATGCAATTGCAGTCCAGCAGGGCTCACCTTTAAAAGATCAATTCAATAATGCGTATGTATTCTTTACTATTTTTTTTTAAGTTTTTGTATGACACACAAAAATATAATTACCATTAATGTTCATCACTTTTTTATGATCAAAGAAAGAGATGTAGTTTCCTACAAATTGGTTTCCAAAACAAGTATTTCACATCATTTATAAAAATAGTATTGGTAAATTATGTTTCAAAATATTTTGCTGTTAAGTACAGTATGACAGTTTATTTCCTTTCTACCTGTACTTCAACCATTCACCATTTTACCACCCAGAAATATGTCACACATTTCATTCTATAAATATTTCCCATAAACTTTATTCCAATAACAGTGCTTCTTTTATTATTATTTCCAGTTTTTTCCATTTAATAAAATCAATGATTCCTACACTTATTTCTTGTATATACCACATTAAAGAAAAATAAGTATTTTATCATTTATACAAAGGGGTACCCAAACATAACTGGAATAGCATTGCCGTGGGCGAAGGTTGTGTAGCACACATTTCTGCCGCTAGGCATTTATATTACAACTCGTTGTCAGTTCAGTGCTGCCTGTGTTGTCAACCTGGCTTGTTCTTTTAATCTGCAGTGATTGTTTTTGCTAGTTCTGTTTTGTTGTTGTTTCATTTTTGATGAAGTTTAAGTGAAAAATGTGCTGCTGTGAAATTGATCCAGATTTTCTGTCAAAGGTCATTACTGGTGATGAGTCATGGTGCTATGGTTAAGACCCAGAAACAAAGCAACAGTCAAGCCAATGGAATACGTCATTGTCACCCCATCCAAGAAAATGTCGTCAAGTCAAATCAAACATCATAACAATGCTCATTTGCTTTTTTAATGCCAAGGGCATAGTTCATTCAGAGTTTGTTCCACCACATCAGACCATCAATTAAATCTTTTATTTGGAAGTTTTAAGAAGGTTACGTAACAGTGATCATCAAAACAGACCCGATTTGTGTCAGACAGGAGACCGGTTCTGCCACCACAACAATGCACCTGCACACACAGTTGTCTCTGTTATGCTGTTTTTGGCTAAAAATGGCAGTACTCTGCTTCCCCATGTACCTTACTTGCCTGACCTCTCTCCCGCCAACTTTTTCGTATTTCTACACATGAAAAGGGACATGAACACTGATTTGACAGCATTGAAGAGGTCAAGGAAAAAACAAGGGAGGAGCTGTCAGCAATTTCTAAAGATGACTACAGAAAATGTTTCTAACAGTGGAAGCACCAGGGGGACAAATGTATTAGTTGTAATGGAGAGTATTTTGAAGGGTGTAAAGTTGTTTTGTAACAAAATTCAAAATATATAGCTTTTAAAAAATAATTCCAGTTTTTTTGGGTATCCTCTCGTATTATTTACTTGTTTCATGTAAACATTGGAATGAGGGGACATATACAACTGTATAGCTGATAATGTTTTTTTTATGTTTTATCAGAAGGAATTCATCCCAAATGAATTACCTATTAATTTTACATGTTTTTATCTATGATTTTTGCAATTCATAAAATGTAGAACACAGCAATATATCATGCTATACTATTTATGGAACATCACCTTAGGCTTAAGATAATGATTGTATTAGAAATATTTGGTATTTCAAAATTATACAGAGGAAATCATCAATGTATATTACTTGCACACAATTACATGAAAAATAAGTTCTTCTACTTTACTATTTTAAAAAGTCCAATTTATACAACCATTTAATCACATTTATTTTACTTAGAGATTTTGTAACTGTATTTTGAAAACATAGTTGTTGAATGTAACACTTGTATTATTTTTGTCCATCATTTCTCCTTTATTTAATGTTTTGCCCCAGTTATTTAAAATGAATAAATGTTTCTTTCTTCTTAGTAATTCAGCTCCATATCTCTTACAGTGACTCCTTCCAACACCAGCAGAAAATGAACACAAATTAAATTAATATCGGACTTTATAATAGTTTGCATCATCCATTGTGGAAATTTCATTGATTCTTCAATCGTCATCCCAAAGGAATGCAATCTCTCTTAGCAACCAACATAATAAAACAACAATTGAACGAAACTAAACTCAAAGAATATATATAATTATGTTTGTGTAACATAGATTACACTTATAAATACTTGATTGCCACCATCTCCAGTTTACCGTAATATTTTGAAAGTCTTGTCGCTCCAAAATGTAATGTTAAACTCTAAATTCTAAAATAATATTACTGAAATAATACTAATCTCATTCTAGACTTGTACCAAACATACTCAGATACATACACATTAAAACAATTGAGGCTTGAACATTATGGCAGGTGTTAGGGTATTTTACAAATAATGTAACATACTAATATCATTTTTCTTTAAATATATAACACTAGCATTTACCCTTTGCTTCGCACATGTGGTCTTGGTATGTATGGAAGTACTCTGAGATTTTTTAGTTTAGTATCAAATATTAATTTGGAGAAGCAAAAAATATAGATTTCATTTAAAGATTTTTCTTTCTTTTAGTTACTACCTTAGATTCAGTTTTCATACTATAGTTCAAAATTGTTTGTCATACTTATATTTTAACACAATATAATATGTAAAAAATAAGAAATTAAAGCTACATGAAACATTATTGCTATTGGTCCAATAAGGATGTACCAAGAACCAGTTGTCCTCTTGGTCAGAAATTTGAGACACATTTTCCGAAGGATAGAAAATGCCTATTAATGCAAAAACCTTACGCATAAAGGTGACATAAAAGTTACTGATTGTGATAGTTCTGACAGTACATTCAACGGCCATTTATAAAAATATCTTTGCCACTAACGATAGCATTTACAACAATGAATCTAAAATTGCTGGCCAGTTTTCGAAAGTATAGTAATTTCTCATGCCGTAGGTGATAAAATGTATTTTCTGCTTATAACTTCTATGTATCAACCCAAACTTCAAGCCATTTTCTTCATCGTATCTTAAAATCAAAATGGTTAGATTGAAATACGGCCTGGACAGAAAAAAAAATATGTCGCCATTGCCACACAGAAATATAGGCTGGACATGTACAGCAGTTGGTTTGTTTTGGTGATTAGACTTCATCACTAACATTGCATTCATTAAAGCAGCTTATTAATTATTAACAATAATTGACTGCTTTTTGTTGTTCCAAGAGCATTCTTGTTCAGGCTGCAGATACATCTAAATGCATCACTGAATACATTTTTTGTAATGACGGGATTTCAGGATTCAAAATATGCCCCGCATAAACTATAAGAATTAATTTCAAAATACAACTTCAGTTTGAACTGCAAGAATACTAAAACACACAGAATAATACACACTCTTCTCTCTCACTAGTGTTCCACATATTCGTCCACCGCTACCTTCAGGTTAAGCAATGTTACTTCCTCTTCAGTGTCATTCAAACAGTCATAAGACATGTTCTCCGCTGCACTGCTACCAATAACTCCTTCTTGCAATTCTTGCTTCGATACTACGGCCATTTTATCTCCTTGATTCCTTCAACTTCTATTTCCATTACTTTTTACTGCCATGCCCTGACACGTATTATTTGAACCTTTTCCATTTGGTCTCTTCCCTGAGGTCCTTCTTGTCTCCTACCTGATTCAGCTTCTTCTTCACTCTTTAGATTAATCATATATGGTTGGATACACACTACCACTTTTACATAATCCTCTATGGCCTTCCATTTCTTCAGCTATTCTCTTTCAATGATTCCATTGTATGGAGTATAGAAATGCACTGAAACTACCTGCACCTTCTGCTGCATTGCTATTTCCTTTCCTTCCATCAGCATAACCACTATCACTATTTCCTTCAGAACTGTTCCTACAGTGATTTCTTTAAATGTGACTCCTTTATTCACTCATGCCGGTGTGTTTCCCTTGCACACTCTGATCTGAGAAAAGAAACTTGTGCTCCTGAATCCAGTAAGAGCTTAATTGGACTGTGTTTATTTTCTTCACACTCTAGTTCAATATAATAATTTATATTATCATAGCTGCAGTCACTCGTCTTTAATCCCTATTTCCAAGTATCTCTGGACTACCTGGATTTGCTCATTCCTAGTTTTCCAAATCTTCTGCTCTCCTCTGAGGTCCCTTTACTTGTTAAACTCTCCAAAGATGGCCTTATATCTGACACTTTTTTACAATTCATCACTTTGAAATGCTGACAGTTAAAGGTTGTAAGTATCCAAGAAAAAGATATTGATTTCTTTTTTTATCTGAACATATGGTAATTTTTTAAAATATTAATAATAACTTTTATATTAGCTATATAATTTCCTTACAGGATACTGCAGCTGCTGAACAAGAGGAAACTTGAGAAACTGAAGGAGAAGTGGTGGAACCAGAATCCAGAAAAGAAGAATGATTGTGAAAAACAGGATGATCAGTCAGATGGAATCAGCATACAAAACATTGGTATGATTCACCTCTCCTTCCTCAACACCATCCACTCCTTATGTTCCAGGAATTCCTCACATCCAACCTGTCCTCAAAATCTTTTCTCAACTTCATTTCCCACTCCAACAACCTCAGTATTAATGAAACCCGTGCCATGAGAGAACTATCTAAGAACAGGAACATCATTATTCTCCCAGCTGAAAAAGGCTCAACGACCGTAGTCATGGGCCGCTGTGACTATGTGGCCAAAGCTTTGAGACAGCTCTCTGACACCAACACATAACTTCCACACCCTACAGATAGTACAACCTCAATATGCCAAGAAGTACGCTCTCTCCTTGACCTCCAAGGCCCCTTACAAGGACTCTCTCCCAACTCTTTGTCCCTCCTTACCCCGCAGAACCCCCGTACCCCCACCTTTTACCTTCTTCCCAAGATCCACAAAACTGGAAATCCGGGGAGACCTATAGTTGCAGCTAATGGGTCTCCTACAGAACGGATTTCAGCTTTTGTGGATCAGCACCTCCAGCCTTTGTACAGGACCTCCCTTCATTCATTAAAGACACCCCACACTTCCTTGAACAACTTTCCACAGTCCCCACTTCTCTACCACCTGACTCCTTCCTTATCTCCATAGATGTCTCTTCCATTTACACCAACATCCCTCACGGACAGGGCCTCAGTGCCTTGGAACACTTCCTGGAAATGCGACTTCCCGACAGCCTCCCCAAGACATCCTTCCTCATTTCCTTGGCTAACCTCATCCTGTCTAATAACTACTTTTCCTTTAACTCACAAATTTACCACCAGATACGTGGTACTGCAATGGGCACCCGCATGGCACCAGCCTATGCAAACCTTTTCTTGGGCCGTCTGGAACAACGATTTCTCAACAATCTTCCCATTAAACCTCTTGTGTGGTTCAGATACATAGATGACATCTTTATGATCTGAACCCACGATGAGCATCCTCAACTCCCTAAACAACCACTCCATCAACTTTACTTGGACGTACTCCCATACTCATGTTACCTTTCTTGATGTTGACGTTTCCTTGCATAACGGGCGCCTACATAACTCTGTTCATATCAAACCAACTAATCTGCAGCTATATCTTCATTTCAACAGTTGTCATCCCTTGCACATCAAACGTTCCCTTCCTTACAGTCTGGCCCTCCATGGCAGGCGAATCTGCTCTGATGAACAATCTCTTTCCCAATACACAGAAAACCTGTCTGGAGCTCTCATCTCCCGGTGCTACCCTCCTGACTTAGTACACAAACAAATCTCCCGTGCCATAGCCCTTCCTTTACACAGCCACTCCAAGTCAGTACCCCTTGAAACTAATCACTCAGTTCTTGAGTCCGTTGACCTAATCCTTCGCCGTGGACATGATTTCCTACATTCCTTCCCCGGGATGCGCACCATTCTCCATAAAATTCTACCCACTGCCCCTCGCACTTGTTTTAGCAGACCACCAAATTTAAGAAATATCTTGGTTAACAAGTACTCACCAAGTAATTCCCCCAGATTGCCACAGGGTTCATTCCCGTGCAATAGACCCCGTTGTAAAACATGCAGCATGCACCCAGCCACTACCACTTACTCCAATCCTACCACAGGTGAAACATTCCCTATCATTGGTCATGCTACTTGCATGACAACACACCTCATATACCAACTGACATGCCTCCATTGCTCCAGTTCATATATTGGCCTCACAACCAATCCCCTAGCTATCAGAATGAATGGCCACAGGCAGAAAGTTTATACTAACAATGAGGCCCATCCAGCTGCAAAACATGCCAGTTCCCACAAAATCAATAATTTGAACATCTGTTTTTCAGTTAGGGCAATCAGAGTTTTCCCTAACAACACGACCCCCTCTGAACTTTGTAGATGGGAACTAGCCTACCAGAATATCCTTGACACCAGACATCCTCCTGGCCTCAATCTCCAATAAACTCTGCCCACCAGACCCAGCACTTATTATCTATACCATTTACATTTTTTGTATTTCTGTATTTACTATTATTCATGCTATTTACATTTATTTTACTTTTCACTTATATACACATGTGACGGCTGCACGTTTAAGGCTGTTGTAGGCCGAAATATTGCGCTTCTCTTGTGTTTGTTTTTTGTTCATCGTCCCGGCTGCCTTCATCTGTGGCAAGTGTTGGGTCATATTTCCCTATCCTTCCTTAATTTTATATATATATATATATATATATATACACATATATATCCCCCCCCCCAGTTTTATTATTCACCTCTTTCAATTATAACATATCGTCATCAGTATCGATTATCAGTCCTATATTTGAGCTTACTCCCCCTCCCCCCCCCTTTTCCACCTAAACTACCATCCGCGCCTGAGACGCCATTTACCAGTCGGCCGTCTATGTGTACACATGTGACGCTGCCTGGTGCTTCACCTTCTGCACATTTAAGGCTGCTGTAGGCCGAAATATTGTGCTTCTCTTGTGTTTGTTTTTTGTTCGTCATCCCAGCCGCCTTTATCTGTGGTAAGTGTTGGGTCATATTTCCCTATCCTTCCTTAGATTTATTGCCTTAAAGCTTTTTCCTGCTCATTGTTATTATATATATATATATAGTAACTATGAAATAATAGGTGCTAAGTAGTGAATAGGAATTAAAAAATGGGATAGTGAAATGATGGTTGCATGGTGTGAACACATATGTGTGTAGAATACATTAAGTGCTTGCTTGTACAAGCCAAAATGACTGAGTGGTTAGTTAATGGCCTGTGGCTGTGATGATCCAATGTTCGAGTCCATTTCTAGTTGAATATTTTTTCATTCTATATTTCCTTTTTACTTGTTGCAAAATACATACCATATATGTAGAAAACATAAAGTTTCTCACGCAGATATTTATTATATTTTACAGCAAATGGTTTAAAAATAAATTCTAACCACAAACATGAATGCACTGGCTTGCCGGACGTTGAAAATCAATTTAAAAACAAAAAAAATTTGTAAATTACAACAGTTTGATGTTTACACAGTTTATCAATAAGTCTTATATTACTAAGTTTTAGACATAACTGGGCACAATTAATCAAAAAGTTAACTTTGTTAATCATTAATCCGCTACATAAAAAGTTAAATTCGATAGTCGTTAAAATATTACATTTTTGCAAATTTAACGCAAGTTACAATTATCCGTTAACCGTTAACCACCAACAATATGTTAACCTTATGTCTCTCGGAGACTGAGTTTTTACTGGAGTTCTACATTTTAATCAGCTTATGAAATGTTTCGGGTTCTGCAATATGTAATGGCATCAGGCTGGCAACGAAATAGTTTACAATGCATTGGTCCACACCAACCTGAGATATGCCAATAACTATAATGCAGATGAAGATGATAACTAAATAAAACATTTCTGCTGCTATCTACAGCAGAAAAATCCAATTAACTTAAAGGCTTTGAATTCTTTATCCTTGACCCTATTTTTACTTTTTCTCCAGCCTGTAAATATTTGGAGATATGCATCCTCTTCATGTGTTGTTAAGACTATTAAGGCTAGAAACATTATAGAAAATTTAGGGAAATGCACTTTTAATTCATAAGTTAACTGTATTCTAAATCTTGATTTAAATGTAATTTAATATCATAAATGTGGCCAATGATTTTTAATCTTCTCATTGTTATTGATAACATTTCTGCTTTCACAAACACACTCTAGATCTTCCGTTTTCATTATGTAATCATGTAATGAATGTCAATTTAATTTATTTCACTAACAAACTAAAAAGTGACACTGTATTCCTCGTGGTAAAACTTTAGGTTATAAAAATATCAACTTCAATTAACGATCAAATTTGAAATGAGTAGTGAGCACCGGTTTTCAGATGTAAAAAGACTCCACACCTCTAGTGTTCCTACTCACACTCGCATAACAGTTATATCTGCATCACACTCGCACTCGCATTACCTAATTTGTTCGCTATTTGACCTGCCAAACGTACCAGTGTCCCTGTGGCGCACAATTCAAACAATCGAAACGATGGAAACAACCAATGTGACGGACTAAAGTTAACGGAAGTTCAGTTTAACAGAAGTTAAGAAGAACATATTGATATTTTAGGTTAACTTAAAATAAACATTTTTAAAATTTTGTTTTGTTAATTAACGATTAATGGAATAACATTTTTCTATGCAGCTGTGGTTTTAGACTATACAATCTTTAATGTTTTGAACATTCTGTCCAACAATACTGAAAGAGTTGTCACAGTCCGCAAACACCTTAAATACATCATGAATGTTTTTCACCATTTATCTCCAGCTGTGATGGTCTTTGTGTTTCCCTAAAAACCTATTACGCATTACACTTCTTCCCAATTTCTTCTTAATTCCTCTCTCTCCTGATAATTCCATATAAGGTAATCAGATCAAATCCAGTTGTCTCAATCGATTTTAGTATTTTCAATACCTTCATTTTAATCAGGATCACATGATGAAAAATGTCCTCTCTTTCCAACACACCATGGACATTTCATTCCCAATTATAAATTTCCTATAAATGTTCCTTCTATACCAACTCTCTCTTCACATTCTGAAATGGTTTTCCAATATATGTCTACAATATCTCAGAATTGTCATTATTCTGTTGCATTGTTCTGAAAGAATAGAGCAAATGTAGATGAGACAGACAGGGATCATCCCAGCATTTGCTGGGGGAAGGCATAGAAAACCCAAAATTGGATGGCCAAACGGGGATTCGAACACAACTCCTCCCAATTGCGACGCCAAAGCATTACAGCACCACCATGCTCAGTCTTCTGGTCCTTAAACACTATCAACCTTACCTTACCATAGATTGTGTTTATTTTAATTTTTGTGGCTTATGTGATTTTGGAGTCGATTATCATTGGTGAAAAATGTCAGCGTTCTAATTTACACCTTAGACTAAAGAAGAATCATGTGAGTGGCGGCATCCTTCTTCACCAAATGCTGGTATTTAGTTATGTTATTACACTGAAGTAATTCCAAACAAAGAAAAACTCAGAAAATTTCATGGTTTATTAAGTAATAAACATTTAATCCCCATAGGTAACAAATTGCAATGCTGTAAAGTAGTTGTCTACAGAAACTACTAACAGCATTGTAGAAAAAGGCAGAAACAGTAATTTAAGAACTTTCTGCTTCTAACCCTTATTCTCAATGAACTCTCTTTACTTATACCAGTTATAAAAGAATTTGTATGTCCTACTATAGTAATCTGGAACTAAATTTTCAAATGAAAATGGTCGTTTGATTTTCAGTACTAATATTTAGTTCTGTGCGATTTCCTCTCATGTTTTTACATAATGTTTTTGTTTTCCTTCACGACGGTGCTTAATCATAATAGTCCACCTACAGAATCAATGGTCAACATAGCTCAAAATTAGAGAAGTAATTCCGACGATAAATTATATGTTTCTGACAGGTTAGGTTGGTTTTATTATAAAACAATTATTTTCGAAACATGTGTATAGTTTGAAAAAGGATTGATGATGTGATTTTGATGTGGCTAGAAACCCTAGTAGTTACCTTTCAGTGTTGCCGCCGCAAAAGCATTCATATTTACGTGGGCAGTTAGGTAAGAAATATTGGATATTCTCAGTTATGAGACATTCCTAAAGTATGTTATTCCCTGATGCAATTAGGTAAGAATCAAGGCCATATTATACACATAAGTAGCGTGTAGGTTTGAAATATTTAAAAAGCATATAAAAACCACACTTTCACAAGCCCAGAATGTTAAACACAGGACCATGTGACTCACGCTGCTGCTCTACATATCAATGTATAAACAACACTGCCTAAAACACACTTTCATTCAATCTGTCTTGGAGACACACTTTTTCGAAATAATATCTTGATGACCCTCCCTGAACATGCACCAATTAATCTCTGAACCTCAGCCAACTCCTAGTCTACAAACATGGGCTTCCCTAGCTTACAATAAAGAGCCAAAGTTCTTTTAGATACAATAAGACCTGCTGAAAACAGTGCAACTTACACCATGCCTCCACCACCTCCACAAACCTAGTAAGCCAGAAAAGCTTCCCCATTGGGATATATCACCACTGAAACCTCCCAAGTAATATATCAACTAAGCTGCAACAACTGCTCAACCTCATACATATGTCGGACCACAAATCCACTTGCCATCAGAATGAATAGCCACAGAAAAGTGGTATTCACCTAGAAACATTGCTACCCAGTATCTCTTTGTGGCACTGCTCATAAGACTAAGAATTTCAATTTTTTTCTTCTCCAATTGTACCATCCGAATCCTATGAAACAAAAGCAGTATTTCTGATCTCAGAAGGGAGGAATTGGCGTACCAGACCACTCAGATCCAAATTTCCAGTTTACATATCTATCCATGTTTAACACCATAGCAGCCTTTAGTTTTGGTAAGTGGTGAGTAAGCTCCTTTCCAAATTTTTAATTTATCCCACTTCTTAGTACTTTTGTTTCCTAATAAACTATATATATATGAGGTGACTTGAATTGGATTGGGGAGGTACAACAGAACTGGGCAAGAGTTGCCCATATTGCTAATTTCAGATTGTTTCCCGCAAACATCTGTATTAATGCTGAGATCGTCCCAAATCTCTGCCACATTTACTACAAATTTGGCAAACAAAAAATCATTTATCATACAGATCATTCAAAGTTACAGTTTTTTGCAACACAGAGTTTTCTCCAATAGACTGAGCATGTAGGGTCTAACAGACCCAAGTAAACTTTGGCCAAAAACTCAGTTCTCTTCCCTTCCCCCCCTCTCTCTCTCGTGATTCCCACTAGCCACCTGTGTCCAGAGAAGAAAAGCAATAGGTAGAGGAGTCAGGATTTGGAATGAATTACTAACAGCAGTAGTGAGCACTTTAGCTAAAACACTATAAAAAGAATAATATTAAAATCTGTAGAGGGCAAATGTAGGTGGGTGGGTGCATCAAAAAACTTTAAGCAAACTTGGCACTAGTGCAAATGTTCCACTGCAATTACCTTAAAATATTAATTTTAATGACACATTGTTAAATTTGAACTTGCTTTTTTTTGTATCAGGAACATTTACTCAAGCTCTTACCTCTGAGTTAAGCCCCTGACCTTACTGACTTGATTTTTAACCTTATTAAATACCTTATTACTTCATTTTGCGTGGTATAGATTAATGATGATTTTTAAATTGCCAGTTAACTTTCTTTGCGGCATACATAGTATCTCTTAATCTTAAACCCTCTTGAACCTATAAGTTGCCTGTACTTCATTTTTAATTCACATCCAAAAATCTTAACAGTTCAATCAATGCAAACTTTTTAATGTATAAATCACAATAAAACTATTTGAAAGGTGTAAAATCTGATAAACTATAACATATTTTTAATTATAATAAATATCCTTCTTTCATTTGCTGTGTTCAGAAGCTTATATAAATTGCTAATTAAATAATAAGCTATATTTTCTTCATTAATGACTTGTTCCTGTATATTTTTTTCTTTCATAGGTGGTGTTTTTATAGTTATTTTTGTGGGAATTGGGCTTGCTTGCATCACATTAGCTTTTGAGTACTGGTGGTACAAACTAAGACCACAACACCATGCCACTGTTGATGTTGCACCAGCACCAGGAATAAAGACAGATTCACAGCAAGCATTTCGTGCAGCAAGAAATGACCGTGACAAACATTATGGGTATGTTTGTAATAGTTTTATACTAAGTAACAATGAAATATATTGTTACATACTATGAATTGATAGTTACCAATACTGCAAATCTATGTGATATGAGGGTTTCATTTACTTGTAGTTTTTGGAGAAAGAATAATAAGGAAATAATAATGAGAATAAAACTGTCAGAAAACAAAGTTTTATTTTTTTTAATAATTCAGTTTTACTACATGATATTTAATTGATTATCAGGGTTGCTTTCAAATAAAATGTACAAAAAAACCACCTTTCCTTAATGTTAGTTGTTTTTATATTCTAGTATGAATGAAAAGAAAAAAACATAGGCTCTTTCTCTCAATTATTTTGTCATTTCAAAACAGCCTCCATAATTTACTGTCTTCATTTTCTTTCTGCTAATACCCAGTATCTTTTGTTATAAAAATTTTGTGATGGGTTAATAATAATAATAATAAAGAAAATGCTTTGTGGCAATAAAAATAAGGAGGATAATGATAGTAAACCCAACTCTTACCTTAGATTTAGGCAGGTTTGTACATTGATAAAAGATAATAAGATGAACACGTATAACACAATAGTTCTGAGTACAACCTTATTCTACTAAACATGTGAGACACAAGGCAAGGAGATCAGATGTGATAACATTATTGCCCAAAAGTGAATCTACATCTGCATATACAGGGTGTTACAAAAAGGTACGGCCAAACTTTCAGGAAACATTCCTCACACACAAACAAAGAAAATATGTTATGTGGACATGTGTCCGGAAACGCTTACTTTCCATGTTAGAGCTCATTTTATTACTTCTCATCAAATCACAATAAACGCTCTCCTGACCTCAACCCTCTTGACTTTAATTTATGGGGGCATTTGAAAGCCCTTGTCTACACAACCCCGGTACCAAATGTAGAGACTCTTCGTGCTCGTATTGTGGACGGCTGTGATACAATACGCCATTCTCCAGGGCTGCATCAGCGCATCAGGGATTCCATGCGACGGAGGGTGGATGCATGTATCCTCGCTAACGGAGGACATTTTGAACATTTCCTGTAACAAAGTGTTTGAAGTCACGCTGGTACGTTCTGTTGCTGTGTGTTTCCATTCCATGTTTAATGTGATTTGAAGAGAAGTAATAAAATGAGCTCTAACATGGAAAGTAAGCGTTTCTGGACACATGTACACATAACATATTTTCTTTGTTTGTGTGTGAGGAATGTTTCCTGAAAGTTTGGCCGTACCTTTTTGTAACACCCTGTATACTCTGCAATTCACAAAACTGTGGGTGGGAGAGGGTGCTCAGCACCAAACCTAATCTCTTTTTTGTGCATTCCAATCCCTAATGGTATGAGGGAAAAAAGAATTCATGTAAGAATCAGTGCAGCACCTTATTTCTCTAATTTTATCTTTCCTGTCATTCCGACCAAATAGTTTGGTGGACGAAGTATTTCACTACACTCGTAGGTGAAAGTGGGAGTACGAATGTTTACCAATAAGTTTATACGAAACGTGCGTTGTCTATCTACCAGAGACTCCCAGCCTAGTCTACTAATCAGTTCTGTAACAATTTCATAAGGACTGTAGCAAGCGGTCATGAATCAAGTGGCTCTTCTCTGTACTATCTCTATACTCTCAATCAACCCCTTATGAAACGGATCCCAGATGGCACAACAATAGTCCAAATGTGGATGCACAAGAGATTTGTACGCTATCTCCTTTGTTTGTTCATTACAATTTTTCAAGATTCGTCCTAGGAACCGCAGCCTAGAATTAGCTCTACTTACCAACGTATTAACATGTAAGTCCCATTTCATGTTCCTTTGTACTGTTACTCCCAAATATTTCATAGAATCGACCATATCAATAACTGAACTGTTTACCTCCTATTTCTGAACAATCCGATTCTCTTTGTTAGTTATGCTCATTGTCTTACACTTTTTACAATTGAGTGTGAGTTTCCACTCAGCGCACCATGCCAAAATAACATCCAGATCACACTAAATTCCTAAACAATCGGCCAAATTCCTTATTTCCCTATAAATAACCGCATCATCAGCAAACAATCTAAAAATGCTTTTCACTTTGTCTCCGATATCGTTTATAAAAATTAAGAAAAGAAGTGGTCCTATTACACTTCCTTGAGGTACACCCGATGTAACATCTAGATTAGAAGATCTTTCTCCTTCAACAACGACATACAGTAATAATAATAATAATTTGGTAGGTGCTGGTGTGATCACATTTCCAACTGCTTTAATTAATACCCATATTGTAGGACCTGTAGTATTCCACCATACTCAAGTAATGGTATCAATATTCTCTCACATAACTAATAATATAATAATAATATTTAATTAAAATTGCAGTGGAGGACATGCTCCGGTGGCAATTTCCCTACACACCCATCTTTCCTTTTCCTGCACCCACCTACATTTTCTCTCTGCAAATTTTAACTTTAAATTCTTTCAACATTTTTGGTAAATTATTCATCATATCTCTTTATAACTTATTCCCATACCCTTACATATAAAAGATAATCTTCCTACACCCTTGTGCCTGAGATCGAGTACCAGCTTGTGGTCTTTTTCCCTTCTGTGCATTACTTTTAATTCTTAGACCAATATGTTTCCAAGCCTCATCACCAATATACACCTTGCACACTCCCTTGACTCTCTTCATCCTCCTGTCTTCCAATGAATCCCATTCCAGCTCCACATCTGGGCATCCAGAATTGGGTTTTCCATGGTTTCCCCAAATCACTCCAGGTGAGTGCCGGGATGCCTCCTTAAAAAAGGCCATGGCCGAATACCTTCCTGTTCCTTGTCGCCAGTCCCATCCCGCCTCTGAGGAGGCATAAAAAAATAACATCATTCCAGCTCTTTTATCATATCTGTTACTGATTGCATTCTGTGGCATTCTGCGGTAATTTCCAGAAACAAATCTAGCAGCCCTTTTTTGCACCCTCTTCAACTCCTGTATTTGATACTCAAAATGTGAGTCTCATACTACACTACCATATTCAAGCAATGGTCTGACCAAAGTTTTGTAGCCCAATTCCTTTACTTCTCTTGTACATCCCCTCATCACTCTCTCCAACAAGTGCAGAATGTTGAAACCTTTTCCTACTACCCGTCCAATGTGTCCTGCCCAGTTCAGCTGGTTATCAAATGTAATGCCAAGGTATTTACATTTCCAGTCTTTAACAAGCAATTCTTTCCTTATCTTATAATCATAATCAACATTTAGTTTTTTGTGTATCTAATAAGCTGACTCTTCCTTGCATTTATCCTCATCATTCTTCCTAGTACATGCTCTCATCACTCTCTCTGATAAATCAATACTTCCAATGAGTTTACTATGAATTGTTTTGCCAAAATATTTATACTTTATATCTTTAGGAAGCATTTACTCTTCAACCCTTACACTTCATTTCATGTTGACCTACCCAGTTAGCTATCCGGTCTTAGTACCCTGTAGTTGTTCACAGTTCTCTCCTATTTTAATCCTATTTCATAACATTACATCAACTACAACATCTTAATAATACTGAACCATCAACACAGTCAATCATTAGAATAATAAATGGCAGTGATCAAAATGCATTAACCTATGGCATTCTTGTTTTAACTTCCACTTCTTCTGATATTGCATTTTCTACTTTAATTCTTTGCTTCTAGCTCTCTGCTACCCAAAAATTCACTTTTTCATCCACCCCAGCAGCTTTTAACTTATTTACCACCATTTTAACCAAATAACACATTTCCATTATATTTTAAACTATTATTTATTTTTTTATTTGTCTGGTTTGTTTAATGTTCTCAAATGTAGAAAAATGCTCAAAAAATTATTAAGAAAAATATAAAAAAATACAAACTTAATTTTTAAGGCCTTGGAGGAAAGAAAATACATTACACACTTAGAGATTCCAAAAACTGCAAAAGATCATTGATAATCTCTTAGAAGTAAATGTTTACTGAAAGCAGAGTATGACATGTAAAGTGCTGACATCGTAGCAGTGCAATGTAAACTGTTTTATTTGAGGTACAAATAATTCTTTTTGAGAGATGAGCATAAAAAGTGAGCTCTAAAGACATCTGATGGTTCAGTATGTTATGTGATAGACAGCAGAATAAATAGTTGGAATATCATCTTTGGATGAAAATCCGTTTTTGTGCCATAGCAGTGTAACTTGTACAAGACAAATAAAAACCTTGACAATGGTGTTCCTATGGAAGCACTGAACCAGAGAGAAATGGGTACATTCAAAATTTGTAAGTGGACAATGAAAGCAACACATATCTTTCATGTACTAGATTTAAGGAAAATGGAAGTGTTCAGAATTTTCTACTATACATATTAATTGGTTTTAAAAGAATAGAGACTGTGAAGCAATTACTTTAATTTAATTTGATTACAGAAGAAAACATGCCAAAATTGTCATTTCTCTACACAGCTATTTTCCAATTTCACTTCTTATTTTATTGAATTTTTAAACTGTGATATTACCATCCTGCTAGTACTGACCTTTAAAAATTTAATTTTAGTGTTTCTAATTAAATCTTCAACACTTCTTGAATCTGAAATAAAGTGCCAGCATGTGACAATGATCATCTCTTCACTTCCATGTAGTTCTTCTAATTTTTCTACCAATATTGATATACAACCCTTGTCCTTAATATATGGTTTATACACTTCCAACACTCACTTCTCCCACCTCATCCAGTGAGTCACAACCCAGCTCCTTTATCATGTCAATTACTCAATGTGTTATGTAGTAACATACCCAAATAAAAAAAAATAAAAAAAATAATAAATAAATAAATTAAGTAATTAATTAAAAAAATAGCTGTTTGCCTTTACAACCTTTACACTGAGGTTCGTGGGTGAGTGGTAATGCTCTGGCCTTGCATTCGGCAGGATACCGGTTCAAGCCCCATCCGGGCATCCAGATTTCGGTTTTTCCATGGTTTCCCCAAATCACTCCAGGTGAATGCCAGGATACTTCCTTCAAAAGGCCATGGTCAAATTCCTTCCCATTCCTTGTTCCCAGTCCTTTCCTACCTCTAATAACCTCAACATTGATTGGGCATAAAGCCATAAGTAAAAAAAAAAAAGTACAACCCCTACAACTCCTGGACTTGATACATAAAATGTGGGCTTCAAATTACACAACCATATTTAAGCCATGGTCAGATCAAGTTTTTGTAAGCCCGTTTGCTCACTTTCATGGCACATCCCCTCATCACCCTCACAACAAGTGAATGATTTTGAAACTCTCTTAATTGAAGGATTTTTTAAATCTCTCTCTGCCGCTTGCCTGCTGTACCCTTCCCAGTTGAGTTTACTATCAAAGGCTTAGATATTTACACTTAAGGTGTTCAAAAATAAATTCTGCCTCCATTCTATAATCGTAAACTGACCTTTATTTTTCTATCCATGTACTAAACAATCTGGCATTTTTTGACATTTATCCTCATTCTATGTTGACCCATTCAGCTAGATATCTTGTCCAAGTATCTCTGTATCTTTCCAAGACATTTACAATTTAAATCCTACTGCATAAAATTATGTCATCAACAAACAACCCAACTTCTGTATGTACACAATCATTTATTCCAATAATTAATGACAATAGGTCCAATATACTGTCCTTTGGTACTCTTCTACTTACTTCACCTCCTTTCATGGCGCAGTTCCTATTTATATTTTTTGGTTTCTACCTTTTAAAAATCATATAACCAGCAAGTAACTGTTACATTCACTCCAATAGTCTTAACCTAATTTACCAACATTTTGTAGCTTACTCAGTCAGATGTATTGGACAGACCTATTGCTACAGTATCAGTCTGACCTCTCTTGTCCATCTTGCCTGAAATATCCTGCATATAGTCCACCGACCAAGATTCATTGAATATCCTTGCTCTGTTAAGCAAGTCAGTTTCTTTCCTCATGTGTATTTCTCCTTTAAGTCCCTTGTCACTAATTGGACTGTAATTTTCAACCTTTTTTGTCACCGTTTCTTTATGGACCCAGATTACTGAAGCTATTTTCCAACTTTTGGTAAGTAGCATGTTTCCATATTCAGTCTAAATCAGTGGTGGCCAACCTTTTCGGCAGCCAGGCCAAATTTTAGAAATAGAATTTTCAGTCAGGCCGCATGTACTACTTTCTTGGGGGAAAAAGAATACTTGAACATTTTTATGGAGGAAAGAAATAATTAAAAATGAAACATACATATTTAATGAAGAATTAAAAATATAGTTATTTTAATGCATTGAAGTCAAAAGGAGTGGTGCTGAGTGTTGTAATGTATGACATCAATGTTGAAAACTACAGTTTTCATATATAATGATGCAGCTCGGAGGGCCACGAGTTGGCCGCCCCTGGTCTAAATAGTATTTAAAGACATGATAAAATGTTTTACCCCACTGTCTTTAATATATCTGTAGTAATATTATCCACACCAGCCGCTCTCTTTCTTAATTACTTCATAATATCTTCATGATATATTCACAAATTTTTAGTCTGCTGATTTCCCTCTCCAACCTCCAAATAATGGTCCTTAAGGGTCTCATAAACTATTTCATTACAGAAGTAATATTAAGATAGTTGACCCCAGTACTGAACAGTTCTTTCATTTACTAGTATGCAGTACATCGCTTTATTGTTACCAGTTACCTTTTTGTGGTAAAAACATTAATATGAGCAAAAAAAAGTTGGTGACATCTAAAGATGTCATGCATACATGGCATGCTAATTTCTCCTCCAGTGCTGATGATGTCTACCGACGTCATGTATTATATAAACAAAACTAGAGCAAGTATAGGCAAATAGGATTCATTTTTTTAATCACGGAAGTGCATACAATTGTAAACACTTAAAACACACAAAAGTTAAAAGTAAAATGAAATACAGTCCCAGTTGAAAGTAACAAAAATTTGGTTCAACATTATACATCTTTATAACTATCATGCACGCCAGGCCTCTAAACTGATTTTGATACAATAGTCTATTTGATTCTCCCATAAATATTAAAATAACATTTTCATAAAGACACGTTTTTGTGAAACTCTGAGAAGCAAAGTCCTGCAGGACATTAAGCTGGTGTTGTGGGACATATTTGACAGGAATATGCTTTTTCCCTTACCTTCCATTTTTGTGTAATTATTAGACTTTATTAGATATATTTATACAAGTGCAGAGCTGAACTTCTACTGAAACATGTATTGCCACAATACTTTAATAATATCATGTGATGTTTTATGTGCTATTATTGCAGCCTTATTGTTGGCACTGGTACAAAAGTTCAGTCACCTTATGAAACTGACTCACATCATAAATAGGCTTATTTATGCTATAGTAAAGTAATAAGAACAGATATGTCAACTTCCATTTCAAACTTAAATAATACTGTCCCTTGCAGATAAGACTTTCTGTGTACATCTAAAGACATCATTAACACTGAGGTAATGTATCTGCATAAAATCTGTAGATGTCAGCTGCAGCGAAAGGGTTAAACAATAAATTTAATATCTCTACCATTTTTGAATCATTGGTAACAACTTCTTTATCCTTATACACAAATGTCTGAATTTCCTCCCTTCCCATTAGTTTTCTAACACAGCCATAAAATGTCTAGATACATCATTCAGTGATCTCCTTTTATAAGTAATATTCTTCATAATCTTTTCTTGAACTTTGCTGTTTGCTGCTATTGATTCCTTATTTAGTTGTTTCAAGTGTTGCCTAGTGCCTTGTTTCCTCTACTTGCCTTGCTTTTTAGTCTCATCATCTCACTATTTTAATATGTAGGTTCTGTTTTGGAGTAAACACTTCATCCCACATTCTTACATCTCCTTGAAGTGTTCTTTTGCACTCTGCTGATGTGCTCCTTCGACATACTGAATCTTTTTCTGGAATATCTCTTCAGTTCTTAAGTTTCTACATCTACATCTATACTCTGCAAATCACAAATACTGTGGGTGGCAGAGGGTGCTAAGCACCAATCCTAATTCTGCGCATTCCAATCCTGAACAGATCGAGGAAAGAAGGAATACATAAATGAATCAGTACGGCATCTTATTTCTCTAATCTTATCCCTCCTGTCATTGCGACCTAAATAGGTTGGCGGAAGAAGTATTTCTTTGCACTCGTAACTTAAAGATTTCGCATATTCTCCAGCAAATTCAAACGAAAACGACGTCGTCTGTCCGCCAAACAATCCCAGCCCAACCCACGAATTAGCTCTGTGACACTTACGTAAGGACTGTAACTAGCAGTCCACGAATCGAGCTGCTCTTCTCTGTACTTTCTCTAATGTGTCATCAATCCCCTGCGATACGGATCCCAAATTCCACAACAGTATTCCAAATGCGGACGCACTAGTGTTTTGTACGCTATTTCCTTTGTATGAGCATTACAACTTCTCAAAATACGTCCTATAAATCATAGTTTGGAATTAGCTTTTCCTACAACGGAATTATGTGCAAGTCCCATTTCATGTTGCTTTGTACTGTTACGCCTAGATACTTCAGGGAATCTACAGTGTCAACAACTGAATTGTTAACTTTGTACTCCTGAGCAAGCGGGGTCTTTTTATTACTTATGTGCATTGCCTTGCACTTTTTACAGTTAAGTGTAAGCTGCCATTCACGGCACCATTCCGAAATAACATCCAGATCGCGCTGAATTTCTAAGCAATCGTCGGAGCACCTCACTTCTCTATAAATAAGTGTATCATCAGCAAAAAATCGCATCCTGCAATTAACATTGTCACTGAGATCGTTTATAAAAATTAAGAAAAGAAGTGGTCCTATTACACTTCCTTGAGGAACGCCCGAAGTAACATCTAGTTTAGAAGAGGCTTCCCCGTCTACAACGACATACTGTGACCGACCAGTTAGAAAATCGCGTATCCATTCGCAAATCTGATCAGATATACCGTACGCTCGGATCTTCGCTAAGAGTCGGTTGTGTGGTACAGAGTCAAAAGCTTTCTGAAAATCCAAGAAAGTAGCATCAACCTTGTGATCCCGCATCAATAACTTTCATTACATCATGCGAAAATAGAGCCAGTTGCGTTTCACATGATCGGTTCTTCCGAAATCCGTGTTGGTATGCTGTAAGTAGCTCGTTTTCATCTAGAAACTTCATAACGTTAGAGCATATGACATGCTCCAGAATTCTACTGCAAACAGATGTTAGCGATATCGGACGATAATTCCTAGGATCTCTCCGATCTCCTTTCTTGAAAACGGGAATCACCTGCGCAATTTTCCAGTCAGAAGGTACTTTTCTTTCCTCTAATGATTTACTAAATATTATCTGACAGAAATGGTTCTATTTCTTCCGCGTATTCCGAAAATACTCTTACTGGTACTACCATCGGGACCCGGCGCTTTCCCCCACTTCAGGAGCTTTAATTGTTTATGATACCTACACTATCAATTTGTACTGGATCCATTTCAAATTCAACACGCCATGGAAAAACGGGAATGTTTTCCATGTTTTCGTCAGTGAAGGAATTTTTAAATTCGGCGTTAAATACGGTAGCCTTGTCGCGGCTGTCATCAACTTCCGCGCCGTCTTGTAGTAGAACTGGCATATTGTTGTCACAACCACCTTATTTTTTTTACATACGACCAAAATTTCTTTGGATTTTCAATGAGGCTCTTGGAAAGTGAGTTGCATCGAAAGTCATTGAAGGCTCGCGCATCGCATTCTTGACCTGTCCTCTTGTCTCAGCTAGCTTTTCTAAATCACTCCTATACATCGTCCTTCTTTGAGCGTGCATCGAATCTTCCTTTGCTTTTTAAGTAACCTTTTAACTTCACGCGTATACCACGGGGGATCGTTCCCGTCCCTGATTGTCCTTTTCGGTATATGTAAGTCCATACCTTCCCTGACTATATTTATGAATCGTAGCCACATCTCTTCAACCGAGCCTCTTCCTTTATAAAGGTAATGTATTTATCCCTTCAAAAACGTTCTAAACTCTCCTTTGGGGCCTTATCGAACCTGTAAACGACCCTTTCTTTTTTCTTTTTGCGCTCGACTGTTAATTTTACTGTAGCAATTACAGCTTTATGATCACTTATTCCCATGGTGGTAGAAATGTCCGTAAATAATTCAGGCCTATTTGTAACGAGAATATCTAAAATGTTTTCGTTTTCGTTACGCACGCGTTGGTTCAGTGACGAGCTGCTCAAGATTAAGATCTGAGAAAAGGTCGAGAATAATCTCACAGGATATTTTATCCCTGCCACCAGTAACGTGGGCGTAATTACTCCAGTCAATGTACGGCAAGTTGAAGTCGCCTCCTAGTATTATTCCATGATCCGGAAATTGACGAGCTATATTACTTACGTTATTTCTTAAGGCCTCAGCAACACCTACATCTGCATCTGGTGGACGATAGAAAGACCCTATTACAAGTTTTGTCCTAGCTACTTTAGTCTAATCCATAGGATTTCACAGACCGTATCAATTTTTATTTCGTTACACGACAGGTGTTTACGAACAGCTATAAATAACACCACCTCCATTTGAATGTAACCTATCCTTACGGAAAACATTCAAGCTATGGTTAAAAAGTTCATGCTGAACTTATATCCGGTTTTAACCAGCTTCAGTACCTAATACTATATCAGCGTCTGTGCTACTAATATGCTTTCAAGCTCAGGCTGCTTATTACAAACACTTCTACAGTTAATAACAAGTACTTTTAACGATTGAGATTGATTTTCGCTACTCCTAACATATGGTGCCGAATTTAATTGGGGCTGCCCGTGACTGTAATCCCAGTTTCGGGTCTTCCTCCCTCAGCCTAAAAAATCCCCCAATGCACTCCACACGGCCCCTGCCACCCGTGTAGCCGATTCACGTGTGTAGTGCACACCTGATCTATCCAAGGGAACCCTACACGATTCGACCCCAGGGCGAAGATCAAGGAATCTGCAGCCATGATTATCGCAGAAACGACGCAGTCTCTGGTTCAGACCCTCGACTCGGCTCTGAACCAGAGGTCCACAGTCAGTTCTATCGACAATACTGCAGATGGTTAGCTCAGCCGAAATCTTGCGGTCATCAACCACAGAGCTCACCGTATGAGCAAGCCGCCGGAAGGAAGAGAGGATACCCTCCGACCCACGGCGGCAAGCATCATTGGTGCCGACATGAGCTACAATCCGCAGCTGGCTACACCTCGTCCGCTCAATGGCATCCGGATGCCTGTTTCCACATCATGGATCAGACCGCCCGGAATGCACAAAGAATTGACATTGGACTTCATCCCAGACCTGTTCGCCATGTCCCTAAGGGGCTCAATGAAACGCCTAACGTTGGAGCTACCTATCACCAGAATTCCCTTCTGTGATCGCCCAGACCTAGCGGGCGGGGGGGCTGGCAACTCGCTGATTGACACATCAAACCTATTGGACAGTGGTACAGGCTTGCCCTCCTGGGATTCAGACCTGTACTCCTGCCCCCGCATGCGGTGTCGACGTCCGGAAACCACGCGCCAGACACCATCAGGTGACTGCCGCACAGGCCCCGAAGTCTCAGCCTGGACTGCAGGTACGATATTTGGCAGGGGAGAACCTGTGATAACACCTGCTTCGTCAGGGTCACCCCTTCCACATCTGCTGCAGTCACCTACGGCAGCTTCCAGCCTCGTAACTTTCGTTAGCAAAGCTGCAAGCTGAGCGTGAAGATCAGCCACCTCAACCCGCGTCTGCACACAGCAGTCACAGTCCCTACACATATTACTTTTAAAGCAAAAACTACGGAGAGGATAAAAGTTGAACTAACTGAGTAATCCAAATAAACTGTTCACACTTTACTACCAACCGCTACACGACCTAAAGAGAACCTCCTGAGGAATTGAATTTAGACCAGACGACTGCACTTAGTAGTTAATAGGACGTACTGATTAACGGTGTTAGCCAACCAATGTACTAAATAAAAAACAAATAAGCTCTATATACTTCCCTATAGAAAACGCAAATAAAGGCGATCACGATTGGAGCACGCTGTTATAATTCAATTAACGCAAATAAATCAAACGCTACCACAACACTTTAAATTATGTAAACAGATGGCGACACTCGTCACGACGGTTGCTGGGGACCAACTAGCTACTGCTCAGCGACGACAGAGGATATTCAAAGATAAAATCAACCTACAACACTTTAAATAAAATACTCAGAAAGGGCGGCACTTGACTCGACGGTTGCTGGAACTCAACTATCCCCTCCTCTGCGACGACAGAAGATATTCAAAGATAAAATCTAACTACAACACTTTAAAATAAAATACACAGAAAAGGCGGCACTTGACTCGACGGTGCTGGAACTCAACTATCCCCTCCTCTGCGACGACAGAAGATATTCAAAGATAAAATCTAACTACAACACTTTAAAATAAAATACACAGAAAAGGCGGCACTTGACTCGACGGTTGCTGGAACTCAACTATCCCCTCCTCTGCGACGACAGAAGATATTCAAAGATAAATCTAACTACAACACTTTAAAATAAAATACACAGACAAGGCGGCACTTTGTGCCTTTTTATAATTGAAGTTTGTTGCTTTTTTATAATTTTATCTATAACCTACTTCAATTTTGGCCACTGGTTTGCTGAATCCTTTAATATCCGTCGGAACTGCTTCATGACCACTTATTCTCTTTCTAACCTACGACCCTACAAAGTTATCATAAGACTTATTGTAAGTTATCTAACATGTTATTTACCCTTGTGCTCTACTATTTATGTAAAGCCTCCTTCCCTCAATAAAGTGTTTGGAAATCTCTACTCCTATTTTTATTTATCTTATTTCTTCCCAGCATTCATCTTGTAAATTTAAGTCCACACCAATAACAACCATTTTACACTGACCTCTCAATTCTTAATGTGGATTTAAATCCTCCCAAAAGACTCATCTTCATTATTTATTCTTCCACTGCAGTTAGTAGCCAGAGCTCTAATATTTCCTTTAAATCATCCTTGAAATCTACCTCAACTAACTAATTACTCTGATCTGGTGTACTGTAGAATTCTTTACTAACCTGTATAAAAACTCCTTCACAAATTGTTCCTCTGTACCTGCAGTATATTTCATAACTACTGGGGGAAAACGTCATTGTCAAGCACCCCTTCCTTTTAACCAAGGTTTTATCCTTATAAGTATTTGTTGTTTGTGTTTCTCTACCAAACTCTACTTTCTTCACTATATTCCTACAGGTCACCAGTAATAGTCAAATGACTGGTTTGGTTGTAGATTCATCATTCATCTTCAACCTCCTTGTTGTGATTATGATTAATAGCTTTAGGGTTATGCCGTTTTGTTTACTGAATTACCTGAGTTTTCGGATGGTATCCTACAGCCTTCTTCAGATATACTGAGAAAGTATTTTTTCTTGCAGTGATCCCTCCTTTATTGTTTCACCAGCTTCAACTAGTTCTTTAGTAATTATAGTTTCATGTATCATGCATCTGGAATTGGTATCACATATCATCACATATTTTTTATACTTTCACCAGCGGCTTCTTACCTTAAGAATAAAAAGCACATGTGGCGGGCTCGGATGTGACCACATCTTTCCCCCTGCCATATGTCTCGCCTCCTACATGAATAAGACTTAAGTCGAAATATTGTGTAATTCTTTTGTTTTTGTGTTTTTACGTGTCTCGCCCTCCTGCCTTCATCTGTGGTAAGTGACGGGTAACTGTTTATTTTCCCTATCCTATCTTATTTTCAGTGCCTCGCGGCAGTTTCTTTGTTTCCTTTATCCAATTGAAACAGATAATGGTTAGATATAGCATAGAAATGCAAAGTCACTGTTGATAAATCATCAATGTATTCTTTTAAAGTTCTTAATTTAGGCTGGTCTCAGATCACATATTCTTTGCAGCTATATTTAAATACTAACTCATACTTCGAAACATAATAAAAAAAACTCCAGGTTATTCTTCAAGTCACACACCCTGACATAAAAGCATTAATTACGTGTGGTGTTTTTCCAGAATTCCGGATCCCCCCTCTAAAATGACAGGCGTCAATGAAACGGCAAGACACAGTCACCACAGGGTAGGGCAGAGGGACCAAATTAATTAATGGATGCCCTCCTTATAAAGTAAACATAATAAACAACTACCAACCGAAATCTTGGACCATTAACAAGGGGATTATGCACATACTGATGGGTTTTCTGTGAGAGCCTCATTCACAGAATACTTTAACAGCTGTGCAGGTGTAGGGTTAACACCTGACAAGGCAATCATGTCATAGAACTCATTACAGCTACTTTCTAATTGTATTATATTAAAAATATGTACATATATTATCAAAAATTCTCACTTGTATTTATATGAATTCATAATAAACTCTCAGAATATTTTACATTTTGCTATATATATTAGAATCAATAATACAATAATCTACTAAATGAAGTTTTAATTACAATTAACCATGTGTTATATTGCAATCACACTATGCGAAATAGGTTTATTTTTTCAAGGCTTCTGTAATAATAAATATATAATAAGTGTCTCGAAGGTAATAAACATTATTAACAAAGTTGTTAGATTATATTGTACTTTTATTACTTGATCTTTCAGGGAATTCCACTATTTTTTTTTTACAAACATAGCCCTTCACAGACTGGTCTTGTGAAGTGGTGAAGAAATATCATATATACAAGGTAATTTAAACTCTAATTCCTCCATTTTTTCATCCTCGCCCACAGTAAATAGCACCTTTCCATGTGACATATTTCCACTATTCCACTAGTGGCCGAGTCTATACTGCTCTCTGACCGGTACAGTTTGCATGGCTCAGGCAGCCGTTTCCGAGAATGCAGGTCGCCGCCGCTTCATAGGAAGCACTCCTGTTGCTATCCATTGTAGCAGTCATTAGCGGCTGTCTCAGATGGCAGCCACAAGTTGCTGTTGCTGTGTACGAAGCCCATCTTTAGCTCAGCAAAAGCATGATATGGTATGGATGGTAGTGGATGATAGTCCTCAGGAGGGATGTGCAACTATATAGTATTTATAACAACCAATTACTGTGTGTTGGTTTATGTAGACAATTATTGTAATAAGAATATTCCAAACATCTTAACACAGCTCATATCCAGGTGGCTAAAATGTATGCTAGAATTTTCAAAAATATTCCTAAAATCAGTTGTGCACATGGTGTATTGTCATCTTGGAACTTCACATCATTATATCTGGGATTTAATTAAAAGATTGCAAATGGCAATCAAGCAGAATGGCATAACAATTTCCTATCATGGGCCAATTTATTATTACCATAAAGCCAAATCCATGCACTATAAACACATTCCACACATTCTTGGAACCACCATCAGCATGCACAATACCTTTCTGATGAATCCAAGGCTTAATGGGGCTTGCATCACATTTAGATCTGACCAATGATGCAAACCATCAGGTACATAAACTCAAGGAAGCTGCTGATGCCAATGCTGTACTATGAGCAGACACATCTGCCTTCTGCCGCCATATGCCATCAACAGTAAATATCACTGCATAGACCAAATTGGGACCATCGTTGACTGTTCATGCAGTGTCATTTGTCTGGTAGTATAAACAAATCTGCTGATCCTTTACAGATTTTAATCATTCACCAGACGTGGCTATCCACAACACCGTTTCATGTTGGAGATAACATCCTCCATGAGGTTACTCTCAGTAACCCTACCATGAACAGAGTGAAATTTAGAAATTCCACAGCCACTTCCTAAATGCTATGCTTAATAAGGCATTCTATGACTATTACTCCACATGAGATACAGTTGATTCCTGCTGGGCTGCCATTATCATATCAGTAAACATGACACGCAACTTATGAATCCAGCTAACATCACTGACAAATATCTGTCCGTTTATTCAATTTTTATGCAATTAATATAACATCTGTACATTTTCATCCTGCTGCCCCATTACTTTTGGCATGTCAGTTTATTTACTGTTTCTGAAGTATATTTTACAATAGTAATATATCAATATTTCATTTCAGCCGCCGACTTGGTGTTCTGGCTGGTGTCGCCAATCCTTGGTAAAACTGTGAAGTTTTGTGTACAATGATACCAACTGAATCATTATGAATGTGATTAATTCCCACTCCTATTCTGATATGCACTTAATCCAGTAAAATACATTAAACATTTTTAAAAATATTCCCCAGCCACTATTTTGTTAATTTGATTATTTTATTTAATCTTAGAAATTGTAATAGATTAATTTTCTATTAGTAAAATGATATGTCAAGACTATAAAGCATTAGTTTTAAAAAAAATATGTAACAAAATACTTACAAAAAATTATTTTCATAGTTGCTATAATCATTTAATTTTAAAAATTAGTTAAAAACTGAAACTTAGAACTATAGTACGTATAATGTATTTAAACATTTTCAAAATAAAAATCTGCAAATTTTTGTTGTAATGTGAAAATAAACATTTTAACAAAAGTCTTCTTCTTTATTAGCTCATTCTGCAATTTTATTATACAGTACTAATTTTGCACATTTTAATTATTTTTATCCACAAAAATCAGTGCTACATGTTTTAATATAGTTCAAAAATATTAAGTTGTTAATCCCATATTAATTAAGACTTGTATGGGCTTTAAGTTGAAACTCGTTTGGTTTTTACATTTCTAATTATGTGCAGAAAGTTCAATATGTACCATACTATACAGACATTTTTATAATTATATATTACGCAGTAGTTTGATACTACAAAACAAAAGTAATTTTGTCATTCTAATTTCATTACAAACACACGACCATTGTAAACATTATTAGCAATAATATATATATATATATATATAATGATGAAGCTAAGGAAAATAGAAGCAGCTTCTAGGCGATATAAATAATGAGCAAAGGGAAATTAACCCACCACATACCAAAGTTGACAGCTGTGATTAGAGAAAACACTTAGGTGGACAAACAAATACACAATATTTTGGCAACTGCAATGTATTGTTTGTTCGGTGTTTTTGTTTTGAGTTGCCACCTGTTTACTTTCAGGATGAAACACTGTCTGAAAACTTCCCACGGGTCTTTCATTGAGTGATTCACTCACCTTTGTTTACTGATTATTGGTTATTCTCATATTAACATTTAAACTTTTGTGTTTTATTAGATCTTACTGGTGGTCATTTGTGGTCCAGGATATTATTAGCATCATGACCTCAAGTAAACCATACTTCTGCTTAGGCCCAAGCAAACTTTTTTTTGACACCAAATCTTCACAGGTTTTCCGCCGGATAATATTTTAAAAAGACAAGCTTTCGGTGGCTTGCTCTGCCACCATTATCAGGTCCATTATACTTAAGAGAACAACTAGAACTGTCCACTGAAAGCTTGTCTTTTGAAAATATTATCCGGCAGAAAACCTGTAAAGATTCTTTGTCAAAGATATGCCGGGAAAGCCTTGTTTCTCATATTATACTGTTTTTTGTTTTGACGTTTGTATTGTCCATTTTTGAGGCTGTAAGTAGGTTTTTTTTATTATTATTATTCTGGGTCATACATCCCAGCAGGAGTGTAGTTTTAAGTTCCTCATCTGTGACCTATGATTGACCCTTATCTTTTAGCCCAATATGCTACTTTCAGAAATCTATCTGTCCAGTCACCATTTCCATGCCTCACGATTGGCCAAACTAAATTCTCACATTCTGTTTCTTCAGTCTTGCCTCTCTCTAAATATTCCACTGAATGGTTTAACTATTAAACTTCTAGTTTCAGGCTGCCATCCACAAATTCACCCGTCACTTCATGCTTTTCACTTCACACAATCCCTTTCTCTCACCCAGCTGGTACTTCAACAGTATATTCACATGGCTTTTCAACATTCCTCTCAGCTTGTCTCACTCCTGTACATCACACACCAACTCCACTCCTAATTGCCAAGACTCCATGCTTGGCTCACCTCCTCAATCTACCCTATCCAAACCCTCTATCACCTGCCCAAAAAACCCCTGCCTCTCCTCCAGTTAATCCCAAGCAGTCAGTGATTAATCTCTCCTCCACCCCCTGACTGAACCCCAAATATCGATCCTATTCAAGGGACTTTTAAAAAAATAAAATGAAGAAGGCAGTTTCCGAAATACTGCATATTTGTTTGTCCATCTAAGTTTTTTCTCTCATCGCAGCCCTCAACTTTGGTATGTGGTGGGTTAATTTCCCTTTCCTTCATTATATATATATATATATGTGATGATTACATAAAGTGGTGAAAGTTTATTAGTTCATCAATGAATTATAGTCATGCAGAGAGATATTTCTTCAGAGTGTACCCTGGCCTATTGATAATGCCTGTGGATAATGCATTATAAATTCGTGGACCAAGTAGAGTATTCCATAGTAACATGTGCACTCCAGTTTATATATATATAGTGAACATTGAGCACTATAATGTAAAAATTCTCACATAAGAGAAATTTGAAGAAAAATTTAGTGCACAGAGTTCATTTATGTAAACAGGGTAGGTTTATAGCTCTCTACGTTGGGTACCTAACTTTGTCTTAAGTTGTCTCCATTTCTTACCATTTGTTTTCTGTTGCACAGAAAACTTTTAAAGAAATTTAGAGAAGTTCCATTTGTTCCACTGTTCTCAATTTTTGTGAGTAGCATTGTATGGTCAAAAAAAAAAAAGATACTGAAATTGTTCTTGTTGAACTATCAATCATCCTGGATAAGTGATTTGTAAATAAAGATATAACATCCTGAGAATTTTATAGGTCTGAAGCCAAATTGATCAGCTGAAACTATACAAAATTTATTCAAGTAGTTCATAATCTACTTTTAACACACATTTCTAGCAATTTTGAAATGTAAGATGTGAAGGAAATTGGTCTCTAGTTTTATAATTAGATTTTCATGCCTTCTTTATGTTCTGCTATTACAATAGCTATTTTAAACAGATCTAGAAACTGTCCTTCTGATAGATTAAATAGTTGTTTTAATGGCTGTGTAAAGAAGTAACAAATGCTGAAAGTAGTGATCTAATAGGCAACAGTATTGGGTAGTCAAGTTGTAACCCCTAACTGAATGTTAGTCACATCAAGATCATTGTAAAGTTCCAACACACCACAAAATTTCTAAGATGACATCCTGACATTTCACTTCACCATGTGGTCTCCTGCTTAGCTGGTTGCCTACCCGTGCAAAGTGCTGCCCTGACCGACACACGTTCTGTTTGCCCGCGAGGGGAGGGGGGGGTGGTATTTATGGACAAGTAAGTAGCCCAATAATTATGAAGATAATACAAGTAAGGAGTCTTACCCAGCATGTTCAAAAATATCCTTCCGCGCTTGGTTATTGTGACATCAGCTATCGTAAACATCCTTTTAAAAAATCCTATCACTCTGAAACTTTGACAGTAGTTAGGCAGGCTTATAAATGTTATGAATCAATCCTTATGAAAATTTTTGTAACTTTAATGGTTTGGCCATAAAAAAAATTATTTTCTGTGCAATTCTAAAAATGTTCTTAACTTCCACAGTTTTAAGGCTACGAAGCTGAAATAACTTTTAACTTGCTTCTAATTTACTGCTCTTTTGTTTGGTACTAAAATTGCCGTGTTTACTATTCTCTAATAGATTGAACCAAAATTCTTACACAAGTTTTAACTTCGAAACTGTAAATATCTAACTGACAGCTCTGAAACATACTTTAAACAATTCAATGCAGTTTTATCCGTAAAGTCTGAGGTTTTGAAGTTGCTATCTGTTTTCCTTTATTTATTATGAATTTCTAAAGTAGATGCTTTCTCAGGATGATGACGCAGGAAGTACTGGCCTGTTGACACATTCTCTTGATTTTGTAAAAACTTTACTTTGTTCCATCATAACCAAAATACTACATGTATCTTAACCAGACTTACTGAAAACTGTTTAAATTGCAATGTACTTTCTTATTAATACAGTTTTCTCAACTGAATTTGCTTGTATTTTTCTAAACTGGCTATTTTGGCATTTCCACACATGGAATTTTTAAATTTCAGTGAATTTTTTTCAAACTTTAATGTGCTGTGTAAGACAAGATTACACTTCTTTCATGCTATAAACTGACTTTCTATCTTCCAAATTATGACTTCTAGAATTTAATATGTGTAATTGTGTCTTAATTTTTTACGCGGGCTTCTAACTTTTAGTGTCTTAAAAATCTTTAGTAGAGTATTCTAGCTTTTCTATCCTCAATTTACTATTTATGGCTATAGAAAAGAAGGCAATGTTTATTTTAACGAAATATTTTGATTCCAAATAACCAATATGCTAACACTACTTTCTGAGTTTCTATTACTGTTTAATCTGATTTATGACTTGAATTGTCTAAGCAAATGACTTTAAAACTGATGTACCAAGTTATTTAAATGGACTCGCTGCTCTGGAAACAAATTTTGTTATGAAGTTGTGAAATTTTAGGTTACCTTACAAAGTAATATCAAAAGTAAGAGAAAAGCTAACAAAAAGTTTTACTAACATTTTCAGAGCTTCCACAGAGAGAATTGATATTTGTTTGCTAAAGGAACCAGTTTTATTACTATGCAACTTTATACAATTGGATATTTGTTGGAGACAAAAGGAAATATTGTGCCATGTAGTTAAAAAATAGTATTTAAGGTTAATTTAAGTTCTGGAAAGTAAAGCTTAGTATTAAAGAAGTAAAAATGAGAATTAATATGATAGTTTGGTGCTGGGAAAAGACAGTGTATGACCATTTTAAATTATGTAAATATGGGTAAATAATGTCATAAGATTTGAAATAATTAATATTCTTTAAGGGGAAATAGAAGTTAGATTAAATAAACTAGAGGTTGTGGGTAAGGCTAATAAATAGGATTTGCTTAATAAAGGTTTTAAGGGAGTAATACAAAATCTTAGAGATTTCATAATGATTGAAAATTACTGAAACTTAATAGGGGATTTGTGGTATACATACTGGTTAATTTTGGGTTTTGAGAAGATTAAAGATTATAAAAATCAAGGGGAAGATTCTTTGGTAATTTAAAGATGCTATGGGCAACTCTAAAAACTTCAGTTTGTGGGGTTGGATACATATATATACATACATATACAATACATATATATATATATATATATAATACAGGAGTTGGAGAGGGTGCAAAAAAGGGCTGCTAGATTTATTTCTGGAAATTATCGCAGAATGCAATCAGTGACGGATATGATAAAGGAGCTGGAATGGGATTCATTGCAAGACAGGAGGGGAATGAGGAGGGTCATGGGAGTGTACAGGACATATACTGGCGATGAGGCATGGAAAGATATTGCAATAGGTATGAAAAGTAGTGCATGGAAGGGAAAGGATGACCATGACCACAAGCTGGCACTTGATTTCAGGCACAAGGGTGTGGGAAGATTCTCTTATTTAGGTAAGGGTGTCAGGGATTGGAATGAGTTACCAAGAGAAATGATGAATAATTTACCGAAAACTTTGAAAGAATTTAAAGATAAAATTTGTAGAGGGCAAATGTAGGTAGGTGCAGGATAGGGGAAGATTGGTGTGTAGGGAAATTGCCACCGGAGCCTGTGCTTCATTGCAATTAAATTAAATTAAATATATTTTACATAAAAATGGATGGTGGCAACCCATTATTAAGGAAGTCAAATTGGGTATTATTTTAAACAGAACATAAGATATCATTGGAAAATTACAGTCACATGACTTTTGGCTATATATAGGGGAGCCTGAACCAGTTTCTGGGTCTAAGTGGTTGCTTAGCTTATATGTGGCTGCTGTGAGTGGTGAATCTTAATTGGAGTGACTAGCCTTTAAGATATTAGACCTCTTCAGGCAAGAGCAGACGATCTTAGAAAGCTCTTTGTCTTTTGGGCTACTTAAATTTCTCATAGTATCTGTCACCAATCGATTTTCCATTTGGAGAACCAAAGATAGAGAAGACTAGGACTGGTTTAGCACTAGCTAGGACTAGATTGTTGCTGAAACATATTCTAGAATTTGTTCTGTCTAAAATATAATAGTTTGTTATTTTCATTAGTATCAAAGCATAATAATAGTAATAATTTGCCAGTAATACAACAAATAAATATAATTAATAAATAATTAATAGTAAATATCTTAATTCTGCTGCTAAATAGTATCAATCCTAAAAAAAAATTGATTGTAGTTTTAACTTCCATGCAATCATAAGATATATTTATTGGTTATTTCAATCTTAAATAAAATAAGTTTCTTATTTAACTATGTTTTAACTAACAACTTGAATAAAATGTTATCGGGTAACTTAGTCCATCGTTTAACCACGACGTTTCGGCGGTCACAAACTCTGCCGCCATTATCAAGTGACTGCTGCCGGTAAGTTATTGAGGCGCTTATATATCACGTTACGTCATCCTTTTTCCGGTCAGCCAATGGCTAATGGGAAACGTTGGCCACTAACGAGAAGCTGTCCTATTGGCGGAAGCCATTAGCTTCTGGTAGGTTCCGCTGATTG
Source organism: Vandiemenella viatica (assembly GCA_031002005.1). Classification (NCBI taxonomy): domain Eukaryota; kingdom Metazoa; phylum Arthropoda; class Insecta; order Orthoptera; family Morabidae; genus Vandiemenella; species Vandiemenella viatica. The sequence goes on along the minus strand of JARYHS010013630.1, from coordinate 170,643,904 downwards.
CTGGCGCGCAAGAGAGGTGCGTGTTTCCCAGAAGTCTTGTTACACACTCATTTTTTTGATTGCTTGGCTCCAGGCCTTACTTAACTGAAATCCATTATCTCTGTTAACGAGGTCCTTCGAGATACGAATTTCGATAGCTTCCGAGAAAACACTATCCCAATAACCTTTCGTATGCGCAAGAATTCTTGTTGCTTTGAATTTAAAGCCATCTCCCGTATCGATACTATGCTCAGCAACCGCTGAGTTGTCGTTCTGGCACAGGCGGACGATGCTCGCATCTTCGGCGCACCTTTGGTTATTACATCGTGTTGTTTGCCCGATGTAAGCCTTTCCGCATTCGCAAGGAATGCCATATACGCCAGGTGTTCGTAAAGCTATATCGTCCTTGGGTGACAGCAGTATATTCCTAATTTTGGCCGGTAGTCGGAAAATGGTTTTAATGCCACATTTACTTAAAATTCTGCCAATCTTAGCAGTAGTTGTTCCGACATAAGGAAGTTAGGCGAAGCGGCTTGGGTCTTCCTGCTGTTGTATTTTCCTCCTTCCTGCTCGTCTGCAAACCGAGTTTATTAACGCCTCATTGAAACCGTTCTTGCGGAAAGTTTCCCATAAATGACACATTTCCGCCTGCAAACTGCAATAACTGACGGTAATGTGATTTGTGTGTTGGAGGGGGCCGTGAAGGTTTGTCTGGGGAACTGTCGCTACAGCCGAAACATACATTTTTGTACATATATGACACTTTTCTGTAGCCAGGTGTAGTAATGAAAACACATCATATAGTTGGGCACTGCACTCTGTGGTGCACGCAGGTGTAATTGTCATGTCAACCAACGACATCTTGTTTTGGAAGGAAATTACGTAATTTTGGCAATATTTTACGTATTTTAATCTTCTTTTTTTTTACCGATTTTTATGAAATTTAAGGGAATTTATAGGATTTTCATGCTTCTTACTGAAACTGTATATTTTTCATGAAATCTCTCTTGCTCCCTGTAATGTTCGATACTTTGTTCTATTTCTCTGACTGGTCAGTTTTCATTATTTTTTTTTTTATCTGTTTTGCACATTTTCACACTTTTTTTAATAAAATTCGTGGAAAGTGGCACATACTTAGTACTTATATCCGGCAAAATTTATGTCTTATCGTATGATGGTGTCTATTACGATTGGGGTCTTAAGACTAGTAAGTGATGAAGGACTCATGAAAAATAACTTGATAAAGGATTTTTTTAATGGATGGTGGGTAAAAATAAAACAAAGTGAATCATGTACAATGTGTTTTTATTTATTTATTTATACTTTTCACATGCGTAAAAAAATAATGTACAATATTTCTTTTTAGTAAATATATATATCTACAAATGTTGTTTTTTATTTATATAATTCGTAATAATACTCCTAGAACACAGCAGCAACCAATTTATTTCTCTATATTTAGCAAACTTTATGATTTTTTTACAATTGACAGATCATATCTGCAATATATGGATTTTTTTTCACAATATTAGACAAATTTACAGAGCATTTCGCTCAACAAAACTTATAGTTTAACAGTGTTTTCGGGCTATGCACAGCTTATTGATTTTCTGTACACCTATACAAATGACTCGATATAAACCAATAGTGCACTGCATGTAACTTTCTCTCTCTATACAACACATAAAAGTTTTTTCCTATATACCAAAAATTATTTACACCAGTGGTCTAAGCACAAAACAATAGTGCACCGCATTTATATTTATATATATGTACAACACATCTATTTACAATTTTTTTTTTGCAGCAGTCTATACAGTGCACTATGTATATACACGGATAAACGGTATATTTTATCTTCACTCAAACACTATTTACAAACATTCACTCATTATTTACAGAATCAGGAACACACTTGTGCCCCCACGGTAGGGTCTCTATGCCGTCGGGGAAAATATACCGCTTATTATCCGTCCTAGACAGACCCAGTTTGGATATTTGTTGTGTATTCACAATATGGAGGGAGGAGCCTATTCTTCGCTGCAGATGGAATTTTGGCGTGGCTCCATGAAGGCAATTTACATAGTCTTCCATCTGCAGCTTGCGTGTGACGGAGCGAGCCAAACCCTTAGCCCGTCTAGAGGTTTGGCCCGACTCTAGCCGGAATGTGTACATCTTCGATCGTAACCCAGCAAACTCCACAATAGGGATGCCGTTCGCCTCGTCCTTCATAACACCGACCACCTTTTCGTTATGGGACTCTATCCCGAAAGGGTTGTCGGTGCTATACCCAGACGTGTCAAACTCATCCTTGTTGTGGAGCATTACTTCATATGGATCACAGTTCATCATATAAATGAAGCTGTCCGTGTCCATATAAAGCAGCTTGGGGCTTCCAAAGCGAGGAATAGCGAATTCATAATGAAATCGATACATCCTCACTTTGGAAAGGTCAAGAATACACATTCCGACATACACAGGTTTATTATAGAGGATCCGCACTTTCGCCATTTCCAGAGCTACAAAGTCTTCACGAAAAACGGTCATGTGTTTCAATCTGGGTGATGCTACGTATTTGCGGGCACCGCGGCGACCCGGCCAATCCTGTACACAATTTCACGTCGCGGTGTCTACGAATATCCTCCATTGTTTTGCCGAAAATGGAATTGTTCATCAGTTTATAGAAATCTCTCTCGAAATCTGTGTTAGCTTGTCGACGAGAATCCGTGTTGAGAGAGATGTAGTCTTTCAACCACGGTGACTGGTTGAAAGAAATCGCGCGATGTATTTTACTCACTTGCAACCCCAAATCTACACATTGCTGGAGGACTCGGTAATGGAGGACGTACCGTACCTTGTTCTCCAGTGTGGTCATCAACTTGGGGAGCGTGGAACCAACTGGGGCTTTGTGCTCTGGACATGGCGGTAGGTCTGCTAGAACGTCGTGTTTGTCCTGAGGAATCGTAAGGTCTACCTCCAACACGAATCCCCTGGGTGAATCAGACGCAACGCTCATAAAATCTATGCTCGCAATCTGCTCGGCCGACAACCACTGAAACCCACCAGAGGGTAGATACTCGGACATGGCCCAGCCGTACAAATTGTTAACATCGAAGTACATGATAAAATTGTCTGGCGCCTCGCGGTTGTACTCCGACATGTACTTGTTATTTGCCTTGGCGTACCTATGGACGCATTGACAAATACCACCGCGTATTCCACGTTCGAAAAGGAGCAGCATGTCGATATCGGTCAGAAGGTCCAATTCAACACGTGTGCTCTTTAACATGGCCTGCCACGAAAGGCCTGGGGATGTAAAGTAGTGGGCAGGGTCCAGGGTGTATTTCCCCAAACATACACTCCTAAATTTCTCAAACAGATCTGCAAGTAACCGCACATCTGTTTCCATGTACAGACTTGCATATTCACGTAAAGTATTGATCTGGAAAGTCTGCCACACTTGTGTCGCGTGCTCGTAATCGGCATCTGAAATTTCAGACTCCGACAGCGAACTATAAAATTTTGATTTTGGAGGAAGCGTGGCCTCGTCGAGCTTATCCCACGAATCCATATATTCGTAAGGGAAGACTCCTTTCCGCTTAACTAATTGAAACTTCTCGGGGTCGGCAAAATGAGCACTAGTAATGCCCATGTCGCCGTCCTCAAGGGTATCAACCAGTTTGTCTAATGGGGCCTGCATAAAATCGGTAAGAGTCCAGAAACCTTAACGTAATTGAAGTACGTTCAACCTTTTTTGAAAAAGAAATGTAGCGTTCAGTGTTTATGGGAAGTACATCCATCCCATCGCCGTCGAGGTCGGATAATGCCATAACTATAAAATGTGCGTCATACCCAGACAGATTATGAAAGAAAATGGGTATGAACTTTTTAGTCTTAAACTGCAAATTGCAGTCATTGTGTGCAGCCCCCCTAAATTTACCTGTGATATGACAATGATCGCGGAACTTTAACAGTCCCCGGTTCAATGTCTTTCTCACAGATGTGGCATACAGTAGCAGCAGCAAACTTTGCTTCTTGCTCATCTGTCATTACAAGGGGAATACACTCCTTGTAAATTTCATCAACCTTCCTCGGCAAGCTCGACAAGTTGTTCCACAAGCCATTTCTCGGGGTTTGGACCCGAGAAGGAGTTGAATCGTGACAGACTAGGTACGCCGGCACAAACGACCTGGTATGCCGCAGCGAATGGGGTGTGTTTCTGGACATTGGTTGAGTGAGAGGCGTTGGGTGGGGGACTGCATGAATCATAAGGTTCTAATAAACTTTCAAAATCCGCGTAAACGACGACGGGCACACGCTGCTTGTGTGCAAAATCCTTAAACTTTAAGGTTTTATCGTCATCGCCGGGCAAATCTACTCTTACTGGATCTGCCCTTGCACAATCGATCTCATGACGGTACAGAAGATCTTTGCTGCCAAAATGCTGCAGACATCTGTCGCATATGTGTATGGCACCTATTATGATTAGTTAATGAAGATCTAACTAGCCGCGACAAGTTGCGAATCCAACAGTAATGGGAATTCCCACTGCTGTCAGTATGCAGCAACATGTTAATGTGGTTATCGCGTTTGTCTGCAGTTAAGTGTAAGGGCCCGACAACTTCATTCCTACCTTTAATAAGATCCAGACCGAAAACATTTACTGAAATGCCTGGATTTTGCCTCTCGAATTTGGAAATATCTGCGAGTTTTACCGGAAACTCAATACCTGAGAAATCGAATTCATGGCTTGCGAATGCCTCTCTGTAATATTTAACTTTATATGCGTGTCTTATGCGGCGCCTGTACTTGAGCTGCAAGGAGAGTCCAAAGAAAACATAACTCGTCATTGTTTTGCACATTGACTATAGCCATTTTTCTTTGGATATCAACTGGCAGAGCAACATGGGAAGACCCTCGATAGAACGGTTGAAAATGAGCAATGTTTATGTCGAGGGAAATTAATCTCTCGAGGGTTTTTCCAGAATCTCTCTCCTGAAACTCTTCCAATTTAGTCGTGATCTCCGATTTCACACAGATCTTATACCAATCAGGCAGGTGAGTGCTGGTTGTGACTTCACACATTTTGGTAAGAAAATACAAATTTGCGGAAACGATATTTAACTCCTTCTGAAGTGCAAAAGATGTTGCCAGCCCAACCTGAACCTTCACAGCCGGGGTGGACCGGCAACTAACAATTTCGCGGACTTTATTTGCCAAAAGTTTATAACATGCATCAATGAAGTTAATTGGTCCAATAAAATTTTCAGAATTTTGAATGGTTCCGGTATAGATTCTATTTTTAAAAGCACTCTGCCTATCTTCAAGGACTAAGCGCGTTGCGTCTGGACACTCACCTCATTGCTGCACATGATATATTTGGCTGCTGCTGCCTGCTAGGACCTGCCACTCCTGGATCCAGCCTGCTAGGGCCTGCCACTCCTGAACCCCGGCTACTAGGGCCTGCCACTCCTGCGGCCTGCCTGCTAGGGCCTGCCACTCCTGAGCCCCGGCTGCTAGGGCCTGCCACTCCTGCGGCCTGCCTGCTAGGTCCAGGTGTTGGGTTTCGCCTATCAGTTGAGACCTGCATTTCCCACGGTCTCCACATAGGCGGAGCAGGTCCGGACTTGACGGCGGCATTCAAGCCTGCGGCGGCTCTGCAACGATAGAAATCAATGAGAATAAAGCTGACATCTAATTACATGGAATGTATGAATAAATAACGAAGTGAAACATACCATTCGGTTGTATGGAATGAATCCTCCTAGGTTCCTCATACCGTGGAAAATCTATAAAAAAGAAAAAAAAAGTTAATTTAGGTCAAAAGATTACATACATTTTTTGTTAAATTAATTTTTATGTCTATTGTACTCACTATTAATTAATTCTTGTTCCCAGTCATAGACACTTGTGGTAGTTAAACTATCATACTGTGCCAAATATATAAAAAGAAGCATTGGTTAAAAAACATGACGTAAAGAAAAAGGTAATTACAAAAATATAAAGTATAATGTACTCACAATCAGCTAATTCCTGTTCCAAGCCTGAACCAGATAAAGTCTCATGACTCGCTGGTTCTGCAAATTGCAAAACCATGGGTGGATCAGTATCGTCCATGCCTTCAGAAGTACCTGAAACCAATGAGAATTAAGCTGGCAATAATAATAATAAAAAAAAATAGCAAAGTGAGACTTACCATTTGGTTGCATGGAATGAATCCTCCTCCGTTTACTGGGCACGTTTGTTTCATCACACTCCAGTAAATCTATGAAAAAAAAAAGACATTTCCTAAATGAAATTTTTTAAATCATACTGTATTCAATATTTCTCAAGTTAAAACAGTACATGGATTTTTGTTAAATGAAAAATTATACTCATGAAACGATAGAAAGCTATCAGAATAAAGCTGACATCTAATTACAAGGAATATATGAAATAAATAACTTACCATTCATTTGCATGGGTAAATCGTAAGTACTAGTGGTAGGTATACCCTCGAACTCTAGTCCTTCAGATGGCATATCTGTAAAAACAAAAACTTAGGATAAAACGCAATGTTAATTAAATGAAAATTTTATGAACAATATCAAATATTTCTCAAGTTAAAACAGTACATGGATTTATGTTAAATGAAAAATTATAAAGCTGACATCTAATTACACGTAATAAATAACAAAGTGGGACTTACCATTCATTTGTATGGATACATCGTAAGTACTAGTGGTAGGTATACGCTCGAACTCTAGTCCTTCAGATGGCGTATCTGTAAAAACAAAAAGTTTAAATGGTAATATAGGATAAAACGCTACCTATGTTAACTAAACGAAATTAAAAAAAAATTACTGTGATATTTATCAAATAATTCCCAATTCCATTCGTTGGAACCGAAAACCAACAGACTTCCATCTCTAGTGGCTCCTTCAGACAGTAAATCTAAAAAAGATAGCATAGTTTAAAAGACTACATAAATTTTTTTAAATAAATAAAATATGAATAATTAAAACTGGCAATGTATGAAAAAATAATTACCTTGCAGATTCACGTCATCGAGAGAAGGCAAATCTTCAATGCTTTGCGAAGACATTGTCTCTGTGTAAGTTCAGACACAACTGGCTTAGTTCCTGTTACGACGCTTCTTTTATACTGATGCACCCCAGCGATCTCCAAGATAATGACTGTGCGCAGCGCCATCGTGGCTGCAGTGGCGGGGCGGGTGACCTACAAAGAGCTCCGGCAGGTAGAGGCGATCTCAAAGATAATGACGGTATGATGGTAAGCGGCACCGTTGTGTCTGCAGGGGGCGGGGCGCGTGACCTACAAAGAGCCCCGGCAGCCAGGTAGATAATGACAGGCCGCACAATCGGCCGGGCGCCTAATTATAGGGGAAGCGGCCGCAGGGGAGCGGGACGGGCGAGATAATTAGGGGGTGGCGAACTCCCCATTTATATACTACTGGGACACACGTGACAAGAGGGTATCGAACGAAGTAAGCATGACCAAGTGGAAAAGTGGGTTATCGTTCTAGAACATTCGGAAGGTCACCGACTCAAGTCACGTTCGAGAACCTTCGATGCAAAGACAGGAATCACGTGCACAGGTGTGGCTTATGCTATAAAAGTGAGGCAAGGGAGTGCCTGGAGCTCAGCAGTCTTGGAAGATACCAACGCAGTCACTATGTCGGATTAGAGATCGACGTCGGGAAGCCAGCCTGGTCCGCTCCTTGATGCCAAAGTTAATATGTAAGTCTGCTCTACAGTTTGGAACTAAGCATCTTGGATACTTGCTGAGGGGAACCATTTAATGCGTGTAACTATCCGATGGTGTTGGCACAATAAATGGGTAACAGCCATTGAAGTCTTTGCCTATTTGGTACTTGGCTAGCCTATTCAGAGACCGGGTATTGCAGCCGATGGCCGTAACCAGTCGGAGGACTACAGATCCAGCCAAGTAAGTGAATAGTAGAAGGAGTTGCCTTTGCCCAAGCCATCCTGGCAACCAATCGACCAAGCCCACAAAACGGTCGGTTACAAGGTACTTCTCAAAGGAGATGGTTTGTAGTTGGTGTAAGAAGCAGTTTCAACAACTTGAGGGGATGAGGATATGTGGGAAATAAATTAGCATCTCTGATGGTTTTGTCCACTTTGTCTTAGGAGTGAAAGAATGAGAGAGATCGGTAAAACGGTCATAGAGTTGCATGAAATGGGCAGTGTTCTTCAGGTTCGCCCTGTGGAGGTGGAGCATGTGGTGGCTCTGCCTGTAAGGACTCAGCCTGTGGTGGTTCTGCCAGAAATTATGGGGAAAAATACGTTCGACCTGTTACCATTGTAAGGAGGGGAAGAGCTACATGAGATGTAGGTAAGGTGCAATAGACCTTTAGAAATAGATGGGTGCAAGCAAACAATAGGACGAAAAGGGTTCTGCGGCTAGGTAATAACAATGGGAGAGGTGTAGGTCCTCTTCTGCAGCATTAGTTAGGCCCAGGTTACCAGGCTACAAGCTTTTTCAATCCTATTGAAATGTTAGGTCAGGTAATAGAAGATATAGGTTCACTTTGTAGGAGTATAACTAGGGATGATAGAGTAGTGATAGTGGAAGGTGTGGGGAATAGTACTGATAGAAACATATGTTATAGTATAGAGAGTGACATGAGGAAGGTGGTGAAGGAGACACAGCATATCATGCAGGTCCTAAGTCACCATGACAGACCACAGTATGACCAGTGCGACTTGTAAATGTAGAAACAGAGGTGCTACTTGGGAAAGGCATTAGTTCTGTCTTGGGGCTGGCGCCTGTGAACACCATTGGTAGGTGAAGTTTCACTAGGCATGGCCTACACCTAAATAGTAGGGGCAAGTGGGTACTTTCTGAGTTGTCAGCTAAAGCTGTAAGGGAAATCATTTCCAGATATGGTGGTGTCAGGACTGTGCGTTATTTAGGTTAGGGACTGCTGGTGAGGGAATGAAAGATGATCAAAAAATACTGATTGTAGATACACAATGGGAAAAATCACAAATGCTAATAAAATCAATGAAGCTGCTGAAACAATAACTGACAGGCAGAACTGGGAACAAGGAGGTTAATGCTGAAAATATTACCAATCCAGTTATATGGGTGTTACTGGTGAACTCAGAGGCGGCCCTTGCAATTTTTCAAGGTGGTGCTAGATTTCATTGTGGCACCTGAAATGTGCAATCGCTTATTTGTGATAAAGGTCTCTGTATAAACAAACTGAAGATAAAATACATTTTTTATATCTTACTAAAATTAAAAATGTAAATTTCCTCTTGGATATTTGCTAAAGTTTCACGTCGAAACGGCTGGATGGTTTAAGAGAAAATTTGTAATAATGTTGTTGAGTATTGTACATTTATATCTGTGAGGAATGTTCTGGTGCTTGATGTATCTTTGGAGATGTATCTTTGGAATTGTACATGAGTGAGAGGAGTCGTTGTCTGGCTGTTGAACTGAAAACATGTGGATATAAAGTTGTAGTGTGTGTGCCTCAATAAACGTATTATTATTACAGCAGACCTTAGTGTGTGGTGAACATTATTTAACATGGTAGCAGTCCGTGGTTTAGTGGTTGAATGGTTGAGTGGTTAAATGGTTGAAAAAAAAGGTCTGTGGATTTCGGGTATTCAAGAAAGTTTGATTTCAAGTAATAATGGCTGACATTGTAATACCGTGCTTTGACGGCGAGGACTATGGAAATTGGAAGAAAAGAATAACGATGTATTTAAAGAAGAAGAAATGTTATACAGTGGTTTCAACAGAGAAAACAAGTATGGATAATGTTGAAATTTGGGAAGAAGAAAATCTGAAGGCAGTAAACTACATCTATAGTGCTATTACGAATAAGCAACTTGAGTTTGTGAGTGATAAAGTGAATGCATATGAAATAATGACTAACTTTGACGAATTATACTCCAAGGAATCGACTGCACTCCAAATAATTTGTAGAAACAAACTGGAAAAATTGAAGTTAAAAGACTGCAATGAAACAGCGACATTCTTTAGTGATTTTGAAAGGACAGTAAACGAATTGAAAGCTGCTGGGGCTAAAGTGACTGAGAAAGAAAAATTAAACTACATGTTAAGAACTTTGCCGGACTGTTTGTGCTACATTGGTGACTTGGTCGATGTTTTGAAAGAAGAAGATCAAACTATTGAATTTGTTAAAAGTAAAATTCGATTAATGGACTTGAAAGACAAAGGTGAAAGTGAATCTGTTAAAACAAATGCATTCCATAGTATGAGAAAATCTGGTACAAGTCGTCAGGAACAATTGTGTTGGGGCTGCGGAAGAAGAGGACATTTCAAGAGAGTTTGTCGTCGTCGAAATGAAGAAAATGAAAGAGTCACATGGAATCACAGCAGGCAGTATCAAAGAAGCAGCAGAGGAAGTAACCATCAAAGTGGAAACTTCAGAGGTCACAACAATGATCAACCGTGGAGCGGAAGTAAGCACAAGGGATCCAGAAACGACCGGTATCGGCGAAGTCAAGAATGCCAACAAAATGAAAGTGTAAGCGCAACGGGAATAAGAAACGGCCAGTATCGGCATGGTGAAGTATACCACCAAAGTGTAGATGAAAGTGAAAGTGCAACAGGCAGTTTTGTAACAGAGGTTAGGAGCTTGATGGTGCAAAATAAAATGAACACAGGTAACAAAGAAAATATTTAAATTGATTGGTTATTGGATAGTGGTTGTAAAGATCATGTTGTAAATAATGAAGAGTATTTTTCTGAGTGTGTAACTTTAGAAAAGCCTGTAGAGGTAAAGATTGCTGATGGGAAAATTTTGAAAGCAACTAAGATAGGAAATGTAGTTAGTTATTTTTCAGTTTATGGTATTGATTCAAATTAATATGGAAAATGTATTTTATGTTAAAGACATGAGTAGAAACTTAATTAGTTATGCGAAAGTAATAGACAAGCACAAGATTGTATCTGTAGGAAATGTTTCAAAAGTTTTTGATGGAAATAACAGGCTAATTGCAATTGCTATGAAGGAAGGTAATCTGTATAAAATGAGAAGTAGCATTTTTAAGGAAGATGTTAATGTAAATATTGTGAGTAACAGTGATTCTATGACTGAAAAGGAGAGATTGCATCGCATATTAGGACATGTAAATTTTAACTATTTAAATACTTTGTGTAAAGAACAATTAGCAGTTGGTTTACCTAAAAGTTTAGAGTCTGAATATATGAAATGTAAAGTTTTATTGAAAACAAAATGCGCAATTTACCTTTTGAAAATAATAGAAGCAAAGCAGAAAGAATTTTAGAAATTATTCACACTCATTTAAATGGGCCTCACTAAACTCTTGGTTTGAATGGTGAAAGATACTTTCTAACTTTTATACAATACAATACAATACATTCATTTTCCATTGATCCCAATATAAGAGACTGGCTCTGTGGGATGTGGAAAGTTGTCAATTTACAGTTGCATAACAAAATAATAAGTACACCACTAGATGTACAGTCATAGTATACATGGTACATTAAACACTTCCATTACAAAATAATACATACACCAGAAAATGTACAGTCATAGGATATATGGTACATAAAATTTTTTTTAACAAAATAATACATACACCACAAGATGTACAGTCGTAACATATATGGTACTGTAAACAATTACATAACAAACTAAATACATACACCAGGAGATGTACAGTCATAGCATACATGGTAAATTAATTATTTGAATTATATTTACAAGATACTAGCAGTTATTTCTTAGATACCTTAGAAATAAATTCTTCGACAGAGTAGAAGGAGTTGTCAATTAAAAATTCTTTCAATTTTTTCATGAATTTATTCTTATCATCTACTAGACATTTAATATGTGTTGGGAGCATATTGAAAATATGTATCCCTGAATATCGGACCCATTTTTGAACAAATGACAATGACTTGTAAGTCTTGTGAAGATCATTTTTACTTCTAGTGCCATAATTGTGTATTTTACTATTTGTTTCAAACAAAGTATAATTTGTGACTACAAATGAAATTAATGAGTATATATACTCAGATGCTAATGTTAAAATCCCTAACTTCTTGAACAGCTCTCTACATGAAGTTCTATTGTTAACCCCAAACATTATTCTTATTACACGCTTTTGGGCTCTGAAAACTTTGTCTCTATGGGTAGAATTGCCCCAGAATATTATTGCATATGACAATAAGGAGTGAAAATAAGCAAAATAAACTAGCTGCCTCATACGGAGATCACCTAAAGGTGAAATTGTACGAATTGCAAATGTGGCTGCTCCCAATCGCTTTAGTAAGTCAGAAACATATACTTTCCAATTTAAATTATGCTCAATATACAAACCTAGAAATTTCACACTATCTACCTCTTGAATGGACTGGCCTGCAAATTTTATGTCTATGTCAGGTGTTAATCTGTGTGATGTACTGAATTGCATATACTGAGTTTTATCAAAGTTTAAAGACAAGCCATTAGCTGTAAACCATTTATTAATCAGTTCAAAGACATAATTTGAAATATATTCTGTAGATAAATCTGGAGTGTTTTTAATTCCTATGTTTGTGTCATCTGCAAATTGGACAAATTTTGAGTTTTTAGATGAAACACAGGTTAGATCATTTATATATATTAAAAACAATAGTGGCCCCAATATAGAACCCTGAGGTACTCCACATCTGATTAATTTCCTCTCAGAAAACAGTGGACCTCTTAAGGCAGCCTTAAAATTCTCCATTGACACTTTTTTGTTTTCTATTTAGAAGGTAAGAATTAAGCCATTTATTAATAATGCCATCTATACCATAATACTTAAGTTTCTGTATCAGAATTTTATGATCTACACAGTCAAATGCCTTAGATAAGTCACAAAAAATTCCCACAGGAATTAATTTATCATTTATTCCTTCTAAAATATTGTCAGTGAATGCAAATATAGCTTGTTCTGTTGAATGACTCTTTTGAAAGATGATTATAGCAAAGCAGCTCGTGTTTACCCTATCAAATCAAAAAGTCAAGTTTATGATTGTTTAGTTGGCATATGTAAATGAAATTGAAAATTTGACAGGTAAAACTATTAAGAAACTGAGATGTTATAATGGAAAGGAATATGTTTATCGATTCGTAAAGGAAAAAGGAATTGTTTTAAATGTTTGCCCTCCTTATGTACATGAGTTAAATGGTACAGCTGAAAGATATAATAGATCTATCATGGATATGTCACGGTGTTTGCTAGCTGAAGCAAAAGTAGATAGGAGGTTCTGGCCTGAAGTAGTTTGTACAGCAGTTTATCTTAAAAACAGAACTTTAGCTAATACTATTGAAAAGAAAACTGCCTATGAAATTTTACTAGGAAAGAAACCAAATGTTAAACATCTGAAGCTATATGGTAGAAAAGTTTTTGTAAGAATACCTGAACAATTGAGAAAGTCTAAATGGGATCGTAAAGCTGATATGGGAATTTTATAAGGTTATAGTGAAGTTGGATACAGAGTATTAGTGAATAATAAAATTGTTGTTGCAAGACATGTTGATATTGTAGAGAATAATGTTAAACTTATCCACTTAAAGGGTTATGATTCAGAGAGTGATTCTAGTGATGAAAATGAATCTGTAGATGAGGAAAGGAAAGAAGGAGATGTTAAAGGAGGTTTAAACAGTGATAAATGTAAATTGACTAGGTCAGGTAGAAAATGTAAAATGCCAGATAGATTTAATGATTATGTCTGTAGCAATATCATTTATGTAAACTTTTGTTGTGCTGATAGTCCAGATAATTTCGAGGAGGCGATTAATTTTAAAGTGTATTGGATACAAGCAATGGACAAGGAGATTGGCTGTTTGTATCAAAACAAAACATGGAAACTAGTAAAGAAACCAGAGAATGTAATGCTCTTGATGTAAAATGGGTTTATACCAAAAAAATTAGATAACACTTATAAAGCAAGACTAGTTGTAAGAGGTTTTCAACAAAAGGAAGTTGTGGATGATATATATTCACCAGTGGCTAAGGTGCAGACATTGAAACTTTTACTGTCATACTGTTGTCAAAATGGTTTAGCTATAGAGCAAATGGATTTTGAAACTGCATTTCTTAATGGTAAAGTTTTATCAGAGGTTTATATAAATCAGCCAAGAGGGTATGAAGATGGTACTAATAGGGTTCGTAAATTGAATAAAGCATTGTATGGTTTACGAGAAAGCCCTAGAGCTTGGTATGATTGTTTTGATGAATTTATGAGTGATCTAGGTTTTGCAAAATGTGAATTTGATTATTGTCTGTATACTTTGATCGATGGAGATGATATAATTTATTTAATAATATTTGTTGATGATCTATTAATTTGTTGTAACAGTAAATGGAAAATATATAAAATCAAGAATCTGTTGTCGAAGAAATTCAAGATGAAAGACTTGGGTCAAGTAAAAACCTATTTAGGAATTAATATAGATTACAATCTGGAAGAAAATGTTATGAGTTTGAGTCAGGAAAATTACATCAATTCCTTAGCCTCAAAGTATAAAATTGTAAACTCAAAATTGTATGATACACCAATGGAAGTTAATTTAAATTAGAACCTGTGAATGAAGTATGTCAAGACATTAGATACAGAAACTTAATAGGTGCTCTTTTGTACATCAGTTCAGGAACTAGACCAGATATCAGTTACAGTGTTAATTACTTAAGTAGATTTCAGAATTGTTACTGTAAAGTTCATTACAAGTATGCATTAAGAGTATTAAAGTATTTGTATTTAACGAAAAATTTGAAATTAAATTTCTGTAGAAATGAAAATGTAAAAACTTTGGATTGCTATGTTGATGCAGATTGGGCAGGTGATATTGTAGATCGAAAGTCCATGACGGGGTATGTAATTAGATTGTTTGGAAATTCAATATTTTGGAAATCTAGAAAACAAGGAAGTGTCGTTAATTCTTCCACTTTTGCTGAATATATTGCCTTGTCAGAAGCTGTTACTGAACTAAAGTATGTTTTGGATGTATTAAAAACTTTTAATGTAAATATCAAAGGACCTGTCCAAGTATATGAAGATAACTCAGGAGCAGTAAATATTGCGAAGTATGGTAATTTTTCAAAGAACTCCAAGTCTATTGAAGTACACTATCATTTTGTAAATGAGTGTTATACAAATGGTGTAATAGACATTGTGAAAATAGACTCTAACGAAAACGTTGCTGACATATTTACGAAGGCATTGTGTAAAGTTAAGTTCAAAAAGTTTAGAGAGATGTTGAATGTGAATTAATAGAAGTACAGATATAAATGTAAGGAGGCGTGTTGAGTACATGGAGGAAGGAATAATATGGAGACGACGCAAGAGACCTTTACCACGCATGGGAGTGAAGCAGGCCGGCGGAGGAGTGGGGGGGCATGGCTGGAGTGGTGGGGGCTTGACCACTTCCCAACAAACACGGGGAATATGTACAAACACCTCAAGGGGACTCTAGGATAAACGTGACGCCGCAATCTGGTGATGGATTATTATGTAACTCGATGAGACAAATAAAAAATGAAGAATAAATTTTTTGATATCCTGCTTAGTTTTCGAGATATTCTGTCTCAAATGTGAAATGGTTTAGGTTGAAATTCAGAAGAAAAAATTATTCAAAGTCAAAGTTTATGATGAATTTTTATTTAAAAAGACGAGACAAATAAAAAATAAAGAGTAAAATTTTTCGATATTTCACCTAGTTCTCGAGATATACTGTCTCAAAAGTGAGGTGTCTTGAGTTGAAATGCAGAAGAAAAATTTCGCAAAAGTCAAATTTAATGATGGATTCTTATGTAACACGACGAAAAAACCCGATAATAAGGAATAAATGTTTTCGATATCTTGCTTAGTTTGGGGGATATACAACATCCAAATTGAGGGGTTTAGGTTTGGACCAAAAATTAATTCTGTCAAAGCCACAATGATTACATGGTTGACATGCAGAATGGATATTTCAGTTTTATTACTACCACTTGTGGTTAGTCTGAAATGTGTCCTAGACCAGAAAAAAAGTAAGAGGACCCACTCTAGGGATGAGCAACCCAGACATTTTGTAGGCTGGTACCAGAAATAAAATGTTTATTCAGTCACCTTAATGAACATTCTATTGATCAAGATGTGTTGTCTAATTTCACAGCCCTACTTATTAGGACACTTGTAAAAAAAAATTATCTCTCAGTTAGATTTAGATACGGGGGGGGGGGGGGGGAATTTTGTACAAAAAAAAAAGAGACTAAATTAGAAACACATTCCCCAAATTGATTTTGTTCAAAGGCCAATAACTTCTTTATTTATGAAGCCCATTTTTATTTCTGCATGAACCTGTTTCGACATAAATAGATGAGAAAGATTTCAAAATCGGTAAAAATAGGTATAGAGGTATTTGCAAACAGAAACAAGTCTTATATGAAGCTTTAAAAATAACCTAAGTCAATGGCCTGAAATAGCTATTTAAAAAATTAATAAAACTCACAGCTTCTCACATAACAGTTAATTTCATCATCCATTGTCAGTATAATCAGCAACGTGACGAAAGAAATCGTAATAGTAAATTCACTGAATCGCGAAGTAAAACACGTCCCTTTAAATCTCATTTTAAACACTCGTTAAAAAATAATGCTAGTCTATTATGTGCAAAATAGCAAGTTTGCTGATTTTCTACACCACACCAAGAAAAATTTGAGAACAAAGTCATCCCATTGAGAGATATGACTAAATATTTATAGACGTGCTGCAAAGTTTGCGGTGTCTACCGCTCACTTCAACAACGATAATTACAATTCAACTTACTTATGAAATGATATTCCAGGTTCTTTCCTGTCTGGCCTATTTGTGCAACCGTACGCAACACAAGCTGGCATTTTTAAACACTTATACACAATACTAAATGAAATAATCACTGCATCTACCACAATGTGAACACCTTAATTGTTGGGAAGCGCCATATGGTCACTGCCGATGCTGCCACCATGCGGGAGAGTTTAGTGCTTGCTTCACCGATTTAACGTCACTTCTCCTCCATATAATTCCTTCCTCCATGGTTGAGTATTGTACATTTATATCTGTGAGGAATGTTCTGGTGCTTGATGTATCTTTGGAGATGTGTCTTTGGAATTGTACATGAGTGAGTGGAGTCTCTGGGAGTCGATGACTGGCTGTTGAACTGAAAACATGTGGATATAAAGTTGTAGTGTGTGTGCCTCAATAAACGCATTATTATTACAGCAGACCTTAGTGTGTGGTGAACATTATTTAACAAATGTATTGGCTATCTACTATTATCCAGATCGAAAAAGTAGTTTCCATGGGATTCTAATACCAATTCATATATGAATGCGTTCTGAATTCCAATCGAGCAAAGCCGGGTGCAGAAAACTTCAGAAAGATTAGTATAGGATAGCAATGGCATGAATGATAAACAGTAACAGTAAAAAGAACACTATGTTTGAAAAGGTTTATTTACGCTACTATAGCGTACACAATGCTAACATCAAGTGTACGTCGAATTTACATAAAAGTGTTAAAGACAAACAAATGAGGAAATAAAATAATAAATAAAAGGCCTAGATTACCAACTTCTTCGTTTTTGCCCTTTTGCAATTTTATTTTCTATCGATAAAATTGCAAGATCTGAAATTTTGTCTTGAGTCAGAGTTTACTGTAAATAAGTTTTAATTTACTAAAATTTCGTTTTCATTTAGCGACAGTTACAGACATCGTTAGCAAAATTCAATGTGCAGTCCATACATTCGAAAATATATCCTGCCAACCATTTTGTTTCATAAGTTGATCTTTTGCTGGTTCTGCTGATTCAAGCACCATCAACAATAGTTTCAATTAGAAAGTTCCTCAGTCAATTCATAACCTGATGTGTCACATTTTTCTCCATTAGTTAAACTCATTTCTAAATCGACACAGGATTATTCCAATTATTACAATTCAGAAATTGTTTTGATGATGTGTAAGCACGACACTGTATCATTAAATTTAGATAGTTGTGAAAATTGAGTGACCAACGCGATCTCAATTGTACCGATTATGTGCTAAATCACATTCGTTCTAAACAATTCTTTGGGATCTGTTGCTATATCATTTATGACCTGGTACTCAAAAAATCTGGGATCTGACTGGCTTAATAAAAAGATATGTCCCAGTCTGACTTGAAGACCATCAGACCTGTTCAGAACGGATTTTGATCCCCCGAGTATATGTTGAAGGGTATTTACTCCATATGTCTGTGATACAATTATTTCTTCAAAATGAGCCATAGGTATCGAGAAATTAACGTGCAAACATATGTGCATTTCTTTTAAATATAATAATTTTAGTGCATTGTTTAAGAGTGGTGTATGCGGTAAGGCGCTAACTTCCAATTTTGCGAACCCGGGCTCAAATTCCCATACTGCCAAATATTTTTATTTCTTTTTTTATATACAATAATCATTGAGCATTGATTTTGTTTCATTTAAAATTCATTTACAAATTTTTATTATGCGAAATAACTTTTAAAACAAAGTATTACAGAAGATATAGTCCCAACTTTTTTTTAGAAAATCATCATTTCATTGTTGATAAGTTTATTGGTTTCTTATTTTAATGAAACAGGTATATTTCATGTTCATCATTTCTATACTGGTATCTGTACAGTTAATATCATAAAGTAAATGTATAAATATATTACACCCAGAAGGTCGGGGTTTTTCCCCCCCTATCACAATTATACTTATTTCCGTGCAGTGGTGGTAAATGTTTGAAAATAACATGCTGTCTGTTATTTCACATAACTAAAAATTCGTAAATTAATTTTAAATGAAATAAAATAAATGTTCAATGATTACTGCATATAAAAAAGAAATAAAAATATTTGGCAGTTTGGGGATTTGAACCCGGGTTCGCAAAATTGGAAGTAAGCGCCTTACCGCATACACTACGCTTTTTTTTCCCCTTACTATCACTATTATCTTTATTGAGAGAATAAATATTACATATTTACAATAATGTATCTTACTTGATAAACTTTGAACATTTGAGTCATACTATAGCTCAGGTTCACTGATTCCCGGAACCGCTCTCGGCTCAGTTATTTTCTTGGCGGCTGGATTAAGTGCATATCTGCTGAATATTGCCTGCTGTAGCCCAGCGTACATTCTAACACTTTTTTTA
The DNA here is from genome assembly GCA_031002005.1 of Vandiemenella viatica. Lineage (NCBI taxonomy): Eukaryota > Metazoa > Arthropoda > Insecta > Orthoptera > Morabidae > Vandiemenella > Vandiemenella viatica. The sequence continues at coordinate 170,624,749 of JARYHS010013630.1, read as the reverse complement.
TTTTACAAAAATATTTTTTTATCAGGTTGATTGTCAATATGGCATTATTACCTGCAGGAATCTAGCAAAATTGTCCTTATACGTGTTTAGTCTCAGTGTTCTATGATAATCTACTATTAGGTAATGCCAATAGTCTTCCAGTTTTGCCCTTCCTCGATTTGTTACAATGTAATTAGTATAATTTCCTATAAGCCAAACATGGGCGTTTCTTTTGCTTGGTGGAAATTGCCTCTAATGTGGTAGCAAGATGCTATCGGGTGTGTACATGTTTGGCGCTGATCTGTTTATTAAAGCTAGCTTTTCCCTCGTCCAATTCCAAATTTTTGGTTCTTCACAGCACAGAAGTCGATGTTCTATCGTATCCTGTAAGTTACATTTTACGCCCAGCGGTGAGGCACAGAGGTGGATTTTATACAGCTTGCTGTTCGTGTTTATTGCTCTATTTACAACTCTGTACCATACTGCCCGAACATTTGAGCGCAGTAATTTATTCTGTACGTTCTCCCATATGGTCTTCCAGTCCATTCTGCTATACATTTTTTCCATTCTGTTCGTGTATTTGTTGAGTGTCATTAAGTTATAAAGCGTTTTTGCTGTAGGGTTGTTGTTATTGATCTCTCTGTTTATATAACTGTATTCTACGTAGAATTGTCGAATATGAACTAGATGTGAGTTTAAATGACTGATGTCAATTGGAGCTTCGATGCTGCAAGGTTCTGTGACTGCCATAATCTTTCCGCAGAACCCAGGTGTATCACTTTTCCACAATTTATATGTACTTTTCAGGAGTATGGTAGCACATTTTGTGTTTACATCGATCAGTTGTAATTCTTTTTTCAAAGGGTAACTTCAGTGAGTCATACTTTATCTTGAATATCTCTCCGCGCTCTATGAACCATCCTATTGCCGAATCCATTCTCTTTGCTATTTCGCGTGGGATGGGGAGGAAATGGGCAATGTACCATAATTTGGATAATACTACACAGTTAACATAACATAGTTTTGGATCGGGTCTAGGTCCCTAAAGCAATTTTCTCTCATTCTAAGTCTTAGAAGGTTCAATTGTTTTCTCCAGTTCAGCACTATTGTTCTTTTTAATTGTTTTGTGAAAAGAATACCTAATATCTTTAATGTCTCCGAGTTTTGGACCCAGCCTTCATGGTCTATTCCTTGTTCAGGGCCCAAGACCATGATTTACGCTGAGACTTCTTAAACAACACACTAAAATTATTGTATTTAAAAGAAATGCACATATGTTTGCGCCTTAATTTCTCGATACTTAGGGCTCATTTTGAATAAATAATTGTAACACAGACATATACCCTTCAACATATACTCGTGGGATCGAAATCCGTTATGAACAGGTCTGATGGTTCCCAAGTGAGAAGCAATCTCTCTAGCTGTTATCAGAACACATGAATAACCCCGGAAGTCTCTCAAATTTCGAGCTCTTTTCAAGCAATTGTGAAGTGCTTCTGAATCTACTTTCATCGTGGATAGTCTTGTTTGCGATATTTGCTTGAAACAATGTACTATAAAAAAATCACCATTGTAACTATGAACTCAAATTGCTCCATGATCTGGCTCTGTTGTTGCAAGTGAAAAATTCATTTCCAGATGGATGCCACAAACTGAAGAATAGTGATGACCTGCAGTGAGGCTAGACACTCTATTCTCCAAACTTTTTTGGCGATTCCCAGTGTTTAAAAATGGGAATGTTAATGATCCTAAAAATTATAGACTGATCTCATTAACATAAATATTTTTTAGGATTTTAGAACACATCATCTATTCAAATGTCATGCGGTTTTTGGATGAAGATCAGCTTTTAAACCCAACTCAACATGGATTCAGAAAAGGCCGATGCTGCGAAACGCAACTTGCACTTTTATTCACAACTTGTGCCGTATTATAGATGGGCAATCCCAGGTTGATATAGTTCTATTCGGTTTTAAAAAAAGCTTTTGACACTGTGCCTCACAATAGGTTACTTAGGAAACTTCGTGGCTACGGCATATCTAGACAAATATGCGACTGGGTTGCAGACCTTCTGAAGGGCAGAGTTCATCACTTACCGAGGTGAGGTCCGGGGTTCCCGAGGGATGCATGATAGGGCCTCTGTTGTTTCTCATATACATTAATGATTTGCGTGACGTAATAAGGGGGATGTAAAGATTATTTGCCGATGATGCTATTATTTATCGTGAAATCAAAATCCAGGAAGACAGCACTTTGTTACAAGACGATATTATGAAAATAATTGCGTGGTGTAAAGACTGGCAGTTGGAGTTAAACGCTAAAAAGTGCCAAGTCATGCGTATTAGTAAAAAGGTGACACCATTTAGCTCTGAATATACAATTAATGGTACTGTCCTTAGAACTGTAGATTCCGCTAAATACCTAGGGGTAACAATTCGTAATAATTTGTCGTGCAATGAACATATCGAGAATGTAATTGGGAAAGCAAATCGTATGCTCCGATTTCTAGGTCGTAATTTAAAACAATGCACTCCGGAAGTTAAATCGATTGCATATAAGTCACTAGTGGGTTCTCACTTGGAATATTGTTGTTCTGTATGGGGTCCCCATCAAAAGGGATTAATGGAGGCGTTAGAGAGGGTCCAGAGCTAAATAAATTTAAAAATGCTTGGGAAGATATTGTTTCATGATTTTGCTTGGACATCTTTGTTTCCTCCTGTCATATTGGATCCAATGTCATATATTTGGTCTCAACAATCCAAAACAAACTTTTGTAATGTATCATTAAAATAAAGGCCACTGGGTACAGCTCCCAGGTCCCGAAGAGTCACTTACTGGCTTTTAAGCAATGAAACACTCACAAATTTTGACTTCGTCTTCATTAGTGTCAACTAAAGCAATGTTAAACATAATTGTTCGACGTGACTGCCATCAGGAGTTCAATTCACTATGATGGAAAAGTATTTAGATGACTTAACCATAGTCAAAATTTTATTAAGTAATTCAATCGTTTTGAACACATTTTCCAAAATAATAGACATTAATCTCATTAGCAATAAGGCGGAGATGCTCCATCATCACATCATCTTCTCTTCCTAGCAGTTGCAATATAACCAGTGTTACCATTATCAGAAGCATTTAGTGTTTCAGATCCAAAGAATTATTGCACTTTAAAAATAATATTTTGATTATCATTCATTCAGGGATTGCAACCCACTGTAATTTTTTGTCTTCAGTCTGTTTTTACAAATGCTTTTCTATTACATTGAACTTCTTTAGTCCCTTTTATCCAACTCAGTATGGTGCGCTGGTGATTTGAGGAAGTTTCATGAGTTTTTAGATGCTCTGATAAGCTCCAATCAACAAATTATTATTTTCCAAAAAAGAATGAGATCTTCTGTTGAATAAACAAAATTAAAAACAATATACTGTATTTCAGATTTAGAGTAAACAAGCCATCTTCTTTTGTAAATTTCTTCATTTGACATTATCCTTTGAAAATGTGTATTTGAAAAATGACGTCCATGACTTTTTTCTTGGATTTTTTAGTTGCTCGAATAATTATATCATCTCTGACTGCAGGGTCATAGAGTGAATACTTTGAAATATCATCATAATTTGTACTTTGAAAAGGCAACGGTGAAGGTATAGATGGTATACCCCATTTTCAAGTGTAGACAACGATGCGACCAGAGCAAACTCTTCTTTTACTGTACATTCTGCTCGTTATCATTATGAGCCTCATCTGAAAAACTTCTATAAATAAGTTTTCTTCCATCACTTGTCGAACTAGTTCTGATGATGATTCAGATGACATCTCAAACCTAAAAAATTTTGAAATCAATTTTAAAGCTTTCTTAATTTCGCCTGGGTTTAGTTTTTTTTTTTTTTTTTTTTTTTTTAAAATGTGGGCGGGGTTGGGGGTAGTGACATTTCTGCAAAAGAGATATTACATTTAATAAATATTTACAGTATCAATGTTAATTACAATCATCTAAGGTTTAACATTGTGAGGTTGAGGTTGTAGGTTGAATCTCATCTGATGCACATATACCCACATGCAAATGACTGTTCCAGACCTGGGGGGAGGGGGGGGGGGCAAACCAGGGCACTTACCCCGAGTAAA